>JAJQWJ010000001.1:10583203-11015703 GCA_023637945.1 Phaethornis superciliosus
TTTTTTAATTAGTATTGAATCTTAGGTAGTTAAAGCTTTCCCAGTCTATAACAGTTCTTTGAAAGGAACGTAAAATATACATAATAATCAGAAAAACAGGAAGCTAAATGATATGAGATATATGTATATCTCCTCACTGTGAATATTTTCTGAATATTTTCAAAGGCAAGCCAAACCTCAAGGTTAGGATTTGAGTAGATTTGGGCTGGAACAAACCCCCATGGTTTTCCCACTGAAGCTAATTGTGCCTTTGAGTGGCTTAGCTAAGAGGGGTATGGCTTTCTTTTGATGAAATTCAATCTATGGTTCAACCAGAATTATGGGTTTGACATGGCTGGATAAGTTGAATTCAAACTTTTGGTCTGGGTTTTGCACACCTACAAAAGCATCAGTGTGTGTGTGTCTGAGCATGTAAAATAAACCAGCTTTGTAAGTTGTCTCCTACTACATTTCAGTGTTAATTGATCTATTTAAAAGACTAATCACTTTTTAAATAAAAGATAAATATGAGCTGGGTTCATAACACTACAACTAAAATTTATTTTTTTTCTGCTGTCTGGGGATGCACCTATACCTGGTTTTTGAGAGGGAGTTTGTTTTGGTTTTTTTCTTTGAAAGAAAAACATCCAGAAGTTACATCACCAAGATGTTTTAACAGTTGGTGTAGATGCTTGTGTATAAAGCAGTGTAAGTATTTGGTTGGAAAACCTCATATAGATGAATTAATCCTTCCAAAGAAGACCTAGACACAATTTCCATCTCGACTGGTGATTCACTCAATGACCTTAAATAATAATTTTTTTGTCTGCTTTATAATAGTGTTTCACATGAAATGATATGGTGGGGTTTAGTTAATCTTTGTGTCTGAGCTGAAAGTACTTTCTAAGCTGGTAATTAGAAGGAAAAAATGAATCATAGCATCTCATTGTGTGACACACATGGCCGTATTCTGAAAATATATGCAGAGATTCCTCTTCAGATTTGGACTTGGGACCTTTTATTGTTACAACAAAAGCCATTAGCTAAAGGAAATACGTGCATAAGAGGGGAGATGTATGATTTATTTGTTATTATTTTCCATTTAATTTGCCATGTTAGGAGGAAAGTATAATAAAATGTACAGTCCAACCAATGAAACTGATTTGTAGAGCTCAGATCTGTCTTACTAACCTCATGCCTGATAATCAGTTATTCTGTGAAGCATAATTAAGTGTAAGATTTATTAATTTTAAAAATGTTATTTTACTGCATCCTTTGATGTTTAATACAGCCTAACTGTCTTTTTCCTTCTAGTGAATAAGGATTTAGGGATTTTAATGTATACAACAAATTTATAATTGTGACAATGATCACTGTATGGATTTCTGATTATTTAAGTATATTTTCTTATATAATTAAAGGCAGTGGAGATTCAATAGGAGGCAAATTTCCTACACTTGGTTAAGTTCTATATATCTGCAAGTTCAAACCTTAGTAAGCATTTAAATTTTCTTACTTGTTTAATAAAGTACTGGGTTGCTAGATGCCATCCCTTACTAGTTTTCTCCTAGATGACATTGCAAATATACGCAAAGAAATAAAAAGAATGTTTTTGCAGGAAGAACCATTTGCTTTTTCTGTATATTTTTCAATCAGTATTAAACCTTGTGGGAATTTTGGGGAAAATTTATGTGTGAAAAACTTATAATGAGATGGAACCAGTAAATTCATTTTTAGGAATAATAATGAAACTCCCCTGACAATCTTTCATAACATTCTAATGTTTTTTTAAAAGAAGCCTAATATAAAATATGCATGCTCTCCCAGTAGGACTTAGGAAGACTACACATGATTCCAGTATGATGACATGTGAGCTTTTTTTGTTGTTCCCTCTCTGTGCAATTTAATGTTAACCTTAATCCATAATTAACAACATAATTGACAGATTCATTCTAACAAGAAAAATACACACACACTTTTAATTGTAAAGTCATAGTCACAAACAGTGTTACCGTCTCTAATTGCATAGTCAGCTGCTTTCACATATTAAATAAGAAGATATTTAAAGACATTTGTGGCTCTAGATTCTGTTGTGTTCTGTTGCAGTTAATTTATATTTTATTCGATTAATAGCTCATTGAATCATAGAATTGCTAAGGCTGGAAAAGACCTTCAAGATCATGGAGTCTGACCTCATCCTAACCCTGTTACCCTATTTCTGATGACCCACCACTAAAGCATGTTCCCAGTCACCACATCCAGAAGTGCCCAAAACTGAGCACAGTACTGGAGGTGAGGCCTCACCAGTGCTGAATACAGAAGCAGAATTATTCCCTGATCCTCCTAGGCACACAATTTCTGATACAGGCCAGGATGCCATTGGCCTTCTTGGCCACCTGGGCACATTGCTGGCTGATATTCAGCTGACTGTTAATCGATACATCAAGGTCCTTTGCTGCCAGGCATCTTTCCAGCCACTCTTCTCCAAGCCTGTAATGTCGCCTGGGCTTGTTGTGACCAAAATGCAGGACCCTACACCTGACCTTATTGAATTTCATTCAGTTGATCTCAGCTCAATGATCCAGTCTGTCTGGGTCCCTCTGTAAAGCTTTTCTACCATCCAGCAGATTGACACTCCCTCTTGGTGTCATCTGCAAACTTACTGAGGGTGCATTCAATCCCCTCATCAAGATCATTAATAAAGATGTTAAACAGGAGTGGCCCTAGCACTGAGCCCTGGGGAACACCACTCATGACTGTCCACCAACTGGATTTAACTCCATTGAGCACAACTCTTTGGGCCCAGACAACCAGCCAGTGTTTAACCCAGCAGTCCAGCCAAGCCATGGGCAGTCACCTTTTCCATTAGGATGTAATGGGGGACAGTGTCAAAGGCTTTACTGAAGTCCAGTTAGAGTACATCAGCAGCCTTTCTCTCATCTACTAAGCAGGTCAACTTGTCATAGAACAAGATCAGGTTTGTAAAGCAGGATCTGCCTTCCATGAACCCATGCTGATTGGGCCTGGTTGTCTGAGTGACCTTTAACTATTCTATAATGGCTCTGGAGATTATCTGTTCCATGACCTTCCCTAGCAGCGAGGTGACACTGGTGGGTCTGTAGTTACTGGGATCTCTTTCTGGATTTTCTTGAAGATGGGTGCCACATGTCAGACTATAATGCAAGACTACTTAAAAGTTCTCATTTGTAGAAATGTTTTACAGTATCAGTAAGGTGTTAAAAAAATTTCCATGTTTTAGTGTAGTAGCACCTCATAGTATAAATATGAATCAGCTAATAAGTTTCTTGCCTGCTCTGCATTTTTTTGAATATTTTTCATAGAATTTTTCTTCTTGTTTTGCACAGTATATAAAACATGAATCTTTATTGTCCAGTATCACAGTCAATCACTACACATCTTAGGTAGACTCTGTTGTAAACTTCCTTTTCTTTTTTCTCTTGTACCAACAAAAGACGATTCATTCCAATCTGTTAATCCTTTTTTTTTATCTTTGCAATGTAAAATGGCTTAATCTCTGGAAGTATTCTCTTCTTCATGTCACTTACTTTGTAATTCCTAGACAGGAAAGAAGCTTCAGAAAGTTATATTCTATGAGATGACATGACTTAATTGACTGGTTTTCAGTGCCCTTAGTGCAGATTTCAAGTTAAGGAGTGAAAGAATCCAAAAAACAAATGGAACATACTTAAAGAGCAGCCTGGTTTAGTCAAAATTTAGGCCCAGTAGGCATTCTCCATCCTGAGAAATTTGAATTCAGGTTGATAATAAAAAACTAACTACAGCTCTTCAGGTCAAATTATGCAGCCTGAAATCTGTGTTTTGAATGGTTGCTCATCTTATGCGAGTAGGAAAAATCACACAAATCATGCACTTTCAGTTGTTTGAAGTTTTCTGTCATGATAGAGCTTTGTGTACCTGCCACACAGGTAGAAGATTTAACCAGTCAGGTAGGTGGAGAATAATAAGGTAGGTCTGATGTCCCATTCCCACAGTTATCTGTCACAATTAACTTATCCTCATTTGGTGTAGGTGTTTATTCTTTGACAATATAATTTTACAGAAAATGGTACACAGAATTTTCCATCGAGTCAGTTCCATTAAAAATATCTGTATATGGTAGGCACAGAACTTCTATAGTTCCTATGGGAGAAGGCTCTAACTTGCTCTGACTCCACTTTTAGCTGGAAGCCAAATTGTCTAACAGGGTACATTGAGCACGTCGATAGAATGATAAAATTAAGTATCTATGAGAAATAATTTGCAAAACTTTCTTCTAAAACAAAAATACCTCCTAATGGTATTACTAAAGGAGGGAACTCTTTTTTTCATTGGTTTGAATCTACAACTGCAAGTCAGTGAAACTAAAAACTAACTGAGTTCATCTAAACAATGGTGTATGGATCACACTGGAAAGTGTTAGACCTGACTACAAATGACCATTGAAAATTCTTATCAGGTGTTAGAATGAATCAATGTAGTTTTTTATTGACTCAGATCTAAAACTAGAAACAGCATCTTTCTCAACACTGATATCACCTTTGAATAGAGCTTAACAACTTTTAAAGCATGTCCCAGTAGTTCTTACATTTCTGAGTATATGCAGGCTTGTGACACAGGGTATAACAAAAGCAATGAAATTAAGGGTTTAAGCAAGCAAAATCTTTGGTTTTTTCTGAATGGCACATAGCATAGTTTGGTAGGTAAAATGTTAGCTGCATTTAAATCTTTCTGGATTTTAGATTTTTCTCTGGGCTTCTCTACATTAGCTTTCTTTGTTCTTTAGGTAACTTAATGCTAAGATACATCTTCCTCCTGATATTTCCCTCTGCTGCAAATTCCCTTGGAGTGATTCCCTTGGGACAGGAAATCTCATGTGGAAATAATCTCCAGCTAGCTGATTAAACTGACTCCCTGGCTTCTTCCCTAATCACTTCTTTTTTAAGAGTGTGTCATCTTCCAGTTGTTAGTTTTAATTTATTGTATCTACTGTGACATGCACAACTGGTAAAGCTAAAATATTCTGGGTGAAACTTGGGTCAGTACTCATAAATTCCACAATACATTCCTACTTCTTTAACAGAAAAAGTGTAAACCATGTTAATACAGTAATGCTATTAAATTAATGAATTTAAAACTTCCTTATGAGTTCCTCCCATGATGCTCATTACCCAGACATGCCTCAGTATTAGTGATGTTGCACAATATTAAACTATTTAGGATCACAAATGTGTAAATCCATGTGATAACTTTTTTTTTTTTAAATCCATGTGATAACATAATTTATTTTTATTTTGTTTTCAGTGGCACATTAGGAACACATTTTCCCCTATAAACCTACCTTTTGAACAACAGTTATCTGGTGGTGTGTAAAGCCCTTTTCTCACAATAGGAATCAGAACACAGTGATTTTTAGGATACTTTTTTTCAAAAATGTCTTAACTATTGTGCTTTTAGCAACCTTCTCCCAAGCTGATGTATTACTATGACACCTCCATTCCCTGACAGTGCTGTTGGATTACAGCAGCCTGACACAGCCTTTCCCACTCTGTCTTTCACTGAACCCTTTACCTTCGGACTGTATAACATAATCTCTAAGTTTTTTATTAAAGGCCTCAGTAGGGAAATCATATGCATTATTTTTCTTCTACATTTTTCACATGCTCTTCCCTGACACATCCATTGTTCTGTTTGATATATATATACACTAGTGTTTTGGGCAAGGTTGCTGCAGACTGAGGAGGGGCAGCAGCAAGTGCAGCAGGGCAGAGGGGGTTTGCTTCAGAAAGCAGATCTGCATGCAGCAGAATCTTTTCACACATGTGTTCACAGACCCATTCATAAACTGGTACCCAGTTTCTCTTTAGGCTACTCTTTAATTTTGAGCATGAGTTCATCTACTACGCAAGATA
Source organism: Phaethornis superciliosus (assembly GCA_023637945.1). Classification (NCBI taxonomy): domain Eukaryota; kingdom Metazoa; phylum Chordata; class Aves; order Apodiformes; family Trochilidae; genus Phaethornis; species Phaethornis superciliosus. The sequence continues at coordinate 10,589,113 of JAJQWJ010000001.1, forward strand.
AAAATCCACTTGGTGATGCTGAAAACTGCAGAAGGCTAATGAAAATTTTAATATAGCTTTGGTGAAAAGTAACCTTATCGGTCATATTAGAATCATGCGTATCTGTTACATAGAACCCAAATGGCAGCTTATTTCCCTCAAATTTGGCATGGAGGAGGCTATTTGATACTTCTATTTTTGTAACTCTTCAGTTCCAAACCACTTCATTAATAGTGATTGACGCAGGATGTTCCATTGAGATTAATGCTGCAGATGCCATAAAATGATTAATCAAGGGAACAAGGATAGGATATCATATCGTTTAATATAGAAAGCACATTATGTCTGTCTTGGGAAGAAAGCAAGAGAACCAGATGCAAACAAAATAGCACATGTGGTTGAAGTTAGACATCCAAAGGTTGGTCCTATCTCAGTCTCCCCACTGTGTGTTTATTCTTATGAATTTGGCATTGCAGTGAAATGCCATGTCAGTCAATTGTATTCTGTGATTCCAGAATTGGAGGAATGGGGCTTTCTGCAATGAGCAGCTCAATACCTGAGCCATACCTGATGATGTTTATATAGCCTCTCATTTGAAGTATGCAGTGGCACAGCTCCCTTAGGTATTTACATATTCCTGTTTCAACACCTACCTTTTCAGAAAGCTTTTCCTAAAATTCCTTAAAGCAAACAAACCTTAGAGATTATTTTGTCCTCTTACATTTTAAAACAGAATTTTATTTTGTCACTCTCATCCAACTTTTCAATTCTTGTCTCTTCAACTAAACAAACTATTTTTTTTTTCAAATTCTCCTAAGTTATATTTTAAATTATTTTAGTTCTTTATTCTCTTCCCCATTGTATATAATAACCTATCATCTATACCTCAGAAAGTAAATTTTATTCAAAGTCCCATTTAAGCTCAAAGGAAAGGCCAAAACCTTCTCTGTCACTATCTCCAGGAAATCAGTCACATTCCTTAATATTTTGCAATAGACAGAATAGAATGTAATATACAGAATTGAATGTGCCATAGAAAGTAGATTGTATTTAATATAAAAGAATGAGAAACTAGCTATGCAATCTTGTACTCACATGGTTATGGCAAATTACATTCAAGTATGATCTTTCAATTACTATCTCTTGAGATTTTGTCAAACATTTTTGTAGGTCTTATTCCTAAAAAATAGAGAAGAAAACTCCTAAATGAAAAAAAAAACAAAAAAGCCTGCTATTTTTCAGAATAGAATCAGCCCCCCTATGCAGCCTTTGAATTCTCAGGTTATTAAATATCTCCATTCCTCCATTTTTATATTCAGCTTCTGTTTGAAGTCAATGATTTTAATTTACTTCATATAATTGTTAGACTTGTATCAGATTCAAAATGATACATTCAGTGTTTGCTGAGGCTTAGATGGGAATTCTGTACCTCACCATCTCAGTACCCATGTGCAAAAGACTGTTGATTCACAGTGATCATAGAACCCAGAGTACAGGCTGCAAAAAAAAAAAACCAAACAAATTACTAATTCTGATTTTATTTACATTGGTCTTTTTAATAGGAAGTAAGGTGCAGACTGGCCATGTTATATATTTATATATATTCTACATGTATACAGGAAAACATGAATAATCTCAATGCCCTCTGTTGCAAACTTAGTCTGTAGAACTATTTCATTTAAAAACAAAGACAAAACCAAAACCCTCTAAGGTGACATATAGTCTATGAAATTTTTTTTGTAAGAAGCATATTTATGAATAAGGCTGAAGATCTTTTTTTTTTTTTTTTTTTTTTTTTAATAAAAGGCAGACTTCATGACACTTATCTCACATCTTAGACTGAAAAACATTGTATATCTGGTCACCTAAAGTGTGATTGAACTGCAATATGTTGTCTCTGCTCTTCCAGCCACTGTGAATGCAAAATTTAGGATTTAAAAATTTAGACTTAGGAAGAACACTGTTACACACTGTTAAACAAACCATGGCTGTAGACACCCCCCAACGTTGTTTCACTTGTGGATTGTCTATTGAATCTGTTCTAGTTTAATTTTTTGCCCTGAAAGTTTAGTTTATTTATCTGATTATGAAAGAAGTAAAAATGTGTATCATTCAGCACAGAGTGAACTGTGCCATGATAACTTTTATTATCTTTAAACAGTCCATAGGATAGATGGTATCTGTAAGTCTGTATGTATTCAATGTATCCCATAGACAATCCTGAGATTTCAGCTGCAGTTTGGCAAGGAGGACCATGCACCATCAAGAACAGTGCTTGCATTAATTGCTAACTGTGAAGGACATTCTCTACTACACCACTGAGCATGAGTCCCAGTATTTCAGCCATGGTAGGGCTTTTGCCAGTTGCTGACAGTAGGCATCATCAGCACCTACTTGTGTCGCTAATGGAACGTCTTACCTGCAAGCAGAGGCAAGGTCAGGTTGCCCTGTGCACAGTCCTCTATGTCAGTGCTGTTTCTGTAGTTATACAATAAGTTATTAACTTTTTTCCCCCTGAAAAAAGGAGAGAAAACAAAACTTGCAGCATTTTCATCCCCAAATCTCTCTCAGCTAAGGTGATCACTCTTCTAGCGAGGTGGGAGTTGGACTGTTTTCCCAGATGACTTTCAACAAAACAAGAGGACACAGTCTTAAGTTGTGTCAGGGGAGATTTAGGTTGGATATTAGAAAGAATTTCTTCACGGAGAGGGTGATCAGGCAATGGAATGGTCTGCCCCTTCACCCGTTTAGCTTGCATACTCTTTCTAAATCTCACTAAGTTTTTTTCATTTGGAATTTTCATGTTCCTGTGAAGATGATGCAATAGTAAAATTAGACATAACTTTGTATGACTGATAACACCAGATAGGAAAGTTTTCTGTACATGGGTTCTGTTGGAAACCAGAATTTCCCATTCTCCCCATCCTTTTCCCTCTTCTAATGCAATTACTTGGCAGTTTTAACTGTTTCATTTCAGTCACTTCTTCCCTGTGGTGCAGGAACTGGAGTGATGGGACTAAAAAAATGGGGGGAGTAACTATACAAAGGGTATAGTTAGTATGCTATTTTCAAACAAAGATTATTTGCAGTAAAAACAAAGAAAAAGGCAGAGGACCTGATTTAAATCAGTGTTTTAAATATTTCATGAAATAATAAATATATATTTAAGTCCTTAGCTAATACTGGTAATTGTTCCTAACTGGGGTTTAGAAAGAAAATTAAATAAGGGGAAAAAAAAGTAAAATAAATAAAAATAATAATAAAAAAGCGGCTTAATGTCACAATATGAGCAGGAAGTATCTCTGCGATTAATCTGGCCCTTTCCAGCTGCTCAGTTGCTCCCTAATGTTGTTTTGACTATAAAAGAAATACCTAAAATGTTTCTAATCCAGAGTACAGAAGGAATTCCTTTGTTAACTCCTTTGTTTGTTTTCTGATATGGGCCACAAAATTTAAAGAATCTCTCAGGAAAAAAACAAAACAAAACAAAACAAAGAAACCCACCACTTTTTCATTAGGAAATTCTAAATGCTGAGTGCCAGGGAGAAGTAGATTAGGGAAAAGGAGGAATTTAAATGTTTTTTATTTCAACAAAGAAATTCTGTCATTAATATAGCCAAGAAACTCAACTCAACTGAGCAAATAGAACTGGGGTGGTTCGAAGTAAAATAATAAACAGCTGTATTGTGCAATTTCTTCATCTAAAGACTGGGGAGTTGGGATGAGTTGCTAAACATTCACCTGATCCAAGCTGAGAACTTTACATTTACACACACGAGGTGATGTGGTGTGCTCTGGTGAGGGCAGCACTTCTGGTGGACATACAGGAGAAGCAATCAGTGTGTTGGCATCCTTTGAGCCAAAGCTACAGTCACTAATCTGCATCACAGAAGACTACTTGAGGACTATTTTGGGATTTTCTAGATGAAGTCCATCTCTGCCTTTCTGCAAGATGAGATAATCTGGCTTCTGTGCAGGTATGTGGGCTCTGTTGCCACAGTGCTCTTGAGGGTAGAGGGTGGACACAGGCCCAATTTTTGGTAGGGTTGACCCAGCCAAATTGACTCTTAAATTCACAACTATCCTTTTGAATTTCTATTGGTGTTCATAAATGCTTTTCTCATTCTTACCATTGTTCTTGAGGCCAATGTTGTAAAAAGCTAATAAAACAGAGCTGAATTATAGCTACACCTGGAAAATGTTGAGATAAAAAACTTCATGTAATATGTGGAGACACTGTAGAACAGAGGACATAGCTTCCTTATCATCATGTAAAATTCCTACATTGTTATTGTGAGGATTGATACAGGACTGATACTTCTTGCTCATCAAAGATTAAGTCTAAACTAGGTAAAAAAGAATTACATAATCAGTGGTCCATCTATGAGTTTAGCAGAGGTAGATTAGTAGTCCTAGCTGTGGGAAGGGGCATCCCATGCTAGACCTTCAGTGAGTAAGGAATAACTTGCTGTAGTTCCACAAGGTGGCACTAAGAAGATGTGGAATTGTGTAATTGAATGAGCTTTTTTTCTGAGTTTTGTGAATGTTGATTCTGAAATTTTCCACTATGTTAACCATAATGGTGTTTTCAAACTCTGCACTAGAAAATATCTGTTTTCATACCTTTTCCTTCCTAGGAGACAAAGCAAGCAGGATGAAACCAATTTTTTTTCATTTTTTAAACATTTTAAAATTCTTTAAACACATTTCAGAGATTCATGGCATTCACTTTAGACTTGTTCAGTGAAAAAGCAATTTTCATTGTATCCACTTTGTTATGAAAACTTCAGGCATAATATTCAGTTGTTTCATTTTTACAGTGATTGCATACAACTACACCACACATCAGTAATCTTTGATCTGTTTTCCCAATATAGTAAGACTGCTAAATGCTCTTAGGCCTGTATTGCAAGTATGGAATCATACCCAAAGCAAATGAGATTCTCCAATAACTTTTTAATATGTAAGAAAAGTAATTTTTATTTTCAGGTAGAAGGGTAACATTAGTTGTAGTGGGAGCTGATTTTTAGAATGTCATTACTTCTTTTCTTTATTAAACTATAATTAAAAAGACTATTATTATACTATGAATTCTTATGTTTGCATTGCAGATTAAAGTTTGAATTGTAGTGAATGAAAGATATTAATGATAGTGAAGACTTCAAATTTACATGGAAATTTTTTATGTCTAGAAAAGTAGTTGCAAGAACCTCCTCTATTAGTCTTTAAACACATGCATGAATCAAAGCATTTTTCTATTGGTGTCAAGGGGATTACTTGCATGGGTAAAAATTTTGCTGTATCAGAGCATTGGGGGTCAGTTATGGAAAGACTTAAGGAGGCATTTTATCAAATATAAATGTGAAAAAATATCCACAATGAAATAGCCACAAAAGATCCAATGGTATAGTTCTTGGCCTAGGAAAATCAACATATTTGAACAAGGTCTGGGTTCAGCTCAGAGATCATCATCAGCCAGGGCCTGTTCCCAAAATACATTATAATGAGATCCCTTAGTACTGGGGAGTGGGACAGGGAGGGAGGAAGGCAACATAATTTAGATTCATGCTGTGCCATTTGCCCTCATGGACTGTAAAATAAGGTTGGTTATGTCCCATTTTATTTGCTGCATAAACATAGCCTAAGGGTCCCTAAAACTTCCCTCTAGCACTTCACTGGGCATCTTACCCCTATTGTTAAACACAGAACTTTTATCTCTCTTCTCCCTGTGCTTCCTAGGAAAATAAAGCAGATTTACTTTGATATTCATAATTCAAATGGTTCAGTATCCCTGAGTCCTGAACTGAGATAAATTATAGATTAGAATTTAGGCAAAATTGAGTTTTGTGCTTCCTGTTGCCCAATCCTAGGTAATTTCCTGATTAGGATATGGAATTTTCAGATTGTCCTCTGAAGTTCTCTTCTCAGTTCCAGCTGATCATAAATGCCTTCTGTTCTCAGTTAATTCATAGCAGAATCAAAAGCCCTATTCAGATTTCTGCCCACAGATGTAAAGACAGAAAGAAAAAAATGTATTATTATTAAATGCGGTAGATGAAAAACCACATAACATTTCCTCGACTTACGGCAGAACAGTCCAAAATGATTAAGTGATTTAAAAGCTGTACTTACAAGGGATTTAAAAGATAGAGTATATGATGAAATATAGAAAAGAAGTTTCACAATTTTATTCAGAAAAATAGTCGTTGTGTATTGTCCTCTTATTTGAGAAGTGCACCTATTTAATATAAACTGCAAACAATTTTTCATCTGATAATCTATAAATACACTAGTAGGAAAAACAATTTCCTGGATCATGCTGGAATTGCAGAACTGTTTATTCCTCTTTGTCACAGCTCCTCTTTGTAATAGAGGATATTATCTGTAATTCTTCACCGGCAATTATATAGGCTAGATCAAAATATTCTGAAATCTGTCATTATGAAAACTGAAGTGGTATGATTTGATTTAATTTTTTTAGTTAGTCAGTTTGTTTATCTAGTGGTAGAAAAAGATGTACTATTTTATTTTTCTGATAGGCATAAAATGATGGGGTTCATCTTACCTAACTTTAGTTGAACAAACTAACAACGTTTCTCTCCTTTATGATATCTGATAGCGAAATATATATCTCCAAAGGTCATATAATCCTTCCCTAAACAGGGTAAAGAAGAGATTCCCATAACTAGTTATTGGGAGCTCTCTCATTGCGGCAGAACAGAATCCAAGAAGACAACTTTAATTTTTTTAAAAAGTGTGTGTTCATCCACTCAACCACTTGCAAGTGATTGCAGTTTCTCAAACTCTTGTAGGCCTACACATACTGCCTCTACATATATGCAGTGGTCTGAATAACAAGTATGATGCTTGTGCTTAGCTACCACTTTGAATTAACTTCACTAAATCTGTTAATTATCTGTAATATGTATAAAATGATACCTACAGGAAGAGTATAATTTAATCTTGGTTTATTTTATTCCAATAGCAAAAGGAAGAAATAAAATAGGTAAAAAGCAACTGAGATCTGTAGCAAAAGAAGCCTTTTCATGGTTAATTGTTCATTTCTATTTTCATCAAAACTCTCTTGAGTGCCATTATTCCCGAATATCTGTAACAGTCAGAATAAGTATATTCACCTTTATATTTATAATCTTTATTCTGCCAAGGAGAAATGCAAAACAAAAAGCTATTTACTTATATAATTTTGCAATTTTATCATCTTCAGTACAGTACTGCTTCCTCTATTTTCTGTAGCTTTCTTTTCTGTCCACCACTTTCTCTAGTTAGGAGGTGGATTTTAGCTTTTTTTTCCTTTTATTTCTTTCATAGGATGCTAGGGTCAGATTGCACAGGGCCTTGGGTGGCCTCTAGTTCAATGTCAGGAAGGAGATCAAGCCAGGTTGTTCTGGGCTTAACATCGTCACATCTTTAAAAGCACAAAGGCATCAGACTTAACAGCCTCTCTGGGCAGCCTGTGCCACTCAGTCTGAGTGTCCTTATATTAATCCTATACTTTTTTTGTTTGTTAATATGTATATTCTATACTATATACTGTAAATCAATAAAAACAGAAAGTAAAAGATTTTGTGTTTACTCCCCTAAATTAGCTTCAGAGTGCAATTAATATAGGGAATTAACCATCCATTACCAGCAGATGATATATTCCCGACAGAAGTAACACTACCCTGGATCTGAATTCCCAGAAAAGAGGACTTTTACATGTCAGAACAGTTTCAAGACTGGGTAGAGCACTCTGGTGCTCATCTCTAGTTCTCCTGTATTCTAAGGCCACAAACTTTCTAAGAGTATTGGAACAGTCGCACTGAAAATCAGAAAGTGTAACAGCTCCTATTTGGTTTTCTGACTGTTCCATTGTTTTTGATTGATTTGAAAGTTATGTTTTATTATGAAGAGAATAACTGGATCTTGCCTGTATGGAAGCAAGGTTTCACTTTCCCTGGGAAACAGTTTAGGGGACAGAACTCTCTGTCCTCTGGTGTGGATGGTGAAGAGCAAGAGGACCCTGGAACCTATAGTGTAGACAGAACATGAGAGGCTGCTGAGAGGCACAGAGAGGAATTAGCCACGCCTCGGTGGGGATGGAAAACAATTTGTTGGGATCAAAGAGTACTTGGCAGTTCACTTCAACTCAGAAATCCACTTAATTGGTTGAAAAGAAACTTGAAACGAAGGACAGACCAAGGGAGAGGTGCTCATATCCATTGTGTCTGATCTAGTTGCTCCAAGTCTTCTCAGTCATAAATTCCCAATTGAAAGCAATTCAATGTGTCTGTTTTAGTTTAAGAGCCTTTTGTCTTCTTTAGAGAGATGGCTATAAGAAAAAGGTATAGGCAGATGCATCTCAGTCCTCTGGCTGACTCTGGATCTGTCACAGAAAGCATTAGCACACAGCATGTTTTTTTGCTAAAATTGGCTTGTTTAATTTGACTTGCTGACTCATTTTTCCAGATGGTCTGTCAATTCTACTCAATTCCAGATGAGGCAATAGAAAAAAGAAAACTCTTTTGAATGTTCCACCCTCTTGCCAAACCAAGTAACAATTAAAAACTCCAATTTTCATTGCAGTTCTTTATCTCTGTTAATTATTCAAAGAACAGTAAATCAGAGATATTGTCTTCTGCTTGTTGTCAATAATTGAAATGCTAAATTCTTTATAGATTAGTTGCAGATTTGACATGCGGCTTCTCTTCCCTAAATTACATACCATTTCGCAACTTGAATCCAATGCAGTGTTTCATTTTTTCATTTAAATTCAAATGCTAGACAGGACAGTCTAATTGACTCATGTTTTATACACACACAGGCAGACCCACATGACTGTCTTAACTGTCTTAAGTAGTTTCTTTTAATCTAAAAGAGACATCAGGTCCCTCAACCATCTAACTGGTGGCCTTTAGTAGTTTTTTTTTCTTATTTCTCCATAATTTTTCAGAAGAATGTGATCTGAATTAAGTGTTTAGTGGACACTAAGCTAGTAAGAGTGATGAGCCAAAAAAAATAGCAGGAGTGCAATGGGCAGGGACCTTGTAAGCTGAGATACACTGGTAGAAAATAGTAAACTTGAACTGACTTGACTGTTTTGTCAGGGTTTTTGTCATTTTTTTTTTTTTTCTCAGCCAACAACTGGCTTGACTCATTACTGAGAACTGACTCTGTATGAGAGTCTTATTAGTTTTATTGAAAAACTTCTCTTTTCTGTCTTTACAAAAAAAGCAAGCACCTGAATCAGCATTCAGCGCTGCAGAGTAGTTGCTTTAATTCTTCTAACTGCAGAAAAAAAAAAGGTTTCTACAAACAAAGCAAATCAAAACATATTGTTAATTAAAATGAAGTCTAACACAAAACTTTATTTGCCCTTCTTGCAAATAGGAGTCAACACTAATAAAGTTTCACCAATTGCTACCTGCTGACTGATCATTTGGAGCTGTTCCTACAGCTCTTGGCTAATACATGGCAATTGTACATGCTAAATAATGTGACAATCACTTAAAAACTCAGCAACAATCAGCAATTTAAAAAGAATCTCTGCACCTTTATATTGTATTATTTAAAGAAAATATTACCTTATTGCCTATAAAAAACACAGTCATTAAGTTCCAGAGTAAGGAATTAATATTTGGATTTCACAAGCTGATCTGTGTTTTGTAAAGTGAAATAGTAAAGTAAGAAGACCATAAAGAAAGAGATACCCTGAAGGGAAAAAATGCCTTTGCTACTATCTTTAAAATTATCTTTTATCCTTAAATAATTTTATATCCTAAAAAGTCATGTCTTGCATTTCTTTTGAATTCTGTTGTTATGCATATGTTAATTTAAATTCATTAGTTAGTATCTAATATGACTGAGATAATATAAACTAATTTGATAAAACTTGAAGAGTTATAATTAGCACCATAGGCTAAAAAAAAAAAAAAAAAAAAAAATTATTCCTGAACTCTAGCCATTTTAAGAGGTTTAAAGTACAAAAGATATATTAAAGAACATTCTTAAGTTCTACTTCATGGACCAAAACAATTAATATCAATGCATAAAATATCATAATAACAGTGTATCAGTTATAGTGATAAGAAATGGGAAACTTACAGGTTTTGTATTCAAATTTATGAACTTCAGAGTGGCATCAAAGTAATGGTATATAGTTCATTTATGCATTTTTTTTTCACTTGAATAGGTACGTGTATTCACATTTTCTGTTGGTCAACATAATTATGACAAAGGACCCATACAGTGGATGGCCTGTGAAAATAAAGGTACTGTGCTTTTCTTTGAGAATATTCTTTTCTAGTAAATAATATATAGTAGACAATATCTTTATTATTCTCTAAAAGTTAAATAAAACAAGTTTTTTCAGGCTGCTTTTTTGCTTTTTTATTTTTAATTCAAGTTGCAAAAAGTTTTTAAAATAATGTATATATGATTATATATAAAAAGCATAAACATGCATATTTACTTCTTATTACTTTATTAAAAAATACACTGTAAGAAAATATCACAGTACTTTTATTACAATAATAAGATATTATGATTCAGTTTTGAGAAATGTTGTTGTAATAACCATGTATGAAAAGATGGAACTGATGACAGATAAGAAATTAAGCAAAGCTGTTTTACATTATGGGTCTGGACAAAAGGATTTTTTGTTTGGTTGGCTGGTTGGTCTTCTTTCTGTTTTCCTCTAAAACTTACAAGGGATCATATGACTTGCATTATTTCTGCAATAAAAATATTAAAATTATTATTGCTGTGACTTCTTATCTTCTAAGAGCATCTTAACGTGTTTTGTTTTTGTTTTTTTTTAATCCTGATTTCTTTATGTAGAAAAAAAAAAACTAAAAAAAAAAACTAAAGTGAAATCAAGAAAAAATACTTTCTTCTAAAATTCCTACATGACAAATAGGTAAAGATTATGAGAAAAATCTCTCAAATACCTTACAGTATAATTATGGAAGAAAAGACAAATGTCTAAATAGCAAACATGGAAATTATCAAACAATATTGTTTAATGTTTTAAACAGAGCAATTTACAGGACTGACAATATTTATTTTACAAATCCATGAGAACCAATAGGTGAGAGGTAGGAAAATTATGACTACCAGTAAAGGAAGATCAGATTTGGTTCTTAGACATGATAATAACAGGAAACAGAGAGTGAGAGAGAGAGAGAGAAAGAGAGACTAGAAGAGAGAAAGAGAGAGAAAAAGAGAATTATAGAAGAATCCATAGCCTCTATGTATGGGACGTATATACCCTCATGAATCCCTCAGTATGCTGGCAATTTATGCAGAAGATACTGAGCATATTATATTTTCAGATAACTACATAAAATCTATATTTGTTCTTCTGAACAGTAATTTTTAAACTAATGTATTTCTATCTCAAAATATTGTGTGTATATGAACTCCACTGTTTTTAACAAATGAAGACCAGCTGGTGTAAAATTTAACCACCTGTGTCATCTTGAGGCAAAATGATCATAATCTTATGTCCCAAATCTATGATATTATTTTTTTCTGCATCCAAAGAAGAAAAGTTTTATTTAATTTTCCCTTAATTAAAAATTTAATTGATTATTAAGTCCCATAGTGCTTAATGCAAATTAAATGGCTGACCTCAGTACTTTTACCTCTCTAGTCCTCCCATCTTCCATCCAATTTGACTTACAAAATTACTTGTAATTTTGAAACTGGCTTGAAACTGGCTCTTTGTGCCTGTCTTCAGTGTTATTGGTGCATATGGTCAATATTTTTAATTCAGACAAATAAGTGATAGAATCAGTGCTGAGTAAAGACATTCAAGATGCTAAGTTCAAAGAAATACCTACTATATTTTTTCATCCTTTCGATAGAGCACCCTATATTTCTATACTATGAACTTCAGTGTTGTAACAGACTGTAGCTATATTTACATTTGTATATGTATTCAGCAAATAGTTATGTTGCTGTCACAGCTTATTAAAATGACCATTAAATATACTTGCACATCTAAGTAACTGGGAATTCAAGAGTGAACGTTCATTACATTATCTCAACTTTAAATACAATCAACATAACACATTATATACTCTCACTGCTTAAGAATAGCTACCTTGGTTTATATGGCATGGTGACCTGCCATATGCGGCCACATATGCGTTGGCATCTACTAAAAAAGTGTTCTGTTCATATATTATAATTTCTATAAAAAATAAATTAGAATCCAGCAATGCATTATAGTTAATGGTATTATTTCTGTTCCAAATTTTAGGATACTATTATGAAATTCCATCCATTGGAGCCATTAGAATAAATACCCAGGTAAGTGTGTTGGCAAAATCCAGATGCAGTTACAACACAAATAAGTGAAATAATTCCTGTTTTTTAATATGTTGCATTTCTCCTTTGTTTTAATTAAAATTAAGATAGTGTACACAAAGAACAGAGAAAAAATGAGTTGGTTTTGATTTTGGTTTTTTTTTTGGTTGTTTCTTATGTTTGTTTGGGGTTTTTTACGTATGAGGGATTATTCTCTTGGTGTAGTCTATTATTTTTTGCTTTTTAGTGGTTGCAGTGAGCCAGTTTACAGTATGATCCCTGCTTCCCCATCCATCTGGGCCACAGCATATTGCATGCATACTAGTCACACTGACATTCTCTAAAACAACCTGACCACATGCACACAACACAGTGAAGTGACCTGTATTCTGCAGATCTTCTCTGCACAAAGACTGTGTATTGGGTTCAGTTTTCTTTCTGGTTCCTCTTTGATCCTGAGACATGGCAACAATTTTTTATAGAGTTCTATAAAATGAGGAAATTTTAATTATGTGTCTAGACATTCATAATCTGCAGCCTGCCATACTTAGAGAATGATTCTAAGAATCTGAAAGATGTGGAGAAGTCATGTGTGTGAGCCCCTAGCCCTGCTAGAGCATCTGAACTCAACTGGGCAGAAACACTGTTCTGGTACAGTCCTGCTTACTGGGGACATCCATGGATTGATCCAACCAGCCTGGGAGAGACATGGCTTTTCTCCTTCAAAAAGGATAAAGGACCATTGTACTAAACGTGTGTAAGGAATTAAGGGCACAGGACCTTGAATTATATGGTACGATTGAAACTGATGAACAGATATTATTTTCAGTTATCTAAAAGTCCGTGTATTCACATATCCATAAAAGCAGAAAAATATCATAGCAGATCTTTGGCCTTCCAAGGCCAGGCACAACATTTTTTGGCAGAAAGTAAGATTTTTTTTTTTTTTTTTTTTTTTTTTTTACTTGGATAAGAGTTCTTTGATTCTCGTAAACTGTTCCAGATAATGTCTGGAAAGAAATATCCCTAATATGATCAGACTAGTAGAAAAGTTGAAGACTGAAACAAGTTTGATGGCATTTACTCCCAAACCAGAACAGAAGTCTGGCATCTCATAAGATCACCATCTTTAGCCACACTCACGAACTGAAGCAAGGCAGGGATAATGAGGTTTTAAAACTGATTTTTTTATTTCAATAGAAGTTATGCAAGTTGCTGCTGTGGGAGCTTAACATACCCAGCTGTCACACCACTCATCCTCTATCACCCACTCTCTTCTGAGTTGAAGGTTCTGTGATCTGCTTGTAATTTTATTATGTCATTAGCAATTAATTTTGGAACAAAAACAGTTGTCATCCTCACTTTGTGGAAAGAGAGCAGTGACTATAGATGTGTAAGGTCTGAAATACAAGAAGTGCCTTGGCAGTAAATAATGAAAACTGAAGACTGAATGGTTGGATAGTTTAATTTTAAAGAAGCAGTTAAATGCTACTCCTGTATAAGTGGTGAATTTTGATGTATATTTTATTCCTAATATTTTAATTGTAAATTCATTATTGTTTATTTTTACGTTGTCTGAAATTATATATAATAGCTGCCTTCTGATCAGTTCATTGCATTTTTTGGCAGGAATATCTGGATGTTTTGGGAAGACCAATGGTTTTAGCGGGAGAGAAAGCCAAACAAGTCCAGTGGACAAATGTCTATCTGGATGCTCTGGTATGACCTGTATTTATCTCTTGTAAGAAACTTAACTAATCAGTAACTGTAGGGGTCCATTTTCCATAGTACTGAGAACCCAATTTCCTACAGTTTCAACCTTTCTAGTATCCTTGTAAGTGTCCTAAATTTTAACAAAGAAATGTAATTTATCCTGTACACAAATCAGTGTAGGTCAGTACTGTCTTCAAATTAATACATGCAAAAAGAAGCAAATAGTTTTCCACTGCTGTACCTATGCTGCAGTAGAGGTCATCTGTAATGTTACAGGTGAGAAATTCTCACTTTTTAAAAATTTTTTTTCTCCCCCAAAATTTTCCAAGCAGAATGAAATCTGTCTGAGTATTTGTACAAGTTTTGAATTTATATCCTTAGTTTTATGGCTTTAACTGGGCAGTGTACACAGTGGGGAAATAAACACAAAGATATAAGAAATGCTTTTGTTACTGCTGAATTTATCACTTCAGTCTTGTAAAGCAAACATATTCAGCAAACTAGGAAATGCAAAATATTATTAGCAGCAATAATCTGTTGCTTCAGATAACCTTCTTCTGAGTAATTCAAACTAGGCAAAAATTGTTGCAAAATTGTGTCTGGAATCACATGTTTATCTAAGTTCACATGGTCATCTACTGTCATGTCAAAATCCACTTCTTCCCGTCAGTCAGAATTACTGTAAAATTTTTGTCAGCTCATCTGAGTGTGGTACAGAAGAACCAGTTTTTCTTTGGAACATCAATAGCCAGAAGTTCATTAGCCATGTTTTTTTGGTTGCTGTTGAGGTACTTACTGGAAACATAAAGGATGTTGTGACAAAAGTTCATACATTCTGTACATATCCTGTTGTAAACCCAAAGCTAAATTTGTAACTGGGGTTAGAAGCAGATCTGTTTACTGAAATAGGACAACTGATATCTTCAGACTTCTGTTGTGTTGCATTATATTTTCAGTGGGTTCATTCAGTCTTTGCTTCAAGCTATTCTCCATTCATGTGTTATTTATTTGTGTTTGTGTATGTATAATTATATATATATATTTCTGTCTGTCTATACATATATACTTACAAAAAGTAGGACATGTTCTTTTTACCAATATATTAATTAAATGAAGACCAACCCAGACTAAACTGTTGATGAAGGCTGAAATTTGTGGACTTTCTCATCACAACTGAGAGCAAGAAGTCACAGTTTTATCTAATCTGCTCCTGAGCTTCTGCTGATTCTTGGTTTTAGAAATAATTGGGACTAACTTTTCATACTCATTCTTTATTTTAAATTTCCTTAAGCTATTCCTACATGTAGGGTTTGTCGTTCTTCTGCTTGTGCCTCCCTAGATTTTGCCCTATGATTTTTCTCTTGCTGTCTAACAGCTGTTTTAAAGCTAAGGCTCTCTGGAGCGGGTCCAGAGAAGAGCAAGGAGGCTGTGAAGGGATTCAAGCACAAGTCCAGTGAGGAAGGGATGAGGGAGCTGGGGCTGTTTAGTCTGGAGAAGAGGAGGCTCAGGGGAGACCTTATCACTCTCTACAACTCCCTGAAAGGAGGCTGGAGCCAGGGGGGGGGTTGGTCTCTTCTCCCAGGCAGCTGTCAGTAGGACAAGAGGGCATGGTCTCAAGTTGTGCCAGGGAAGGTTTAGGTTAGATATTACAACGAAATTCTTTACAGAGAGGGTGATCAGGCACTAGAAGGGGTTGCCCAGGGAGGTGGTGGATTCTCTGTCCCTGGACGTTTTTAAGATGAAACTGGATGTGGCACTCAGTGCCATGGTCTGGTAACCATGGTGGTAGTGGATCAAGGGTTGGACTTGGTAACTCAGAGGTCCTTTCTGACCCATCTGATTCGGTGATTCGGTGATTATGCAAAGTGTATTACATGAGGTCACATCTGAACCGAGTTTAAATTCAAATTATTACATTTTAAAGAGGTACTTTCGTTTGAAGCTGTCTTTCAAGACTGTCTTTAATAGCTGACTTTTTTGTGGTAATTCACAGCTCTTTTCTGTCTTGTTCTTTCAGGTTTTGTTAAAGTATTACTCTGGTTTTACTTTCTGCAAGATAATCCCAGAATTTTCAGATACTTTTAAGTTTACCAGTTAGTCAAAATTTGTTCACAGTTATTGCCCTCTTTAACTGTACATTTGGCAGAGGGAGATAGTGCTGTCCTCATCCCCCTGTTTTGTTACATATCTATTAAATGCACCTTCTCAAAAATACCCTCCTCTCTCTTTTCTTGATTTATCTCCAATTCTTTCTTCATACTAAAAACTCCATGTCTCCTTCTCTTGACCTTGCTTGTTGTAATCTTATTAACTCTAATCTCATCACCTTTCATTTCATATATGAACTTGAGTTCATGAAGGATGGTTTAAAATTCAAAAAGTACTGCCGCATTTAGCAACTGGAGAACTGATTTAATCAGTGTGTTAATAAAGCATTTTAGCTTACTTTTTCCTAATGAAAGGAGAAAAAGTTATATGGTTCCTCAATAAACTGTGGAGAAATAGTAAAGCATTAGTGAAGGGAAAAATATAAATAAAACCCCAAACATTAGAATTAAAAAGTACAAATTTGCTTGTGAATCACTTAGAATGGAAAAAAAAAAACCTTTCTGGCTATTTAAACATATAGTTTTCTGAATCATTTTTCAAATCTGAATTGCTGTTTCATGAAGGAAAAGCTAATTTTTTATATCTTCCCAAATAAGTGTGAATTCCCTGTCTCAGAGCCAAAAGATGCTATATGATTTTTCAGAACTGACTTTGGACGATACTGCAAGTCATTGAAAACAGTGATGATATGAAAAGCAGTAGTATCACGTGATGGATTGGTTTTGTTCATTTTGCTTGCATGTATTTTCTATCTACCTATTTACTATATTAAAGTTTGTTTTAGTTTTCTCCTTTTTTCTTTCCCTTCTATGCCCCCTACTATCTGGCTATAAACATGTTTTCATAACATTTATTTTTTATTAACCTTTTATATCCTTTTTTTTTTTCACACAGTTGATTTTTAAAGAACAATTTTTTATTTGCTGTAGCAAATGAATAGGAAACAATGTATTTTCAGCTTTCTATAAAGTGGTGTTATTTTTTTTTTCCCTTTTTTACAAGCTAAAGGTCATGACTCCAGCACTTGGCTTCAGTAATAACTGGGTTTTTCTAATACGCTGTAGTTCAATATTTACTATTTAACTAAAAATTCTTTTTTTCTCAATTCTGCATGTGATTTTTTTTCCTAGGAGCTGGGCCTCGTGATTACAGGAACTTTGCCTGTCTTCAATCTAACAAAGGAGCAAAATGGGAAAATAGTAAGCTGTCCCCTAAAAAAAAAAAAAAATAAAAAAAATCCATTATTAGAGTTACATTTAAATTAAACTCCTTGAAAATATACATTTCCATAAAGCTTTCTACAGTTTATTTGTCTTATACACCAGAAGCAAAGGGGTCATCTCTAGTGGCCTGATGATAACCTCCTGGGAACAAGAAAATGCAGATAACCCTTTCTCTAGTTCTAAGTTTCAGGATATGACACTGGTTGACATATTTCTGTGACGTGGTGGTAGTGGGAATGCCTTGAGTGATCAATAGATGGAAAGTAGATTACTACAGTGTTTAGTCCTTTCCAAGAAAGAAAACCCAGATAAATTTATGAAAATTCTGTGAAGTTGTGACATTTCAGGATAAATGAAAATGCTGTAGAGATTTTGCATCAATTGATTGCAACAATAATAAAAAATAGCATTATATACTTAGATTAAAATCTATATACTAAATAACAAAATTGTCCATCCCTGTTGCAGTCTGATAAGGAATCAGTTTATTTTCAATTCACAAGATCAAGATGATGCTCTTTAAAAATCAGATGTAGAAGATGCTTTATAGTGTGTGGCAAAATACATTTGGTGTTTTACTCATGTTTGTTCAGGTCAAAATATATAGAAGTTTAGCCAAGATGCTTTTTGGTTCAGTTTCACAGATATTAAAAAGAGTCTGAATGAGTAAAAATTTGATTGCTACTATTTACTTAATGCATTACTTTTGCTTTCATTAGTTTTGTTCTTAAATTTATTGTTTATTCATGCAGGAAAGCATCCATATTCATCTTCATAAGCAGTTTCTTGCATTCTATACTAAATTCTGAATTTATTAAATATTACTTCAAATCTATTGGATATTATATAAAATATTTAGAATAGAAACATAAGTAAATAGGTGACTTTTTAAGTACTACCTGTCAAATGTGACAAACATATTCTAACATTTTGGAATTTTACTAGAATCAGCTGATTCTTGGAGTAATGGGGGTTGATGTCTCTTTGGAGGACATAAAAAAACTGACACCCCGATTTACGGTAAGATTTTTGCATTGGTCTTTTTTGCATGCTCTTTATGTTTGATTTATTTATCATTACTTTGCATGCTCTTTCATAAGTCATGTAGCAATGTCTGGATGTGGTCAAAGTATCAGCAGGCTTCTTTTCATATATTCTTTTGCACTGCAGATTTTCTGACAGTTTTCTCCCCAGCCATATATGTGCTTCTGTGTGAGTTGTCCATCAGGATGCATCTGTAAAAGCCAACTTTTACATTGGGGTATATATTCAAAGTAATTGTTTTCCTGTAGCTTAAGGCACTGCTCTTTATTTGAGTGTTTGATTCTTAACACTGTGTAAAGTACACAATTATTTCAACTAATAATAGTACTTAATATTTATATGGGTCTGTTCTTTATAGAAAAGTTATTAAATATACTTTTCTGTCTGTACCTTACTCAGTATGATTGATTTATGTATTTAGACATCTAGCTGGGGAATTTCAAAGAAAATAATTAGTACTGTGGAAAACAACATCTGAAGCAAAGGAACATCATGAATTTGACCAAAGGCAAATGCTAAGTCCAGCATCTAGAATGGAATAATCCCATGCCACAATACAGGCTTGAGACAGAATGCCTCAAAAGGCAGGGAAGGGCCTGGGGTAATGGTGGTGGACTAGCTGAACATAAGTGAGCAAGCAGTGTGTCCTTGCAGTAAAGGCGGCCAGCTTTTCAATGAATGCCTACATCAGGATAACTGTGTGCAAGTTTGACTACTTCAGTACAAGAAATATGCTAAGACACTACAGCAAGTCCAGTGCAGAGCAACTAAACTGGCCAGGCACTGGAGAACATGGTATATGCGGAGAAGCTGAGAAAAATGGGTTTGTTCAGAGTGAAGATGAAACCCAGTGGGTTACTTAATGGGAGTTATAGAGAAATCAGACCTTGACCTTTCTTGAAGAGTTATAACAAAAAAACAGGGGCAATTAACATAATTGTGGAAGTATAAATTCCAGATAGAAATAAGGGAAATAAAATCATTGTGAGGGTGGTTAAACACTGGAGCAGGTTGCCTAGAAAGCTTATGGAAATGCGTATGGAATACTGGAGGTATTCAAAGACCCTTTGAAACATAGTCCAACATTGCAGTTGGATCTTATTTTAAAGTTAAGTCTGCTTTCAGTGAACGGTTGTACCAGGTCACCTCCAGTGGTCCCATCAGCCTAAATTAAGTCTCCAAGTTCATGATTCTAAAAGAATAAATATTAATAATTTTTCTTCTCCATGTTAATATCTCACATATTTCATTATGCCTGAGCCAATGCATTTTCTTTAACGTGGCCGTTGCTTGAAAGCCATTAATTAACCTTTTTTTTACTACTTAAAACCCTGTAATGCTAAACTTCATTTCTTTATTTTAGCTTTGTCCAAACGGATACTATTTTGCAATTGATCCTAATGGGTATGTGCTACTTCATCCAAACCTCCAACCAAAGGTATGAAAAACCTCCTAATTTATTTCTCTATAATGAGGGTGTGTTGTCAGAAATAACAGAGAAATATGAGATCTACTGAAAGTAACAGAGTGTAAAATTAAAGATTTCTCAGTTTTGGGGATGCTTTAGTCAGCACAAAGACCAGTATAACCTTGTATTGCCTTTGGTATCAATAAAATACCAATATGCATATTTTACACCAACATTTTTGTATGTGAAATAAGAAGTTTAGCATACCAATATTATCAAAAGAACAAGCGATAGATATAATATTTTGAAGAACTTCTAGTGTGTTACAAGATGCTCTTGAGTTTGCTAGTGCACATGTTTATTTCATGTTACTTTCTCATTTCAGAAACTGAAACATGCAAACTCACAGTAATCAGGGTCAAACAAAATATATTTTCTTATATTTTTGGATTAATTTATTTTATTGGGTTTCTTTTTTTTAGTTTCCAGGGCTGCAACCTGATCTAGGGTTGGTGTAAACCTAGATGACCACTGTCTTCCAGAATGTGAAAATTTTTAGTAGCTCAACTTGAGAAAGTTCTTTCATCTTTAAAGATGAAATCTTTTGTCAAATCTGATTAGGATGCAGCTTTCCTCACACTTCAGGAAAATTTAAACCCAATATTTCAGTCTGGCTTTATAGCCATTAAGAGTAGTCCTGACCCTGTGCAGAATCCTACATTCTTTGATAAGGTACTTCAATATTAATGGATGATTTTTTTTCTTCTGAATCAGAATTTTAATCTTTGTTTTAGTAAAGGGTTTGCCCATGTCAAACAATGTTTTGTTTAGTGGAGTATTTGAAAATATATGTATTTTAATTACACTGGAAACATATTTTCAGCATTTTTTTTCTTAAGACATCATAGCGCACAAAATGCAGCATTCTAGAAAAGAAAAAACTCAATTAACAGTAAAAAAAAAAAATTAAAAAAATCACTCCAGATTGAGATAACTATATGGATTATTTACTGACTAAAAGTCAGATATAAGTATTGATGACCAAAAACTTATCCATGCAGTTCAGTTGTTAGTATTAAAAATTCTCACTGAAATAGTCTGGGCAATGTACAGCCAATATAAATGCAAGCTGTCAATGCACAGGCAAAAAAGGCACCCTACTCCTTAATTATTTTTTAGCACTTAGTACCCTTCAGGGAAATTCTTAAGTAATAGAAGCTTGTGTTTGCTACCTTTAAGCATGGAAATACTGGGGTTTTGTATATTAGATGCATTTCCATCACTTTATTCCTCCCAGACATGTTCCTGTGGCAAAACAGCAGCAAGTCTTGGCTGTGCCACTGTCATCTTTTGTTTCTTCACCAGAAAGTCCTGTCATAGCTACAAGAGGGACAGCAGACCACCGTTTCAGTGCCTCACCATCTTTAGTATCAAAGGCAGAAAAAGAAATGAAGAATTCATCTACATTTTTAGAGATTCATTTATCTCTTAAGCTGGGGGAAGTCAGAATTGCAAATGTATGAATTAATTTCATGGTGAAGTAATGAATATGTTTGAAATCTTTTGCTGTGTACACTTTTTACCATGTATCAGATGAAGAAAGAAAGAAAAAAAATCTCCTGAAGAAGAGAAACCATTACTTGATCTAGCTATTGAGAAACCCTTTTGATTTTTTATTTTTCCCTTTTGATTTATTTTGAAAGGATTCTTTTAAAAAGAAAAGGGGGGGGGAGGGAGAGGAAATCAAGGTTTTTATATTGTTTTGACAGTTCAGGTAGACTTTAATTTCTCAATATATACACTTAGGATTTCATGTGTTAGAAAGTGAAAGTTTTGGTTTTATGATTTTTCTGGGTGAATTATTCTGAGACAAATAAACACATCATTACTGACCATATCTTTTTTTCATTAGTGCTTATTAGAAACTCAAAAGATGGTCACTGGTCTATTTACCTATTCCTTTAATGCAAATTAAATGATGTGTTTGTTTACAGAAGGAATTTAAAATGAAGAAATTGTAGTATTCTCCTTTACTGTAGTGTTGTGAGGAACTGATGATTCTGTCTCAAATGTGCTAGTATTTGTGACTATTTGTCATGGGTTTCCTATGTAGTCTTCTACTTTAATGGAAGTCCAGAAATGTTTTCACATAGTGTTCAGATATTTGATACAGAAAAAATGTATATATTTTAAAAGGTATTTTGTAAGTGATATGTCTTATGTTGTAGAAGAACATCCAAATGCAATCTTAAGCTTATGCATTATTGTTGTTGTTATTGACAGTTACACAGACTAGACTTTTTCATTCCCAGTTTGTTTGGGGTGGTGCATGCTATTCAGACTGATACAAGAACTACGATTTAAAACTAGGGTACACTACAAAGACAGATATATTTAGAACTCATGGACTTTCTATAACATGTCATATTAATTTTAGTTGAACCTCCTGGTAGCTGTTAACTTATTAACAAATGACATCTTAAACCTCTTTGCCAGCAATTTTTCAACAGATGTAAATTAAAACATAACTACATCTTTACCTTTGAAAAGGTGAGGGTGTATTACACTTCCAGTGGATCCTCCTTCTGAATGTCTTCTGCTTTCCTCCTGAAAATCTGTCAAATCAAAACTGGTTCAACATAATAGTTTAAGATCTTATCTATCATAATGAACTCACAAAAAAATGCCCCTAGGAATTCAGAACATTTTCAGAACTGAGAAAATTTAACAAAAGGAGCATTCAAATTTAGATTAAAATAATGAAGAACTTTACTATCACATTCATATTTGCACTCAAACAATAGACATAACACAGGAAACCTTTTTTTAAAACCTTTGGTTTAATATTATTTTAAACTGCCTAAAATACAATTTTTCAAGTGTATGCAGTACCATGGTCCAGTATTACATCTACAATTTATGGTTTTGAAAATAATTTAGAGGAGGTGGTTTTAAGAGCAGATACAACAGTAAACAAAAAGTGAAACTCTTTTCATTTTATATTTTAATTCTGAAAGAGTAGGTGAGAGGGAGAGCTGTCTGTAAACTTAATTGACATTATTTAACATAAATCTGGTTTATATTATCCTAAACAATACCTGTGTGTGATTTTGACAGAGAGCTCAGAACTCCTAGTGAGAATGAGGACTAGTCTCTGCTTCCAGAACACATGGATGTTTCTGTACACTCTGGATAGTATAGGTCTTGAGGGAAGACTTCCATTCTATAAGTTGGCTGTTTAATAATAGTGTTAAAAATATAAATTACTGCTTTTTTGTTACTTCAGCAAATTGGTGTGGGCATACCAAAAGTTAATTTGAGAAAAAGGAGACCTAATGTACAGGTAACTTTGGATGGAGGTGATTAGTGCATTAGAATGCATAGACTTGGAAAAACAATTAGAAAGCTTCTGCCCTGCTTACTAGGAAAAATCTAACTAGAGAACTGTTTACTCTGACAAACAGCTTCCAAAGCATGAAGCTTGCATCCTTCCTTGTTTAAATAATAGAAAACATGTTACTGGCTGTAGTGAAGGGCGTTCCATTAAATTATGGTGCTTTACTAATAGGTGCTAATTAGAGCCGTACTGTAAAAACTATTCTTCAGATTTTGAAATGAATTTGAAGACTGGGATTTTAAAAAAAGAGACTACTTGTGCTGGTTTTGCTTGCATAAACCCAACGACATCATTCTTACAATATTGTTTCCAAGTTTTATTGTACAGAGTATGCTGTATAACATCACAGAATTCCTATGAACTGTTCAGGTTTTTTCTGAAGATGTAAAAGTAAGGCATATATTTTATCTGCTTTTTACATCAGGTTTCTCAGTTTAGCAAACAAAGCTCCAGAGGATTAACTGCCATTAAGAAGTGAAGGAAAAGGAAATCAGTATTATTGATGTATTGCAATCTCTGAGCAGAAAACACTTAATGAAAACTTAAAAATCATTACAGGAGCAGATTAACTTTGTAACTAGCAAAAGAAAAAAAAAATAAGTACAGTCTACCTATGTACTTATGTAACGTTAATTTCTTACACATATGGGAATATATAATGCAAAGCTTGTGGCTTGCATAACACCAGTAAAATGTGGTGAAAAATCCTGAGCTAATTCAATCATGGATTTCACAGAGCCGTGGGTGTCTGTGTTTCTACCACATCTAGAAGACCACCTCTGGACTAGATTTTTGTTTATGCACTCATGAAAACAGCACTAGAATATAAAAAAAATCTCAATTTTCTGAGCACCCCTGGCTTCTCAGTGTGCTCTGGTACAATTTGGCTGTTGCTGGGTTTGCCTGGCCATGCTGGTTGCCTGGGGAGGTGAAGCTCTGGGCTCCCATCCCATCTGTAAATCCAGACGCTACTGAGTCTCCTTCGGGCACAGGATTCTGTAGCCTTCTTACTATCATTTATTTGGAAGCCAAAGAGCCTGTTCAGCATTAGGTATAAGTAGGAACTAGGCTGCTACAACTCACACCAAAGAGGACTTCTATAGAATTTGTGAGAATACTGGCCTCCCAAAACAAAACAAAAAAACCCAAAACAAAACAAAAGACCAAAAAAAGACATTTTAATGATTTTTTTTTTTATGTTGCTGCACCAGTTCTTTCTTTCTTTGATTCCTTCTTGACTTGTCATTGAAGTAATAGATATTTGCCTTTGTTTGTCATGCTGCAAATGGATTGCAGTCCCTTTATTTGCATGCTTTATTGCTAGTGATTTAATTCTGTTTTGTTTTATTAAGTTGTGCTGGTGAATGTGGTTGTATTGTGCTTATTCTAGTCATGCCATGTACATGACTGGAAAAAGAGAACAAACTGAGCAGTAAGTTTGTTTCTTCATGGCTTTCAATAAATCCAACTAAATGGCAACCTTGGAAGAAAAAATGTGGAGCCCAAATACTGCTAAAAACACATTCTTGGTGGAAAAAATAATAACAAAAAAAAAGATCTAGCAGGGGAAATAGTCTTCCTTTTACAGAGTGGGGCTAGAAATTTACTATCCTAATTTCAAATGGATTTCTTTGTGCCTCAGGCACACTCCATTATGTATCTACACATGCTTAGTTTGTTCATCTACTAAAAATCATTAATAAGTACGTTATAAAGAATGTGCTGTGATGTAAGTTTTAAAGAGACCAAGAGCAAAGAGTTAATGTGTACTTGAATTTTGATGGACAATCCAGGTTAACTATTCTGTCTTTGGGACTCCTTAAATATGACTAGCCCAGGTTATCATTTGAAATTAATATTTACTTTGATTTGATGTGACAGCTTTTGTTTTTCTTTTTTTTCACCATTTATTTTCTTCTTTGTTCCTCTGTGTGTTGGAATGGAATGTGAACTTCATAACTACCTCCTCTGCCATGCCAATGCCTTCATGCATGCTGTTTGGGTTTGACCATGCTATTCATTATCCATTGCATGTAAGAATGTATTTTTTAATTTATTTTTACATTTCAGCCTTTTTCTACGTGTTGGGGGAAAAAAATACTTTTAAAAATTACAATAATTAAAGTGTTTTGAATTAGTTGAGAGCATATATTAATGCTTTTATATTAAAGTTATTAGCTTTGTCCATGATTTATAAGTAGGAATATAAAAACTAATTGTATTTATTAGAAGTTATGTGAAAGAAATATCTGGAATCTTTGTCTGAAATCTTTCCAGTGCATATTATCTTTCTAAGAATAAATTTACTGGGTTTTCTCTTAGCAGACAGTAAATTGTATTTGCTAAGAAAAGGAATGATTCCATATACTCAGACACATGTACGTTTGTTCGTCAAGACTGTGAAGGAATAATCTTTAGTCTTCTATTACAAGCTTGAAAATGGGAACTAAAGTTAAGCCCTTAGTGCTCCAGACTATTAAATGAAGGCATCTTTTACCAGCTATTCAGGACATTACTTGCTTCTAACACAGACTGGAGACTCATACAAAAATTGTGGTGAAAAATACTTGTATTCTTTGGTAGAATAGTCATGTGTTCATTTGTCATGTGCCTTTGCAAAGGATGTTAGGCTAGAAGGAATATTATCATGATTGTGAAAGAAAAGACTTTAGTCTAACCTGCAAATAAGTTAATAGAGCTGAATCACTATAATCCTCTAAGAATGTCATTTTCAGAATACATACTAGTCTTGAAATAATAGCTAATGGCAATTTCTATGTTGCTAATCCTATGAAAAACATTGCTTAGTTACTCATAAAACTAGGCCTTGAGATCCTGAATGAACTGTGCTATTACACAAAGTAAATTATTATCAGCCAAAATAAATTACTAAAATTGGATTTTTTTCATTTTCTATTATAAAATATCATATTTTAGTGGTTAAGTAATATATCCCCATACTCTTTTTTCTAAAAGTATTTTGTTAGATAGGTGTGATAAATCATTGGATAACTACTGAGTGATGAGGATTGAGGATTTTTACAGGATGTGGCATATACAGTCAGTGGGACTTGACTTTAACCAATATTACTCAAAAAAACCCAAACAAAACATCAATAAACACACAAAAAAAAAAAACCCATGGGATTTCTAACAGCTCATATGGAAAATGGTTCTGTCCAAGTGAATGAAGACTACAACTGATAAGAAAGTAGAGGCTGCAAGGTGGCCTGGGCTGGGTCAGTAGAGCTACAGGGGTCTTCCCACACACCTTTGGAACCCAGGGTTACTACAGATGCATATAACCAAACTTCTCTAGGTTTCATAGTTGAGGATCCAGTTCACATACATTCCTTAGTTCTTGAAGCTGCTGGGTTGCAGTATTGTGCTACAAGGGTCCATGTCTTAAACTGAGATAGCACTACTGATGTCAAAACAAACTGCAACGTACACAGGAAAGTTCTGTAATGTTGAATATTAAAGTGATTTTTATTTTCTTATAACAAAGAAATTCTTTATTATAATTGCTGCTTCCTTGAATCCTGAGCTATATTCCATTCCCACCTGATAACAGCAAGTATTTAGTGTGCTTTTGGCAAAGCTGCAAATATAATAATTGTCCCATTTCAACAGTCAGCTGGAAAACTCTCCCAAATTTCCCCCTCCTTTCTCAGAGTCAGGAGAGCTAAAGATATCTGATGCTTCCTCTGATTCATTTATGCCACCATCACTGTTTGTGACATACCCCATACATGACAGACTGTGGATGGACACTAGCCATTAGTGTTAATGTAGTTTTCACTTCTCCTGTTAACCTCTTTCCAAAGAAATAAAATAAATGAGAAGGGTCATTAGTAATTCTTCACGCTATAAAATTAAAATAGATGGGTAAGTAATCCCAGTTAAATAGATTATTTAGAAATGAAGGGATTAGAATGATTTATAACATAACAATACTCTGTCTTTATTGTTTAATCATTTAATATCTTCTGCCTCAGAATCCTAAATCCCAGGAGCCTGTTACGCTGGATTTTCTAGATGCTGAATTGGAAAATGATATTAAAGTTGAGGTGAGATTACACGGTTTCTTAGTACATGTTGCTGTTTGCATTTAACTGTATAATAACTGGAAAGCAGTAAATGCTCTAGATTTTGAATGGGAATATATTTCGCTATAACTTTCAATGTTAAATTTGTAAAGGCAATGACTTTATAGATTAATTAATGATTAAACACATTGAAAACCGATATATGTAAGGAAGGAAAATGCATTAAATTCCTCGTTTGCTTGAAAGACATCATGATAGCTATATAAAAAACTTTTCTGTTATTAACATTCCTGGGGATGGGACTTATAAACTTATCAGAACAGAACACTTTTTATTAGGACATAATTTAAAAGATTTAACAGAAATATTTTATATTTATTTCCCTATCTCTTATTTTTTTCAGCTACTAATCAGAAATCACGATTTTAAAAAAATAGTTACATTTATGAAATCAAATTAAGGGATTTTATAGAATTTGGTATTTCTTGACATATTTTTTCACTTGTTTTGAAATTGTTCTTTCATGATGACACTATTGGTATCTGTTAAATTCCACCTTAAGCCTCTTTGAAACTCCTGCTTCAGAGAGGAATTACTCTCAAACTTGTATAAATTTCTTTTTCCCCCAGATATGCTGGGAAGCATGAGAAATACTAGACAAAAATCCCTCTCATTCCCTCTCATCCTCACGGAATTCATACTCTCTCCAGTGCCCAAGATCCCAACATCAAGGGTTCAAGGGTTTTATGGGGTGCTCTTTCTAGATTTCTTGCAACACCTATGTTTTTGTTTTGGTTTTGGTTTTGTTTTGGTTTTGTTTTTGTTTTGGTTTTGTTTTTGGTTTGGTTTGGTTTTGGTTTGGCTTTGGTTTTGTTTTGTTTTTGTTTTGTTTTGTTTTTCCTTGCTACAGATTCGGAAAAAAATGATAGATGGAGAAAGTGGAGAAAAAACATTTGAAACACTGGTCAAGTCCCAAGATGAGGTAAGATAGGAACAGAGACAATTACATTTATAGGAACAAACAAAACTAGAAAAATAGTGTGAAATGGTGAAAAGATGTTAATTTTGTAATGTCAGTTTGTATCATTTTTCCCTCCAGATTTGCTAGTTGTACTGGCTTATAGGAAAAGAAATTAAGTATTTATGAAAAGAAGAAGTGTTTTGTTTCATAGTTTCTTTGGTACATCATTAATCAGGCAGTTGTTGATGAGGTCTCATGCTCTGTTCACCAGGAAATGGACCCAGCCTACTTCTGTGTATGAATCCCAAAACACAGTACTTAATTTGCTTGTGGAGATGTGCAAGGATGGGTTTGGTAGTTTATGTTGTGGTTGAGTTGGAAGAAAGTAGCACAAAAAAATAACATTTATGTGCGTCAAGTGAAGACTACTTGGGACAAGCAAATTCATTTTACACTTACATTACACTGCTGAATAGCTTGTTGAGTTCTTTATTTTCTTGTCCAAAATTCTCATTCCTGATAAAGATTGCTACTGTTTCCTAGCAATAGGAAATACTCAAATTTGGTATGAATCCATATATCTATACTCCACTTTTTGGAAAGTTTAATGTGAAGAAATGGTGAGAGGTGAGCCAAAAAAACCAGTTCTGACTAGAGTACGCCCCAGTTACAGTTCTAAAAAAGCCTTTTGAAACAGTTTTACTCTGAATGTAAGCCAGCTAATTTAATGACTTAGGAGTCACATGTTATTTTTGCTAGATGAGGCTGAAAATGGAACTTAATTTTCTGAAACATTTTGATTGGTCATCCATACTGTGATTTCACAATATACAGGTCATCATCACTTGGTTCTGCCATTAATCTATGGAAACATAGAATAGTTTGAGTTGGAAGAGACCTTGAAAGATGATCTAGTCCAACCCTGCTGTGATGACCAGGGACATCTTCAGCTAGATTAGGTTGTTCAGAACCCTATTGAACCTGACATTGATTGTTTCCCAGGATTGGGCATCTGCCACCTGTCTGGGCAACCTGTGCCAGTGTCTCACACCCGCATCATAAACGGTTTCTTCCTTAAATCTATCTGACTGTATCTGGAGCCAATCCTGCCTAGGAAGTCACCAGCTTGCCCCCTTGGTCTGAAGGGAGACAGGGTCATTCCTGATTCACTGTAGGAGAGTTCAAGTCCTGCTGGCATCTGTACTGGTTCCTGAAGAGAGGGACTCACTGGGACATAGAATAATAAAATCATTCAGGTTGGAAAAGACCTCTAAGATCATTGAGTTCAACTGCCAATCCAATACCACCATGCCAACCAAACCGTGTCCTCAACTGCCATGTCCACAGGTTTTTTGAACACCTCCAGGGATGGTGACTCCACTTTCCTTTCAGCCTGTTCCAATGCCTGACTACTCTTTCAGTAAAGAAATTTTTCACACTGTACAAGCAGAACCTCTTCTGGCACAAATTGAACCCATTTCCTCTATCCTATCACCAATTAAATGGGAGAAGAGACCAGCCTCCACCTCACTTAGCCTCCTTTCAGGAAGATGTGTTGTTTTGGTTAGGGAGGGCCTTTCCAAGCTTATGTATGAAAAGTGCTCTGTGTAGGTGGTTAGAAGGCCAAAAAAAAAAAAAAAAACCACCAAAAAAACCCAAAACAGTCCACCATTGGGATATCAATACCTTGCCTTTATGGTAAAGTTGTTGAAGAGATCTCAGGCTATGCATGCATTTCTCAATCTGTGTGGTAAACCAGATCTGAAACAGTTGTCCCTGCAACTGTTTGCCCAAAGAGGGAGGGAGGGGAAACATTTACTCTTGTAAGTGCTGGAGCCAGCTACAGCATCAGGGTGCAGAAATGTGATGTCCCCAAGTGCATGAGAATGTGTCAGTTATGCATGGCCCAGACCACAATCTGTATTTGACTATCCCAAGCCTTTTGATCCCAGATGCTTCAGTTGCCCAATGAAATTAATTTGCCTCACCTTCCCTTTCATCATGGCCCAAGATTTCGTCTTCTACTGGGAACAGACAGAGATGGCTGGTAATGGTGACTGCTTCAAGCCATTGCACCCTCCCAGCTCCAGGCTGCTAGAGCCAGAATAAAGCTGCTTCAAACCACGGGACATGCATGAGCCATGCATCACTTAGGACTTGATAGCTTCATATATTTTCTTATAAAAAGGGCTGATGTGGTCAGCTACTCTGAACTGACAGTCGCAGTCTTGAGGCTTAAAATTGATGTTCGTTTTGTTTTGCTTTTTGGTTTAAGTTTGCATTGATTTCCTTTTGTATTGCAGCTGGCCCCAGCAGTGTCTTGGGAAATGACCTCATGCTGCAGCATAGAGACTGGACTCGTAGCAAGCTTGGGTGGGGTGAGCTGGAGTCTCCCAAGGCCTCAGGGGCTTTCCAGCTAACAGAGAAGATGCCATAGGAACAAAAGCATTGCCACATTCGGGCAGATGGGGTGGGCAGTAGTGAAAATTTAAGGGTCAAAAAAATTGCAATAACTTGTGTAGGTACCTTGGCAGTGACCATCTGGGGATAGAATTCTTTCAGACCACCCAGTAATGAAGCAGGCAAAGGTAAATGGGAACAGATGCATGAAGATTTGTGATCTGGATTATCTTTGAAAGGGAGATTTCATCCCATTTGCTTTCAGGCATGTTGACAGTACTGGTAGCAACAGAATTTAATACGAGGCCAGTTCTCTTCCTTCCCTCCCCCCTTGGGCACTGCTTTTCTCTTGCCCATGTAGATGGCATGCAACTCATAGCACTGTGCCTGATTTGAAGGGGCTGCCACTGCTAAGTTCAACTGCTGGTTTATAGTCTTGAGCTGACTATATTATTAAAAATTATTATTAAAAATAAATAGGCCTGGATAGGAATCTCTTCAGCCATCTTTTCACTGAAATATAAAATATCAGGGCATTAGGCACTGATAGATGCATCTTTCTTTTTTCTTTCTTTTTATTTTGTGTCCTTTTTTTTTCCAAAATTACTACTAAATCCTTTACACTGCTATGTTGTGCTGAAAAGCAACAGACAGATAATGAGATGGTTTGAAGTCATAAATGTCAAAAAAGGCACCTCATTTTTGTAACCATGTTCATTTTCATATTTCTGTTTTACCACAGGGAAAGAAGGAACATTAGACATACCTGTGGTACTTTTCACCAATGTTTGTCATTTTGCAGTTCAACAGACTTCATTGCTGGCATAGTTACAAATGGGTGATAAAAAATAGTTCTATGTTGCAGTTGGCTTAAACATGTGGTTTTCAAAGTGGAAAATTGAGTAAAGAGATGCCAGCCAGGTACACTGGTGATTAAATCTATGGAGAACTGTGAGACTGTGCCTATCATGTCATTTTTCATACCAAAATAAAATGAATGGACAAACTCATCCGAATTTAAAAATAATAATTTACTTCCGTGGTAAATTTTTCACAAATTCCAAGGCCTCTTACTGGGATTAGAAACATATGTAAGTTCACTGTATTGTTCCTGTACATTCAGGTCTACCTGTCTGTGCCTATAGTTATGACTAAAACTTAAATGCATTTAGCCACTATTACTGCAACCTGAAAGGACAGACACAAGTGTTTTTGTCACTAAAGAGTTACCTACAAAGTATTTTTCTGACTGAGGTTTTTTGTTTTCATAGTTTAACTGCAAAATGATCCACAAAGGGCATAATATTTTTAAATCAAATTTAAATCATATAGAAAAAATATATAGGCGAATGAATTTTAAAATGAAAATAATTGGTCACATTTGCTGGTTTTACTTAAATTTGCATTTATTAATGTTTAATAAAATGCATATAGGTGGTTGGTTTTCATGTTTGAAAAATATTTTTTAAATGGAGTAGGATCTCAGTTGATGCTTTTACCAAAAAATGTACTGTACACTTACACTATATTCCTCAAGAAAAAGGCAAGTTTATTGAAGCTTCAGAGTTAATTTATTTCACCCATATCTCTTTATAGAGATATATTGATAAAGGAAACAGAACATATACATGGACTGCTGTGAATGGCACTGATTACAGGTAAATCATTTATGTCCTCTGATTTTTTATGTAGTCGAATGTTTTTGCTTTTTGTTTTTTGGGGATTTTTTTGTTATTTTGGTTAAAATTTTAGCATTACCTTTTCTACCCTAGCTAAGTTAGGACCAGACTATATTTTGTCCGGTTCTGTAGGATATGCTGGATTCCATTACAGATCAGAATTTTTGCTCTATCTAAGGTTCAGAACCTTAGTGTTTCAATTTACATTTATAACTAGGGCATTTCAGCATGAAGGAAAAAAATGGTTCTTATGGTTGACATTAAGATCTTGCTTTTCCTCCTACTTGCTATATCACACTATAGTTATATTCTTACTGCACACTTTTCCTTGTATTTCTCTCTTTATTTCATCTTTTCTTTACATTGACTCCATGTTTTTGTTTTAATATGCATATTAAAAAGATGCTATATTTTAGTCTAAATAAAAAATGTTATATGTTTTATGCAAAACTTTTTCAGCCCCAGTCATTGCTAATATCATGACTTCACTAGACTTCATGTCAGAACTTAAAGGCAGGAACTATGCTACTGATTATATCCAAAATCCATGCATATTTGTGATTAGTTTTAATTAACACTGATACTGCTTTGAATATAAAAATCATATGGTAAATGGCAACAGAAATCATGAAGTAATGGATAAAACCACATCTCTCTTGGAATGCAATGTTAAGGCATATCTTACTTAAACCTTATTTAAGGACACAGCTTTGTAACATTAGAAGGAATGTAGAAGCTTGACATTATCCAAAACAAGTTAAGCTTTACCAGGTTCCAGAAAGGTTAAACTACTCTCGTTGAAAGCAAGATGGTATTAATATCAAATCAAATCTTTATCAAAATAGTATTTTTCTTGGTTCAATTACAGTACTCCTCAGCAAAGGTGGTGCCCATTTTCTGTTTCATTCTGGTCAGGTGTACAGCCAGAGACAATGCAAATATCAATTTGTATTCAAAAACAAAGAAAGTTTCAAAGAAAGAATGTACATGTAGGACTTTATAATTTATGTAGTGTCCCGTTTTTTGTTGAACTAACTTCTATCTTTATAAGAAAAGAAATTTGCTATCAGACTATGCCATCTAGCAATCAGTAAAGTTGCTAGATTTGCAACTTTGCTAGATAAATAATTTTATTTATATGACTTCTTAATTCTTACTGAGCTACCTGGCATGAGATACAGCAATAAATCCATGTAGTCATATTGCAGAAAACCTATTAAAAATAAAATTAGAGATTTTAATTAGCAATTTCTGCTAGCACTAACTGTTAATGACAGGTAAACTGCTACTGATTTCCCTGGAGAAGAATTGGTAGGAGGCTATCAAAAAATATTCAGCAACCTCCCTTGCATTGTTTAAATGGCAAATGTATCATTAAAGATCCTCTCATTTATGGCCCAATTGTACAATTTTTTAAATGTTAATTTCTTCAGCTATCCATTAGAAACCATTGCAATTCCTCGGTCATGAAATCTGAGTACAAATATTAGTGCAATGGGGGGGATGATGATACCTTTTTATTGATTACTCATAACTTTTGTCCTTTATGTACCTTTTCAGAACTGAACTCTTCTACATATGAATTGAATTTAGTTGCAAAAATAAGCCTTCCTTATTTTTTTGAGCAAAAATCTAAAAATCTGAAAGAAGGCACACTGCAAATTCTTTGCAAATCTTGAAATATACTATATAATGATGTTACACCTAGAAACTGAAAGTGGAAAGCTGCTACAAATAATTGCTTTACTTGTCTCATTTCTATTGCAGTTTGGCATTGGTGTTACCATCATACAGCTTTTATTATATTAAAGCTAAAATAGATGAACCTATAACTCAAGCCAGATGTAAGTACTATGAAGGTGCCCTGGTTTCACCTAGTATTGCCAAGTCTCAGATTCTCTTGAAAAAGCAATGTTTAATATTCTTCAATTTTGTGGAATTCACTGATGTTATCATGTTGTACCCAAAATCTGCAGCAATGATTCTAACCCATTGTAATATCCAAGGTACAAGAAATATTCTATAAAGATAGAATATGTGCAGGTCCCCCAGATCCACTGACAGTCCCTTCCCCCATGCTCTGTACCTATAGAATCATTGCTTTGTGTATCCTCTGTTGCTGTCATTTGAAGGGTCTGGATGCTAATTTTTTCATTCTAATTGCTAAATGTTATGAAATAGAGTATAGTAGTAAAGCATATTTTTGTTATTTTTAGGGTAGGTACAGTATCATATTTAGGAAACTACCTCTATCATCTGTAGAAACAGGTTAATGTGAAAGTGCCATTTGGTTTGGCTTGAAGCTAGGTAGTTATTTTGCACTTTGCAAATAGTTTTAGTGGATGTTTGGAATGTTTTTGTATTACACTAGTTTCAAGCCATTTACAGATTCTGGAGAGATAATTGGAAATTATACTTATGAGTATTCAAAAGCTTTTTTTTTATTAGATGTAGCTTTACAGAAATTAGACAGTAAAGAAAACGAAACCTATCACAGACTTTTAACTTTATCCAACTGTTACAACAAACTGGAACAAAAATGGAGTCAAATAAAACTTAGAAAAGACTTGCAAATCTCTGTGACAAGCACAGTTGCTGCTATTTTAGAGAAAATTTGGTTAGCACAGTCACTTTCCTTTACCACTGTGCCCTGCCTGAATATGGTAGGTTTTTAATAATCAGTGATTTATTTTGTAACTCTGTGAATTAGTAAATAGTTTAAAATGAAAGTTTTAATGAGTGAATATATTTCTCCTGATGGATTAGATCATCTGGTTTCCCAGATGTCACCTGCAAAACAGTCCACTGACATAGCCACTGTATGTAGAAGGTATTTGAGAAATAATTAATAAGGACATATTTTTCAGTCTTCAAAAATGTTTGTCTTTTTTCCAGACTACAGCTGTACGTAAACTGAACCTT
Source organism: Phaethornis superciliosus (assembly GCA_023637945.1). Taxonomy (NCBI): domain Eukaryota; kingdom Metazoa; phylum Chordata; class Aves; order Apodiformes; family Trochilidae; genus Phaethornis; species Phaethornis superciliosus. The sequence continues at coordinate 10,624,309 of JAJQWJ010000001.1, forward strand.
TGATCTATCTATGCACAATATTTTTATTCAAGGGGCTGTTTGAATAAAATATTGGTTTGTGACCCCTTTTGCTTTACCCTGTTTTTTTCTGTTTCCCTGCTTTCTCTTTCTGATGGATAGTGAAAATCATTATGGGCAAGTATATTCTTGTTGCTTAATTTCCTTCTGTTAACTGCAGTTGATATTTTTCACTTGTATTTCTTTTCCTACTGGATATGTTCCTCTGTATTCCACATCTCAGGATTTTTCCCATGATCATTTGGTACCATAGCAATAGAAGGAAAAAAAAAAAAAAAAGTTAAGTAAAGTGTTTTTTCTGTTTATATCCACATTTCAATAATTTGATAACCTCTAATCCTTCTTTGTCTGGTCCTATCAATGTTCAGTGACAGCAGCCTTTAAAGTCATTATTTTCAGTAGCTCATAGAGAGATTCTTCCTTTTAAAAGTTTTTAGACTTTATTCCAGAAAATTCTGGAATACTTTCATACCAAGTTCTAACAACTTGGTGTCCCAAATATTTCTTTGCCTCAGATTTTAAGGATTCCAAGGAAAACATCTCATATGTTTTCCTGTTATCATGCTAACGAAATGCCTTCAATAAATAAGTTTTTAGATGCATTATTGATCCCAGGTGTATGTTGAATATTGTAAAGTAATATCTTTCTATACTGTTGTCACAGCAAGTGCAGCTACTTACAAGAGACTTAGCTGAAAGCAAAAGTACAAAACAGAAAATCACCTCTATCCTGGCCTAAACCAGGACAACTGTCAAATACTGAGGAGTATACAGTGTTTTAGTAGGAAAGTGAATCAAAATATTTCTTTCTAAATTCATGAATGCATATGAAAGCTAGGCAAATGTTTTGGGAAGAAAAATTATGGCAAAAAGTCCAGTTTCCTTACTTGATATTTACTCTTCACCTTTGTAGTTACAGAAACCCTGAAGCCTGAACATTTTGATGAAGCTGGCTATACATTTATAGCACCAAGGTTGGTTAATTTCCTAGTAACAAGTATTATTTCAGCAGTAAATAGGCATTTAATCAGATAAATGACATTCACAAATTGCACACTTGACTGATAAATTTCATTTAGGCAAAAAATATTTAGCAAAAGAGCAGTTGTCAAATTAATGGTTTATGAGATTTGTCTTCTTGCTTGAATGTAAATAGGATCTTCATGATCTGACTCTTTTTGATATTAATCAGAGAGAGATGCATAATATGACATATCATCATTTATTGGTATTCAAATGGACATTTTATATGTGTATGTTAATTTCTTGTGGTTGTGACATTTAAGATTTTAAAACTTTGTACCTTAGCTTCTCATTTGCTAAACTGGTACCAACTTCTTGAAACTTCCGACTTCAAGATAAAGTGTTTAAACTCATTTAAAAGATAAACAAAGTAAATGCTGTACCATCAAGATCAGTAAAGAATTGTTGCACTTCTTATTTATCAAATAAATTTCGATATACTTTTGATTTACACTAGTTTGGATTGATTCGTATGTAAACCATAGTTTTCAGTCTTCAAATGTATTCTCTGCTTAGCTGTTAGTTAATTTTTCTAAGTGACTGAAGCTATCAATAATCAGTTGTTCTAACTAACATTTCCCAGGAAGTCCCTAGTTTTTTTATGAACAAAAAAATATCTATATGAACAAACCCTGTTTGATATGGACATCTGTTGACTTTGAATGTTGATAGAATAAGGAAGTTTTGCCTACAGTGTTTCACTGTGAAGGCTATTAAGGTACCTTCTTCATATGAAATACTTGAACAGACTTCTTTTGCTCAGAAAATTGATTTAATATAAAAATCTCAACTAAAAAGAGAGCTCTTTGCTTTACTGCTGAATACTCTTTAATTTTAATTAAACTTGTTTAATACCAATCATCTAATATTTACCTTCAAAATGTCCAGCGGTTTTTAATATGTTTGCTTGTATTCCATTAATTGCCCAATATATTGCTTTATTTCACTGTATTATGTAAAAATCAGTAGTTTGCTGTTTATCTCTTCTGCATAAGTCAAAACAAAGAATGTTCATTATTATTATTATGGGCTGTGTACCTTATTAAAATTGCCTCATCTCAGAGATTGGGGTCTCATCCCATAAATCAGGTCATAGTTAACCATGAAGTGTTTATATTTTTGAACAGCAAACCATGTGTAATTTCCGGTACAGTTTAACCCAGGAACATTTAAATTAATTGGTAATTTTCTTAACTAGTTTACAGACTCTATTATGTCCTAATTTCATGGATCTCATACATGGAATTTTCTTATAATTTGGATTTAGGCATGCCCTTACTTCCTGTAGATGCCTGAAATATTCAATATGTTCAATATACAATAGTGACCATGATCTTGTGCAAGCCATCTCATTGTAGTTGCAGTCCTAGCTGAACTTTCAAATTGCTGAACCATATTTTTTTATTTTAGTGGAATAAGAAATATGAGAAAACTGACATCTTGTTTTCCAGAGAATACTGCAATGATGTAAAAAAATCAGAAAACAACACTGAATTTCTTCTAAATTTCAATGAATTTATTGACAGAAATACTCCAAGCAGTCCTTACTGTAAGTATTCTTCTCATATGACTGACAATTTTCCTTAGGAAAATACTTACTCATAAATGAGAATTAGTCAGAATCATAGCTTTCATGCGCAAATCAGTAAATCAGTGATTCTTTTTTTTTTTTTTTTTCCCCCACTGCTTGCTTTTTCAGTAGAAATACCTCTAGTGTTGGAATTATCTAGTTATACTTTTAAAACTAGTTTTCAGTGTTCTGAGTATTCATTTAAGAGCATCCACAGGGCATTAGATGTCTAGTGTTTTCCATGTTTCTCTTCAGCATTATGTTTGAGCAGCAAACAAGTACCAGTTTGTTTTAATGCACTCCGAGTATTTTGAAGTAATGCACTTTCTCTTGAGCATATGAGCCAAAGTAAAATAGACATGTAATGAAATCTCCAATCTGCTTTCTTGTCATCTTATGCAACCAAAATAAGTAAAGAAAAGGAGCTGAGAACCAACATAACCAATAACAGGAATAAAAAATAAGGAAGCTCTGTGGCTTGTTTACAAAGTAGCTAAAGAGATCTCACTTGTGCTTGAGTTGTTTATGACATCAATCTAAGTGCTGCAGTGGTGAGCACTGGGATTCGGGAAGGTACTCATGTATTTCAACTGGGCATTAAACTCCATCTGAAATAAATAGGGAAATAAACTTTTAAATGAACCATCAGTCTTGGATTAAAGTCTTGTTCTCATGAAATAATCATTGTTTGGATTTATTTTTTTATGCATGCAAGTCTGTTTTTTATTACTAATAATTTATAAACAGTTGGAATAAACATTTTCTTGCATTGCCTGAGTCTTTAAAATATGCTGTTGTCAGGGATTGCTGATCAGCTCAATATGGATCTCTCTGCTAAACCATATAACTGAAGGAACGTGCATCTTTATAAGTTAGAATTTCATTTTAGCCATTTAATGAAACCGCATGTCATATGTTTCCACACAACTGTCTTAACTCTTTTTTGGTAGGTAATATTGATATGGTCACTAGAGTTTTGCTGGATGCAGGATTTACAAATGAACTTGCCAAAGATTATTGGAGTAAGATGTCTCTGTAAGTATCTTTTTTTAATGATTTAGATAGTTTTATAATAAAATAATTCACATTCTTGTGTGTATGCAGATATGTTAATGTTTACACAGGATAGGTATTTAATTCATGGTTATGCACTTAAATAACAACTATTTACATTGGAAATGGTGAGAATTTCAGTCAGTTTTAATTTTGAATCTTATTTTTGTTTACAGTGATGGTGTTGTAGCACAATTTGTTGTTACGGATGGTGGAATAACTAGAGTATTCCCAAAAAGGTAAAAATACTATAAAATAGTATAATATGACAAGTTTTGAAAGCTGAAAGGGGAGGGTAAAATGTTAAATAATGGATTTATTGAATGAAAACCAAATTTTACTGTCAAATCTGTATTGATAAGTATGAAATTAATGGAGTGTCTTGTTTTTCTTCTACGTCAACTGTGCTATATCTTGAAAGTGATCTGTAATAGGTCCTTGTAATCCAAGTTTCTAATTAGTGTGAATAGCAGTAAAAGTAGTAACCTTGCAGTAGTAATGGGGCTACTCTAATCCCTAATTACTCCTAAACACTCATTTGTTTGGCAGGCTTGTAGGCTGCAGATACTGTAAAGCAGTCAGTGATTTCATTTTTAGACAAATAAGAAGCGAACCAAATGATCCAGGGATCATTTTCGTTCAAGCAAGAAAAATGCATCATTACTAGAGAGCAAAAAGGGAATGGGAAAGTGGTCATATAGTCCACTGGACACTCAGTCTGGGAATAGTGAGAGCAGAAGTACAGATATACTGGCAAATGCTAAATTTATCTATTTTCTTAGGCTATTGAGTGTTTCCCAAAAATGGGAAAATGCCAATGACTTTTCCTCGTAAAATCAGTTTCTATTTTGTTAGGTGTTATTAATCATATCAAATCTTTGGGATGATTTCTCAAGAAATAGCATGTGTTATAAAGCTTTTTTCATATTTTGTTGTGTTTGTCTTGATACAACAAAATTTCTATGTATGATCTGTGTTGTTCCAAGAATGCTGTTGGTTTTGTTTGGTTTTTTTGTTTGTTTTTCCCCAAAGAGTTTTTAATGATTACATCTGGCAGTTAACTAGTGAAAGCTGTCAAAATCTAAGGATGGTATGAATGAATCTCACAATATTTCCACCTGCAAAACGTTAAAAAAAAAGCCCTGCAGCACAGCTTTAATGAGATCCTAACTATCTCTGTTTGAGATCACTATATTTTTTGTGATTAGGGCAGGAGAAGATTGGTTGGAGAATGCTGAAACTTATGAAGTCAGCTTCTACAAACGGAGTTTAGATAATGACAACTATATTTTCACAGCTCCATACTACAACAGTAAGTCAACACTGCTTTGAAATGTCCAATTTAAATGTACTTGTGGAAGTTTTCTGTACCACTGACAAATCTGTATGGAGGTCACTGGCAAAGGACATAAGTGGAAAAAAATCTTAGGAAATAAGCCATTATTAAGGAAAAGTGAGCTATGAGGGCACTAAAAAAGAGACAGAATAATTTTTCATCAATACTGGTGGCCCTGTATGCTCAAAATTATCAAAGCTGAAAACATGCACAGTATTGATGTTCGTTTACTATACTGAAATGCTGTTTTATGAAGATGCTTTGGCAGAGTTATTTTAAAATGAAGTTAAAGAGAGCTCCACTCAGGGACCTAAAAAAGCCTTATTTGATCTAAGTTCTCTATACTTTGGCACCAAACCTAAATTTGGGGAGCAGGTATAAGAGTTTAGAGACCACAATTCTGTCCCTTGCATAGCTACTTAATTTAATCTTCACTTTTGAATTCTATTTCAAATTGCTATCATTCACCAAAAGCAGCTTTTCTGAAATACTGTGACACTTAAAACCCATATATACACAACAGTAAGTTCTTGTTACTGATGTAAACAGCATTACCCTTTCAAAACTTATATAAAAGCAGATGCTACCACAAGTGACATACTTCTCTCTTTCTTAAACATATGGGATCATTTATTACTATTTTGTACTTATTTATTACATCTTTTCTCAATAAAATATTAACAAGCTAATTAACTAATTAACTTCCCTGTTGCCTTTGTTGTTCCTCAAATAGCTCCAGAGAATGTACTTTAAATTTGCTTTTTCATACTAAGCAGTGTTGAAAACAGGCTAAAGTCCATCAGAGAAGTAATTGTTGGTTAGTGAGTGTTGTCAGTATATCCTGCATTGAAAAATACACAGAAGACAGAAGGATAAAATCTTTGGCTCTGATCCTGGATTTAACAGAGCTGCTTAGATGTGTAAAACTATTCATGGCTCTGTTTAAAAAAAAAAAAAAAAAAAAAAAAAAAAAGGCTACAGTAGCTGTATGAAGTAGTAAAACTGTGTACAAAAAGTGAATGAAGAAAAGTAAACAAAAACATTTCTTAATCATCCCAGTGCTGGTGACCCAAGCTATTACAGGTGACAAATTCAGGGTACCGCTGGGCCAGTGCTTCTGAATGATTATTTTTTTATTTTTTTTTAAATTCTTCTAGGTATTTGAATAATCATTAATTTCATTTTCAGAGGAAGAAGCCTAAATTTTTTCCCTCTTTTTTCCCCTTTTATGTACTCTCAGAAAGTGGTGCCAATAGCTATGAAACAGGTATCATGGTAAGCAAGGCTGTGGAAATAACAATTAATGGGAAGCTTCTGAAACCAGCAGGTGAGGTGCTTAAATTCTAAATACGTTAGTTTCTAGTTATTGCTTAGCAGTGAATTAGAAATTTAATTGAGATTTCAAAGTGATTTCCCTTTGTATAATATTCCTCTCTTTGAGACAGTTTTAATCTTGCTAGTGGAAATCAAACCAAAAATCTGCCTGTGTCTGAGTAAGACTGCATAATTAATCTTATGAAGGATATTTGTGGCCAGACAACTGAGCAAAACTCATATTTTATCCTTTTTCAAATTAATAATACAGATGTTATTATATTTTTTCCATTTTTTTAAGGATTCTACAGTCACCTTTTTTTTTTTCATTTTACTAAAAAAGACTTTCATGTATTTCCTGTTAGTTGTTGGAATAAAAATTGATGCAACCAGCTGGATGGAAAATTTCACAAAAACCACAATCAAGAGCCTGGTAAGCAATTGACCAAATTCTTTTTGAACTTTATTTGCGTTTCTCAAAATTTCAGATGCAAATAGGTCCAACAGAGTCACACTGATGTGTACTTGCCAAGTAGTTGTGGTATTTAAGTCATCCAGATACACAAAATAAATCTATGTTGAAACAGGCTGTATTTTACTTGCTTTCATAATCATAGTACATGAATAAAGACAAGGAAAAACTACATATTTGAGCCAACAAGTTCCCTACTAAGATTACACTGTAAAAATGAGTAAAATCTGCAAAAGAATATTTCATACAAAAACAAACAAAAAAAAACAAAAAAACAAAAAAAATCCACACACAAAAAAAAACACCACCAAAAAACCCAAACAAAATTGAAAACAGAAAAAAGGTGAATCTATTTTTATGTACTATAGAGCATGGGAAAGAACAAAACCATAAGGATTTATATTGTAACCAACATCACAGTCTTTTAGGAGAACAGGTGCAAAACCTTTCATTCTTTATATCTAATGCTTAGATACAAATGCAAAGGAGGAAAGGCTGAAGCAAAGGAAAAACTGAGAATTTAATAGATGATGGAAAAACAAGGGATACAAAATGAAGACACTTGTGGAACAATTGGATGAGTCAGGATTGCTTGTTTGGTTGCATATTGAGGGATACAATAACTGTCTGGCCATTGTATTAAAGCTGTGGTTTGATGGCTAGGAAAATGCATTACCTAAATGTCAGAACAGTTAAGGACAAAAAACCACATAAGTTGAAAAGAGAAAGAGAAATATCTCAGAATTAATTTGAAGTCAATGACTGCAGAACTATATAGCAGTTTTGCACACAGCACAACACAAAGAGGATGTTTGGCAGCATCTTTTTGGGGGTTTTCTTTGCACACCTCAAACACGGGGTAATGCCCATATTCTTTCTTTGTTTCATACTCCCAACAATGCCATCCTGACAAGTCCCCCAAACTATTTATCTGAAATATATTGAGCATTCTTAAAAAGGGATATGTATCAGAGGATTTGTGAAAGACAGTAGAGTTTCTGATAATTAGCAAACACAGGTTGTTCGCAGAGGTTTGTAATAACACACACTAAAAATTAATTTTTATTAAAATCAAATTATGTGTTGATTGAGTAATATAGCTGAAAAATACAGTTTCTTTGAAACGCTTTAGTGAAGATTACTGTACTTTCTTTTTTAGTGCAACAGTGAAATATGTGGCTGTGAGAGAAACAGCATGGTAAGAATATGTTCAGTTTATGAGTAAGTGACAGATTATCACAATTCACTAATTCTCTCTACGTTTTTCTAAGACAGTTATTCTATCATTTTTATTTGAGAGTTAATTTTACACAAAACAGGATGAAATCATTTGTGACTTGAGACAGAAATGAAGATTAGGATAGAAGGGGATGAAAGAGGGTACAAAGGCCAAGTGAAGTAGTTGCAAGAATCATTGCAAGGAGGTTATAACAATAATAGGGTAGAAAAAATAATAGAATAAGAGCAAGAGAAAATCATGTGAAGAAAAATGTAATGGTAACTTCCAGAGCAAGAGGGTCCTTTTATTCTGAGGAATTATACTCAGTTTATCTGTTACCCTCTTCCTGAGGAAAAGGAATTATTACAAATAAAACAAACAAACCAACCAGAAAAAAACAAAAAACAAAAAGAACACCAAAAACAAAGTACCTTAAAGATGGTACTTTGGCAAACTGGAAAGCACCAGAATATATGATGTGCCCTTCAGGAGTCATTCATCATCTTCATTTCCTGTTTCCAGCCAGTTCAGGATCTGGGGATTCCACAGCTCTGCTAACACTCAGGAGAGCCCAGCTCCAGCTTCAGGGGCAATCACAGTATCAGATTCTGCCATGTGCTTAAAACCTCACTAAGCTTAGGTTTTTTTGTGAGCTCTTTTGCGGAGTGTGAAGATGATTAAATGCAGGAATTACAGCAAAAAAGGGTACTCTGGGAGTTTATCTATTTGACCTTACTGGTATCTCTCCAATCTCTGACTACAAGGGTCTTTGTATAAAGTACAAACCATAGGGAACCAGTGGGCTTCCCATTCCTGCACCTGCCATATGGAAGAAACCTGCTCCAGTCCTTGGTTAGTGAAAACAAACGTGATTAGCAAGCTGAGTCTGCCCTTAAGACTTCTACCATTAAAAGCTGCAAACGGGAAAGAAGTTTAAGCATGGCTGAAGCACATGAGAAGTTATCATCCCTTATTTGGATTGGGATTTAACAGTAGTCAGATTTAATAATGATATAGCACTCTAAGAGCTAACAAAGTATTGAGCAAATGAGAGTTTACAAAACAACTTTTATGAAATCAGGCCACAAATAAGCCTTTGATCCGTACAAACTTTTATAATACTGTTAATTCTACCTATTATAGCTTAACATTGGCCCTTCGGTATGGGGTTGCAATTTAGCCTGAGGAACATAGATTTGAAGGTTCTTCTGAAGTGCTGAATAACAAATAGCTTTTACAGAGTGTTCGCTTGACAAATATTTTCTGATAAATGTCTTACTTTCTTATAACAGCACGTGGACTGTGTTATCCTTGATGATGGTGGATTTCTTTTGATGTCAAATCGTGATGAATATACACAACAGGTATGTAGGTGTTTAAGGACAGAACAGAACATGAAACACAATAAGAAGATGTTTAGTGAAAAAAACCCATAAATATTTCACACTTAACTTACCTATAGAATAACATTTCCAAATCACAAAAAAATTATCTGTATCAGAAAATCCAGTTATTTTAAAAATCTTTTTCACAATCTCATTTATGGTTGAAAATGCCATACTTCCACCAAGCTGCATTCTTTATGATCCACCTTTAGGCTGTTAGGCACTAATGGACCTGTGAGAGCAAGTTATATGACATCCACACACCCCCTCTCTTCTGTTCCTCTTGCTCTTTCCCAAGCAGGATGGTCTAATTTGATAATGCATTTAACAGTTATTGTCTAACCAGAATTCTTCAGCCAAATGTTTGGGAGAGAAATAGTCAAAGAAAGAAATAAATACATCAACAGCACAACTGTATGAGTTATGTAGAGAAAAAGTAGCAGGGGAAAAAATCTGAACTGTTCACTTTTTAATGAGAAAAATATCTGTAAATATTTTCACTTACCTCCATAAATTTTCCATCATCAGATTGGAAGATTCTTTGGTGAAATTGATCCTGGCCTTATGAGAAACCTGATTAATATGTCCCTGTATGCCTTTAACAAGTCATATGACTATCAATCAGTCTGTGATCCTGAAGAAGAGCCAAAGCAAGGAGCTGGACTTCGTTCTGCTTATGTGGTCAGTAGACCCTTGTGCAGTGACTGACATTGCCTTAAAAGTGTTCAGGTTTTCACAGAAATAGCATAAATCTCTTTTCTTTTTTTCCAGCCTACGATAACAGATATTTTGCATCTAGGATGGTGGGCTTCAGCAGCTGCCTGGTAAGTGCACGCGTGTCAGAAATCTGTATGTCCAAACTAGGATTGTTCAGTAGTTTCAAACTGTTTCTTCACACACCCCAAGCTGTTCTGAACCCATTGTTTCTTCAGTTTCTCATGGTGAAAATTCTTAGCTTCAAACTTCTTGAAAAATTTGTGTTTTGTTGACAGTTGAATTCAAAACTATTCTTGCCAGGTTTTCTGATTGAATGTTCTGACTCTATAGAATCAAATTTAGGAAGCAGAGTTGCATTAATAGTCTGTCTGACTGGCAGGTGTGAAGGTTCAGATGAAATTATTACATTTAGAAATATTGATCACCCGGTTCCCTTTTTCTTTCCTTTTTTCTAACAAGAAATTATAAGAAAATCAATGTTTGCTCTTCAGTGAACTATATTATAAAAAATACATTAATCTTCTCCATTACAAAATGTAAAGAAGTCTTCCTTCAGACTACAGGATAACCAATATGTTATCTGATGGCTCTGTTACAGGTTCTTATGATAATTATTAGCTGGTTCTTTGAAATGGAATTTGAAAAGCACTTCTGAACTATTTCAAGGAAGGAAATATATTTAATGCCTTTTGGATAATTCTATTAGTCACATGCCCTAGCATTTTCTGTAGCTGAGGGGAAAAGTCGTTATACTTGGCCTGTTGTGAAGTTTTGGAACTGACCTTAAGAGAAGCAAGATTCCACCTGTAACTAGATTTAACTTTTACAATTGCAAGACTGGTAACATTTAAAAACTAAAGATCAGTTTAGGAGCATTTTTTGTGCATTTTCAAAAACACAGACAGAAATAATTTTGCCTTTGTCAGAACCATGAAGATAGACAGCCCTACCAGCTACTTACCCCAGCACCAAACTGGGATATGTATTTGGGACTGGTGTGATACTTCTACATTCGTATGAACAACACCCTTGGAGTTCCTTTTTTTAAAGTCTCATGGTGATTAATTTTTACAAATTTTATCAAGCTGAAATAAATTGCCTACTTTATGTAGCTAAGAGTTAAAATACATAGCAGATAAACATATGATAATTTTCTCATAGAACTATGCATGTTTTTTATTGTTGGTTACATTTTGGTACCAGCAACAGGCACAATTTCAGATTTCTTAGACAAAAACAATCCTCCAAAATTGGAGTTGGGCAATAATCCAGAAGGAAAACTTGAGCTTTTCTCAAACAGAGAAACTTTAGTTTATCAGTGTTCAAATCAGATTCAATGGTCTGGACTCAATTTAGACCTGAGGTTTATTTTATGTGATGTTTAACTTGAAAGCACCACATGAAAGTACTTTCTATGGACATGTTTTTAATGGAATATAGGTCAGAAGCAGGCAGAGAAGGCCATTAAGCAAGCATAGAGAAAAAAACTGATCAAAAATTGATTCAGTGAGGCACCTGGTGAGAGCAAATGCAGAGAAATAAGAGAAATCAGTTTATTAAAGCAACTATAGTCTTTCAGGCAACACTGTGGGACAAAGGCGTGAGGGATAATTTTCAAAATTTATATGGGATACATCAGCATTCAGCTAAGAGTGTATGTATGGTTTCTCCGTCATGCTCTTTTAACTCTTTTAAAGTTTTCCAGTTTTCCCAGGCTTCTTTTTTTTCACTCAATTCCCTGCAAGTTCTGTTGAATCCCCATTAATTATTGCTGGTTTTTGTCAGCAAATTGCGTCACTGTTGAATAGTATTCATCCGTGACAGTTGGTGTGCTGTCTATCTGATGATTTAAATCACAAGATCACAAAGCTGTAGATGTGAATCCAGAGCCTTTCAGGCAATTCCTCCACTAGAAAGGAGACTTGCAGATTCAGTTTCACGACATGCGAATCATGCTGGATAAAGAGAAAAAGATGAAATCCTAGATGTTGAATGAAGTTACACAGACCTTTCTCTCTGCAGAATAAGAGTGCAGAATGAGATGAGGAGAGATCAGGTCATATTTATAGGTAGAAGCAAACCTAAAACAGGATGATAGGAAACTATTAACTTAAGAAGGCTTATGCATAAGTAGGGGTTCAAGGAACCTAACTGTTTTGATTCACAGTTTTGACAATTGGTAGAGGAGAAGCAAGCAGTGTATGTGGCAAGCTGGTTCTTGTTCAAGTAAATAAAAATTAAAAATCTGATCATGAGTGAAAAAAAAAATCTTGAAATAAATTGATCTCTTAAAGACTAAGTGCTCTGGTATCACCCAGGGGGAAATTATATTCCATACATCAAGAGCAGGAATAGACATGTTTTTAAAAGTCAGCCACCACAGTTGTATTTTTTATAATATATTTGTGTTATTGTAGTATTCATCATATTTTTAAGGAGCCTTATCAGTATAAAGTATCTAACACAGGAGCATTTTCCCTGTGGTCAAAAGGAGTTGTGGTTGGTTTAAGTGTTAGAGGAACACCAACATGCCTCTTCCACCTCCTGCAGAGGTATAAAAGGAGGACCCAGATGTCACGATAACATTTCAACTTTGTGAGTTATGGGCACAGATGGTAGAAAGTCTCAACAGTAGAAAGAATTCCTGAGATAAAGCATGGAAAGAAAAACAGTCAAACTGTAGGGTTTAAAGAAACAGAACTTTGATAACTAGCAAAAGCTTAATTAGCTATGATGATTCTGTCGTTACTTATATTTTATTTGCTTCTAAGGACCCAGTAAAATACAAAGATGACAAAAACCTTTAACAAAAGCATATTATCTTTCTGTGTTCAGGTCTATCTTACAGCAGCTGTTTTTGAGCTTGACTTTTCCACGTTTTCTTGAGGCAGGTAAGTCAAGAGAATATTAAAACAGTCAACTTTGAGTGAAGTAGAAAATAAGAGTCTAGGCTGGGGTCCATATTTGGATCTCCCCATTACATTTGTGACTTAAAAATGTCAATTTTTACTTACGCATTTTCTTCTTTCTGTCAGCTGATATGGAAGATGATGATTTCAGCACTGCCCTGCCTAAAACAAGCTGTATAACTGAGCAAACTCAGTATTTCTTTGAGAATGATGATAAATCTTTTGGTGGAATTGTAGACTGTATAAACTGCTCCAGGTAAATTTTTTTAAACATAAATAATAACTTTTGTATATTATTTTCTTTTCCAAAATACACTATTATTAGAACAAAAAATGTATTTTGAAATTACTTACGTCAAAACTATAAAAATAACAACAAAATGTAGGAAGGAAGTAAAATGATAAATTTCATTTCCTTTTTATTTATTTAGTATTAATTTTCTATAAAATTATAGAAATATTTGTCAGATTTTTATTTTGCAGTCTGCATAACCTTCATCAAAATATTTTAAGCTCTGTTAAAATGTGTTTTCTTTTAAATTTACTACATTAATTCAGAAGTATTCAGAAGTATTCAGAAGAATATTTTCTTTACTCTGGTTATGTATCAGAACTTTTGATGCCCAAGAAGATAATTGATTTAATCTCAAAATTTACCATTTAATCAATATTGCTTATGATTTAAGAGCTGTGGTTCTTGTGAAGCAAGCCCTGCTGGCTTGTTGTGTTGGGTTTTTTTTTTGATTGAAAGAAGTACTCTTCAGGTGCCATATGCATATTCAAGATGATGATTAACATTACGTTAAAAACCCTAAATACTTCAGAAACATAACAACTTGAACCTAACTCTGCATTTCATACATAAGCTTGCTGGGTTGAAATTTTGAATAAACAGAATCATAGAATAATTTTGGTTGAAAAAGACCTTTAAGATTAGGAATTTCTGCAAATGTCTGAAGTCAAATAAAATTCATAAATTTCAGCTTATAAATTATTATGCTAATTTTTATTTTTAAATGCCACAGTGTGGCAATGAGTATGAAAAGACACTTGTAGCTAGTATCCTTACCTTTAGTATCTCAGGCATGAAGTGATGCTTGAAGATATAATGCTATCTATTCACTTATTTATAAAACTAAATGACCCTATAATTTAAAGTCCTTTTGCAGAATTATATATACATGAAAATGCAATTATATATCTAATAAACAGCAAACATACACTAAACCTCTTTCTCAGCCTTCTTCCAGCCAGATTTATGTGTTGGGGTTTTGTTCATTTGTTTGTTTAGCTTTGTGGCTGAGGGTTTTCTCAGTGCTGTTAGGGAAAGAATCAATGCTGAACTAATTTTGTTTCTCAGAACAGCTACTGCTGTAGCAGTACAGAGCTATCAACTCAGTTATAAGTAATTTTATGCTTCTTTCCATTTTTTCCACTAGTAAGTCTAGTTGAACATGAAATGTTCTAGTATTAACATGAAATGTTAAAAAGGTTACAAAATTTCTTATGTTTCTTTCAGTTTCTTAATAGAAAAAATAAACAGTAGCGCACAGGCTGAATCTGTGAAGTTGAGTTACTTTTATTCCAGTACCGCGTGATCTTCTCAAACACAGATTTCCTTGCTTCATTTCAACATAGGGTTTTGGGTTTTTTGTTTTTGTTTTTTTTTTTTTTCCACAGACTTTATCATGCAGAGAAGATTTCAAACACCAATCTAGTATTCATTATTAGTGACAGTCAACTTCTGTGCCGCTCCTGTGACCCAAAGCCACTGATGCAAGCAGAGAAGCCGGGTATCCTTTAAAATCACATTATTTAGTGGGGTGGATTGTTTTTTGGCTATGATATGCTGGAACATATTTGGAAAAAAAATCACCTGGTTATGTACATATTAGTAGCATGGTTGTCACTGGAGTACTTGAAGCATCAGATATTTGTGAATGGTATCACAAATCATCTGAGACAGCAGTTATTGATGCAGAGAGCAGAGTTGTTATTTGTGAAGACCTAAATAGTGGGCTCACAGCAACTTAATGAAGTTTCCAAAAGGCAGATGCAAAGTCTTGGATCCAGGAGAGAATAATGACATGCAGCTGGGTAGACTGGGGGCAGGGTGACTAGAAACAGCTTTGCAGAAAGAGACTAGAGGATCATGATGATCAAGAAGCTGAACATTAGTTGTCCCTGTGCCTTTCAATAACGAGGGACAGCACATCCTGGACTATGCTAGAAGGTGTTTAGTCAGCAGGTTGGGTTAACTGAACTGTCCCACCTCTTCAGCAGTGGTGAGACCACATTTGGAGTGCTGTAAACCATCTGGGGCTTCCCAGTACCACACTGATACACTGGAGGAAGCCCGATAAAGGACCACCAAGGTAGTTGGCATCTGGACCACAGGACAAGCAAGGGGGTCCTGAGAGTTGAGGGTTTGTTCAGCTTTTAGAAAAGACAAAGATATGACCTTCTAGAGAAATAACAAAAAATGGCAACAGCAAGATAAGAGTGTTTGGTCATTAAAATTTGGGATATTGCACTGATGCCTGAAATACTGAGGTGAAGTCATGGAGGCACTTAGTGGGTCCTCAGTGCCAACTGCTTACTTCTTGTGGAAACAGCTTTAACCATGAAAGGCTAGGTTTATCCAGCTGCTAGCAGAGTATTTCTTCAAAGCTGGCTGGAGACATAGTTGGCATGAACACTGAGCAGAGCCCTTGCAACATGTGCATTAAAATAAAAGCATGTAAAAGGTTTGAATTTACAACCACTTTCATGCCAATCTCAGTGCCTTTAGTCTGTTCACTGCAATAGATGTTCATTGTAGGTGATGGTGATGGAAATACATAAAACCAACATGCACATATTCTTGGCCAGGATAAATTCACTTCAGTTTTTCTCTGCTATAAATGCTTGAGGTTAACACACCAGAGGTGGTAAATCAAATCATAATTTGGATTATTATGACAGAATGCAGAAAACAATTAGTAATACCTTTGTCCATGTCAGGAAGTTAGTTTTGACAGCCTCTCCCATTCTTGAAAGAAAAGCAGATGGTGCTAGAGTTAGATGACTGTGTTTCTTTGGCACAAGCAATGCATTCATTGCCACAATAATAAAACTGGAATTCCATCTACACTTGAGCTGAAAAGGAAGTTATATTGGGAGGAAGCAATATGCATGTCATCACAGAACTATGTAAACACAACTTAATATTCTAATTGGCTCAAGTCCATGAGAGCTTGATTAACTGTTGCCACTGTCTGAATTTATAGACAGCACTAGCTATAGAAAATGAAGAGCATTTGATGGAAAATGGGCACATGATTTGCCCATGGGGCTCAAACCTTCTATAAAGTAGTAAATGACCTCAAATGGCAGCCAGAGCAGCTGGGTGGGCTTATGTTGAATAAATGGACTATTTTATTTTTGTTCCAACTATGCAGTACTTAGCTATTCTCTCTCTTCTATAACTAAGGTACATTGTGAAATGCAGATGTAGCGTAACATCACACAAGCAGACAGAATGACCTTTGGGTGTTACTCACATGGTTATTATTAGACTCTGCTCCCTTCTGGCTGGTACAGCTTTGCTTGTGCACATGATCTTTCAGAATATTTCTGTTTTGACTTCCCTTTCAGCTGCCCCTTGGCAGAGGAAAGGGGAGGTGAGACTGATGACATCCAAATGAAGACAGATGTAGATCTGTAGAACTAAATTCCCTGTCCTCTTGCCTTCTTTTCCATTGGGCATCTCCACTTATTGCAATGAAGCCCCTGTATTTCTCTAAGAAATGCATGAATAGGATTGCTTCAAGTACAAGAGCACTTTTTGGTACTCAGGTTCTTGGAAACATTCTAGCTTAGCTTTCATGTGTGTGTGCACTCCCAACAGTGGAATAAAGCTTAAGATACTGAAAAGTAGGATAAGGTTTGAACAGAAGGCAGTTTTACAGTTTACCATATCCATGATGGAATGACTTTTGTCCCTTGTTATCCTGTGGCAAATGTGAAGTATAGCATTTGCACTTAAGTATAAGCAATCACAGATTTCAGAGACATAAGCTAAAGCATTGCCTCATGTTTACAGTTAGTCAGTTAATAGCATGTTATTGCTTCCACTTCTATCCTGCTGTTCTGTTGTCTTGGACAGTGTTTGTCCTTCTCCCTTCACCACTGTGATGCTAATGAGAACAGATAAGTGTTTCTGTCAGTTACTAAAAATTCATTCAGAATTATTATTTTTTTAGAACTAAGCAGTGGGAACTAAAAAAAAAAAAAGGTATTTGATTTTGCTGTACCTAGAGAATTGGGTTGGTTGGGTTTTCTTCAGTTTAAACAAGAAGCTGTGACTAATGATGTTTATTTCAGTACTATATGAATCAACATAAAACTTCTCTTCTCCCAGGAATGTACAAACAGAATGTTATTCTGCTAGGGTACTATGCACAAAAAACAGTCATGCTCCTTAACCAGGGAAACAGATGAAGGGCCAAATCCTTGTGAAATGGTCAAACAACCAAGATACAGAAAAGGTCCTGATGTCTGTTTTGATGAAGCCAAACAGGTAAAATTGATCTTGTAAGACTTTAGGTGTATCTTTAAAAGCAGTAGTACAGATGTTTTAGAAGAGTAGTGAAAACAATGTTTAAAAGTACCTTCGTGCCTGGTAACCTATCTATCATTAAACATACTGTTCACTCTAAACCGTAACCACTCTATTTCAAGTATCCCATGATCAACATAAAATTAACAGCTGCTTTCTTATCTGCCTTTCCTGTAACCATTGCACTTTCACACACAATTTCCTCTAAAAAATCCCCATCATTGAGCATAAAACTGACTGTCTCTGTGCAGTGCTGTGAAATTCAGTTCTTCTATGGCTTTCACAACTAGATGGTAATCCTTATTTTTATGTTAATATTTCCACATATTATTTAAGGTGTTGTTAAAGGATTAAAACATTATATCTGCTTAGCATGGTTTTGCTCTTAGAAATTCTGCAGATGTGTATTCGGTCACATTCTGAAGAAGTATAAAGGTGCATGGCCTTATTGAAATCAGCAAAATTGTGTTGTTAATAATCCCTGTATTGTATACATTACTCATATAGACATTATACATATTGCATTCATTATTCATTTTTAATATACTGGCTTACCTTTCAAATTATTGTATGCAAGAGAATATGTTAAATGCAAATTGTTTAGACTGAATTTCAAGACAAAAAGTATTGAACAGAGAACTACTTGCAATTCCATAAAACAAATATTTCTAAAATTTATTTGCGATGCCTCACCCCATTCTGCAAAGGAAATATTGTCCAAAACTAGTACAGTTAGTTGGCTATACCAACAGTTTTTCCAGTATATTCTTTGCTTTTCATTTATGAGACACAATTACTGAGATGTCAGTAGTGTTAAAAAAGTCCAGACAATTGGTGCTCAATGCATTTTTCAAGTTTTCATGTTTTATTTTAAAAAAGAATTCTTCTTGCTCTCCAACTAGGGTTGAACTAAGTTGAAAAAACACTCAAAATCTATTTGGTCATTGTACATATTCCAAATCTGCCTGATATGATTGTGTGTGAAAGTTCAACTCTTGCTCACTATCTTGATGTGCTAATCAGTGTGTAACACGTGTTTTGTAACAGTTGATTGTTTTGGTTAAGTTTATTTGCAAAATTTGCTGTGAATCTCTTGCTCTTGGGTGAATGCTTTCACATTAACTCTGCTAAGTGCCAGCAATCTGCATGATATCTCATCTTGTATGTCTTTTTTTTCTGTGTTTTCTTTCCTTTCCTCTACTTGCTACTTTGCCCGTTATTAATAGGATCAGCCTATATGCACAACGAGTCGTGCCTCTACCATGACGTCTGCTCCTATCTTCATTTTTCTGCAAGTTTTCATGTGGTGTGGATGGTCAGTTACTTTCTCTAATTTTTTTTGTTTTGTTTTGTTCTTGGCTTTAAAATTTAGCAGACTTTTTTACTTACAAAAGAAAACATAATGAAGCGTGTCCCAAAAGCAACAATCTGGAGCAAATTACTATTGCAATATTAAGTGAAATTAAATATGAAAAAACTGTTTGGAGCCTTATAAATCACAATTACAGAACTCAGAGTCCTCTCCCATAGCAAGTACAAAGCCATAGGAACCTGTTGGGTTTATGTGGTCAGCTCTTTGAGATTGCACACGCACCAACTGAGTCAGTGTAATTCCCTTCAAAATATTTTTCCCTCGTCCCTGGTAAAATGAAACAGAAGAATAAAGTTTCTGCACAGAGAGAAAGACTAACAAGCTAATAAGAAGATTTTATAATACTGCTGGAAATAAAGCTGTAATTAGGGATAACAAAATGACTACTCTATGGAAGAGTAAGTGTTCCTATCCAGAAGAGTAATGAGTTTCGCTGCATTCAAATTAACACAGTGTTAATGATAGAATATAATAGTGTGCATCAATTTGGTTAAACTACTGACAGCTATGCAAGAAAACTGCTGATCTAAAGCATATTAAATTCATGACCTTGTACACTGGAGGGGTGTCTGATCAACATTATTACTCAGTAAACCACTAGAGGGAGATACTAACATACCTATCAAAGTAGAGCCAATTGAGAAACAAAAATGGAAATTTAAGAGGTCATTTTTCAGAGTAAGTGTGGTGAAATATTGAAAGTTATAACAAGTTAGAAAACTAATTTTTCACTTTTTTTCTCTTTTTTTTTTTTTTTTAATTTTCATTATTCAATTAGTTCAATTAGTATCACTTGAAAATTAGTGGGGAAAAGAAAAAGCTTAAAGTTCTTTTTAACAGATATATTTGAGTAAATACAAAGTTTTCTACTCTGTATTTGAATGGTCTAATTTCTAGCAAACCTAGGAACTTGTACAGTCGTGGTTGAAGGTTATAAGGAGGGGTGAAAGTCCCTTCCCCCAAGCCAGTAATATTTCCCATTAAAATGTAGAAGATTAACATCTCATGTTCTTACATGCAATGTGCTCTGCAAGTAACCCTATTTTAATTAAAAAGCTCTTCAATGTACTTAAAGCAGCAGAGACTCACCTTGAGATTAATTCTTTATGTCCAAAATGGACTGCTCAAGAAAGCAAACCAAAATAATTGGCAACCCATGAAATATAATTTTAGCTGATAGACTTTGGCAGCAGAAAGTTATAAAAGTATTTTTTTCCATCCACACAGTATTTTAAGAGCTTTGTGATTTTAGAAATAGGTTCTTACTGGACATTAGCCTGTGTAGTTTTATTAAAATCACTTAAGGCAACACAGACACAAAATAAGTGATCAGGTTCAAGAACAGCAGCTGTTGTTTTTTTCAAGAATAGCAAAATAGTCTTTATCACCACCTTCAATTATTTGATTTTACTTTTTACATATGCAGTGTTTATGTTTACCATGTCTGAGCATAAGGAGAAGAATGCTGCAGTTTATAAGCACCTTCTGGGAATGTCTTATTTCTATCAGCTCCCTGGGATGTCAGTGGGAGCTTTGAGGGTGATTAGGAGCCCAGACAACTCTTTGATTCTTGACAATGGTTCAATAAAAACTTTCATTTCCATTCTGCAAGTGCTGAATAACTAACAGTGTGTGATGCTGTAAAATAACCTGATCTAGGGTAAGGCATCATGAAGGAGATGACATTTTAATTTGACACTTCTCTACCTTAATTATATAAGTAAATTTGCATGTGACTTATTTATGCTAGAAATTTCTGATATACTTCCAATGAAATGAAACTGGCTATCAAGGATTCTTTCAATCTATTTTCCAATTATTTTTCTCTTCAAAGAGAAATATACACAATATTATTTTGAAGACAACAAAGAGAGGACATCATCAGATGATCTATTGGTTATCCAGGTTTTCTCTGTGACTAACATAGTAGTGAATGATGTAAAAATTCTGTGAAACAACTTAAAATTAGTTCAGAGTCTAATTGTATTGGCAGAGGTAAAGGTAAAATTAAAGGGTGCTATGCAATTTGTCATAAGAAAATTTAAAATAAATCTCAAATAACATTTTATGGGAAACAGTAGAGAAGTTTTCTTAAAGCTTGGAATAGGAAGAGTTTTTTAAAAAGACACTTTGGAGACTATTCAGAACTGACGCGTTATTCAATATAGTTGCAAATTAATGGTGATATAAATGGTAAATTTTTAAATTATTTACCATTTATAAATAATGGTAAATTAAATTACTAATTTCCATAAAACAGTTTCTTGAATTTATGTACAAGCACATAAGAAAATGACAATATGCAATGCCGAGGAGGAAAAAGTAATTTAGATAGGATTTACTGTACCTTATTTGTCACTACTATTTTTATCCTGGCTTAAGACACAAAGGAGTAACTGATTCCAGAGACAATATTTAGAAATTGTTCTTGGCAGAACTCTTGGTTTACTGTTGTAAATTTGTCTACAAACCTCAGAACTTCAGTGTGACTTTAACCAATACAAGGTTAAATCACACCAGCCTTAAAATCTCTGTATAAACTTGGTATACTTTTGTAGAGTACAGTTTAACTCTGTCATTTACAATAAGAAGATGACTTTTCTACATGAGGCTTCCAAGACATTCTCCACTGTTCTGACATTGTGAATCCTTTAAAAAAAGCTCTTTGTAGTCTTAGGGAAAGAACAAAAGATATTAATATATTTCTTTTCAATCCAATAAGAATAAGAAAAGAGTGTTACTGTTGAATATGAAGACAGTGCCCATAAATTGTGATGTATTTTTTTTTAAATCTCAGAAAAACAACTGGAAATAGGCAACAGGATGGTATTTTTTCCAGTACATGTAGTAGTATCATTAATTCATCAACATAGGTTACCCAATATTTGGTCTAATGCAGAGGTGACATCAAAGCTTAGAGTACTCTATGTGTGGGGGTCCATCTACCCTGCATCCATACTGGATGCCATTTTCACTATAGTTATATTTTCTTCTTCCTGCTAACCACATTTTTTTAAAAAAACTTTTATTTACTTCTTTCTTACTCTCCAGAAATACAAATTATTCATGGAACATCAATGTGCCCTTGTGGCCAAGAAAGCCAATGGTATCCGGGGCTGCATTAAGAAGTCCATTGAGGGAGGTTCTCTTGCCCCTTTACTGTGCCCTAGTGAGACCACATCTGGAGTATTTTTTCCAGATCTGGGCTTCCCAGTTGGCAAGGGGCAGGGATATATGAGTGAGAGTTCAAAGGAGGGCTATGAGGATGATCAGGGCACTGGAACATCTATCTTATGAGGAAAGGCTGAAAGACCTGTGGCTGTTTAGTCTGGAGAAGACTGAGATGGGATCTTATTAGTGTTTATAAATATCTGAAGGGTGGGTGTCAAGAAAAAAGGGGCCAGTCTCTTTTCAGTGTTGCCCTGTGATAGGACAAGGAGTGATGGACACAAACTGGAACACAGGAAGCTCCACATCAGTATGAGGACAAACTTTTTTACTATAAAGGTGAGAGCATGGGAACAGGCTGCCCAGAGAGGTTATGGAGCCTCCTTCTCTAGAGACTTTCAGGACCACCTTGTACGTGTTTGTCTGTTACCTGCCTGAGGTGATTCTGCTTTGGCAGTGGGGTTGGACTCGATGATCTCCAGAGGACTCTTCAAACCCCTACCCCTTTATCATTATGTGACATCTCCCCTCTGTTCAAAAATTTTGAATCTCCTCCTTTGCTTCAGAGTGTTTTTTCAAAGATTACTCTTCTAAATAATTTCAGTGATAAGAATGATAAATATCAAGAGGTACCACTGAGTACTGTTCATTGAATTAGTGTGCCAAGAAACCTTTACAATAATTCTGTTTCTGATGGTACTCACTGTGAGGAAGAGGGGTTATTTTTAGGTGCTTTGAATGGAAAAAAAGCTACATTACAAGACACAACGCAGATGCAAAAAGTGACAGAGCCAAACTAAATAAACCAGAAAGTTCAGTGCAGCTTCAAGTCTTAGAATCTTCCAAATCTGGTGCAGCAGAGTTCACTTATGACTTACTTGTTGACCCCAAACCTTAAGAATTTTGAACTTGTACAGTGCAGTCAACTAAAAATAGTGCCTACACCAAAATTATAGAACTAAATATTAAGTTAACAGATGACAAAGACATGTCTTGAAATGACTACTTGGCTACTGTTGATAATAAACGTCAGCTAACGTGAGCTATTTGCTTTAGAATAGAATTAATTTTTTTTTTTTTTTTTTTTTTCTGAAGAACTTGACTTCTGGGTTGGGGTGGGGAAGAGAGTGGTGGTTATTCTAATTGTGGCATTCATTTTACCTGAATGTCCAATGAAATATTTTAAATATTTCTTCTGGATCCTTGTGAGGGACTTGCTTTTTAAGGTGCTGCTTCTAGGTGTTTTTCCTGCTTTCTGTTGTGTGTGTGTGTTTTTAAAGGTTTTTTTCCCTGTTCTCTTGCGGTTTGTGTTGTATTATGTGAGAGTTTTTAAGTGGTTTTGGTAATTTTTATATAGTTCCTTTTTTTGAAATTGGTGTCTTTTGTTTTGGATTTGTTTGTCCTGATATCTCACACAGTAATGATAAATCCTGTCGCATTGTGGTCTACAGAGCTACTAGAGCTATACTTGAGCTATACAGCACAGCTCTCTACTAAATTTTAAGAGGACCCCTTGCACCAATAAAGATGCAAAGTCTGTTTGTTCCAGAAGGCAGTCATTTATCATAACCAAAAATGCAGTCTCTACAGCTCTTTTTGATGACATCAATCCAGTCTATATGTGGTTTCTCTAATCTAACATAATGTTTCACGACTGCTATTGTCACTGATCATGTGATCAGCAATGCAATGCCAGTATTACATCTTTATTATTAGACTCTGAAATTTTTTAACCACAGAAATTCTCTTACAGTTCCTTTTTCCTGTAATACTTCTATGCTATTACACTTTGCATTCTCCTTTACATTCTACCCTTCTGTTGTATATCCTACACCACCATGCTTACCAAGTTGATTGCCAGTCCTATTGAGTATTCTCCTTCCACCAGGTTTCTTACGTGTGTATTATTTTGAGCTGGTTCACTGATGACTTGTCTTCATTCCCTGATCTTAATTGCATTTCAGAGTTTTCTTTAAGGGTGTGTGTGCCAATAAATTAAAGGTGTTTTAATGACTCTTCCTTATTTTTCCTGGTTGCACTTTTCATCCTCTCCAACCCCTAGCCTTTTTTGAGGCACATTGAATATTAGTTAAATATGCCTCAGTAGCATGTCAGTCTGAACCAGGAACTGTTCAATGCATGCTGGCTTTCCTCTGCTTTCTGTTCCAAAATCTTTTCATTTCTGTGCCAGCAGCTGAGCTATGTTACCGTTAAGGTACAGTTTGTCCTTACCTGCACATGTTCTTCCCGTTCAAGAAGTTTCCCTGGTTCCTGGTATACAAACTCCTTTCCCAGCTTCACTGTTGTCTTGTCCTTGGAGGCCTGGGATCTGCTGGAAAATGGAAAGTGTCTTTTCATACTAGTGAAAACAAGAGGAACACCCAATATTTGCATCCTTCAGAACTACTCATGAATCTCAGACTCAGTGGAGAGAGCAGTGCAGGGGATGGGTGGAGCATTGTCTAACCGTAGATTACTTCTCAAGAAATTTCATTGTAATTAATGTCAAATAATTTATTTTTTCTTGTCACAGGAAGATTCGGCTGACTGCGGTGGTGTCTCTGGTCTGAGTCCATCACTGTGGTCTATGGTAGGAGCACAGTTGATCCTGCTCTGGCTGTTATCTGGCAGCAGACACTACCAGTTATGACCTTGCTAAACCAAAACCTGCATAACTTAATCAAGGCCCAGACAAAACTATAGCCTCAGTTTCATTTTAAAAAGCGTCAGCTATTCAGACAGCAGCAGAACAGCAGTGCTCATGTCTGGTTATCACTCGTTGTGAGACTCATAAAGGCACCCGCAGTGGCTGCATGTTGGAGTGTTGGATCCTTAAACGTATGTGAATGCTGCATCATCTATGCCATCCAAACAGAATTCTGTATGTGCTTCACGGGGGAATCTAAGATTGTTTTGGTTTATTTTTTGTTTGTTTGTTGTTGTAATCTTGATGACTTCATGTAAAAGGGCTCCCCTGAAAATAGCTTGTGTATAGGATTTTGATTTCTTTTAAGCTTTGGATATCTTAAAGATTTATATTCTTTTACATGAGCATTTATTTAAAAAAAAATAAAAATTAAAAAAAAAATTAATCCCCGACATATATTATTGGCACCATGATGGCTGCTTTGAATATCATTTTTTTCCAGACTAGTTGAGAAAAATTAAAATATTGGCTAGCCTTCATCAGAGGTTCAGCATTATTGGAATGCTCTATGATGAGTAGTTTATTCTTTTAAAAATTAATTATGTAGACAACAAAGTTTTGATAGATAGATGAGAGGAAGGAAGTTAGGAAGGAAAGAAGAAAAGAAAGGAAAGTTCTGTTTTCAAAAATATAAAGGTACTTGAGGGTTTGATAAAAAAAGTTATTTTCATCTTAAATTTGGTGTCATCTTCCTTCAGGAAATGTTAATTTCAATGTAATATTCACCTCCTTTTCACAATGCAGTTATATAAAACTAGTTGAATCTTTCAAAGTCTCAAACAAAAATGCTTGTGAATACAAAATGTCTTTGTGATATTTGAATGTTGGTTTCTAGGGTATTTTGCATGATGATGATATGTTGCTGTTTTTCAGTTTGTTTTCTTTGATGGTAGAGTATAGTTCATTGAGAAGATAACTGAGTGATTCTTTTATTGTGTGAGAAAATGAACATTGCAATGTGTTGCAATCAAATAATATTAAATTATATTATGAAACAGCTCTGAATATACTGTGCAATGAAAAAGCTGAGAAAATAGGGTAAACTTATCTATTGTAACAAAATGTCTGAGTTGGATTTTTCACTGAATAGTGATATCACATGAAAACCTGTGTACAGATATTTTAAGTATATAAAAATCAGATTTAACACATTTATTTTTGGAAGTGTATGTTCTCTAAAATTCATATTGGGTTCCCCCTTTGTTTTCTTAATATATAAGCAGTTATAATAAAACTTCGGCTATTTCTATTTATTATAGAAAATAGCATATTTAACAGCAAAATGTTCTGGTTGCTAACGTTAGAAAAAATCCAAACAAATGGGGAGCCTTGAATCTGTATGTATGCACATTGATACTTGATTGTGAATAATAATTTTAGAAGTTGTTTTTATACAACCTCATTGGTAATACAGATTGGTGCAGTAAATTACAATATTACAGTGTAGCATAGTGTTGATGCAAAATATGATTTGTGCTTTTTCCTAGTTTTCAGAACTAAACAGTATTGCAAGACAGCTAAACCAATGAATGTGCAACTCTGCTGGTATTGTACAATCCTGCTAGCAACTGCAATGTGCAAATATTATTATGGCACAATACACTAGCTCTTTAAAAAAAAAAAAAAAAAAAGGTAATATATTGCAGAGCATTGATATTCATGTGCTGGCAATTGATATATTTTGATCATGCCAGAAGCTTAAAGAAATAATTGGGCATGCATTAATATCCTATGAAAACTGAAGCTAATCAAAGCCATGGCATGGCTTAAAAGATCAAATGTATACTGTAGTTGTACACATGGCTGGTTCATTGTTTTTCTCATGCTCCTTGGCTCCAGCTACATATTTGCTCATATTTGGGAATACAGTGACTGAAAAAAAAAAAACCCGAAACTTGGTCTTTTGTTCAGTGATCAGATTTAGCTTTTTAATAAATATCTCTAGTAAAGTCATAGGGTTAACACTGCAATTGAAGTGTTGGATGACTTCAGGTCCTGCATAGGGAAGGTGAGCTAACATTGATAATATGGGTGAAGATAATATTGGAACTCCTCTCTTATTGCACTTCAACTTATCACCAGTTACCACATGATGAAAAAAATGGTTTGATTCTTTCAAATACGAAGAATCCATCCTGTATTATTCCTTAACTTGGGTCAATTCAAATTTTATGGGAGGAGCAAGTGTTGTAGAATTAGGCCAACACTTACTATACTAATAGCTTTTACTCTAAGATTGCTTAAAATACATACTACATTGCGTTTTGCTCTTTTAAATTTTTGGAAGGTAGTAAGTATATTCATTTCTCAATAGTTTTCCACTTCGGTTCCTAAAAGAAACCCTTCATGGAAATATTGCATCGCTTAACATTTCAGAACAATTTGCTTGTGCTGGTAGGCCATATTCTGAGTTGCTTAATAAGCATTTGATTAGAGTCTGTAGGCAGAAAGATGGCACAAAGCCACACTGCAACAGAAAGCAATTGTGACTTTTGGTCTCGTCCCCCTTTCCTTAGAATAATTATATACAAAAGGAGAGAGAAGACCATGCCATGCGGGTTCATGAGCCTTCTTGGGTTAGCCTAAGAGGGAAATACTATTTTTTCCACTTCTCAGCCTCTATGTATGACCTGAAGAAGCATTTTCTTATATAAACACTTGGCCTTCCAGCTGCTATAACTCTCTGATAGAAAACTCAGAACCTGGCCCTTCTAGAAGGTCTTAGTGATGTCCTCATAGA
The DNA here is from genome assembly GCA_023637945.1 of Phaethornis superciliosus. NCBI lineage: Eukaryota > Metazoa > Chordata > Aves > Apodiformes > Trochilidae > Phaethornis > Phaethornis superciliosus. The sequence continues at coordinate 10,651,912 of JAJQWJ010000001.1, forward strand.
ACTCAATACTTTAAACAGGGCAATCCATGAAATTCTGGCTGCTTTTTGCAGAAAGAAACATACGCTTTGGTTAAATCCAAGTGATAGTCTGAATTTTTTAAAATTCACTACCTAGATAGTAGGTACAAATACAGATAGAAAATATAATGTGAACTTTAGCTATCTCAGAATGTGAATACCTGGCTTTCAGAAACAACCTCCATTAATAAATACATATATTCATGCGGAAGTGTATCCTTATTCTCACTAAATGCATAATAGTACTTTCTTCTGGTCTTTGAGAACAGAAACTCGATCCTAGGCTTTAAATTGAGAAATTTCATATTACAATATGTTATGGTTTAGTTTGGGTTTTGGTTTTTTTTAAGCCATATAAAAAGTTGTTTTAATATTTGCTCAGATCCTTCAAACAGCACTAAGGGAACTGTTTGGACTTGTTTAATTTACACAGCAGTTGTGCAGCCTACTGTATGTCTGACAAATAACCACCATTAAAGTTGTTATAGCATGGTACTGTGCAAAACATAATCTGAGGACTTAGCATGAAAGGTTTCTTTCTAGGTTTTCATTTAAACAACCAGCATTACTGCCAAAACACTGACCGTGGTCCATATTTGTAACAGGTTTTTAACATGACATAGCAGGTTTGTTTGACAAGATTTTTAGGTCCTGTACCTTTAAGACTTTAGTATGATCTTTTTCATGTTTCTAATGCTTGAGGCTTTACTGCTTAACTTGACAAAAAACAGTGTTGCTGCCATTTGTAAGTTTTCCTATAATATTCCTTTTACTAACTTAAAAACTGGCCTTACTGGGTTCAAAGAGGCAGTATCCTTTTAAGTGACCTTTGCAACCCAAGTGTTGCTTGCTTTGGTTGAAGTTTTTCAGTATCACTGAAAAGACATTGAGACTTTTTGTTTCCTTTAACATTTAAACTCAGAAAACATGCTCAGTATGTCTTTGTTTCAAAATACAACCTCAAATCCATTGGTCCTAAAATTCAGATGCTAGCACATTGGTTATTAAGAAGCGTATTAATGCCTCCAAGACACTGCAATGCACTCGGGTGCTTTTGGAATGTCAGATGAAGGTGAAATCTTAATAACTCCTTGCTTTGGAAAATTTTACCCTTGTTTGACTAGATATCTTAGCCTTTAAATGCCAGATTTATTATTATTTTTTCATACCACAATGTTAATATTGTTAATACTCATTGTACACTACTGTAAAAAGATTAAAACAAAGTGTCTGAAAACAATTCAAGAGCTTTTTAAAAGTTAGCCTCACCCTCTTCCCAGATACTTGCATCTGTCCTGTTTATGGTTTAAAAGAAAAACATCATCTTGAAGAAATAATTCACTGAGGCTAAAGGGATACTGTCTTGTTCAGATGCCATGAAACTGCGATTGTGATCTGACAAAGCTGTCTTCTTGTGTTGTATGGAATGTCTGGATCATGCTTTCTGGGATATTTTTATTGAAATGCTCAGTGTGTGTTTCTGCAAAAAAAGACTTGATTGCTCTTACAAGGCAAGCAGGTCTTTCTCCCTTTTCTTGTGTTCTCTTGTGGAACTTGACAAGCCTGGAAAAATAATTTTTTGTAAAAATTTGTACAATCATGTTATAAAAAGTTTATAATCCTAGAACTGTTGTGTTAATTCTTGTGCAAAAAAACAGTATATTCAGAATAAAAGTTTATCATTTAAAATCAACAACCGCTTCAGTTGTCCATTCTGTATATTAAAAACATTCAACTAAGAGCCTATATGATTTGCCATAAAAAGCTCTGAGATTGATATGTAATTGCACCCAAGTGTCTGAAAGAAGGGATTTTTTCCCACTGTCGAGAGGGTAATTTAACACAAATCTTATCGGGGTTCAAAGGAGCAAGCCATCACTTCAGCTTCACTTGTGGATGTGAAAATTTAAAAAAAAATTTAAAAATTCTAATCAATAGAAACTGATTCTGTAGAGCACTGAGTAAAATAACATTCTGCAAAGCATCTGAAGTAGCCTTCTTTTTCCTAACAATTACTTTTGGAAGGATTGTCATTTACTAACTTGTAAGCATTGAAGTCCAAGATTTCATTTACATGAAGAAGCAGAATAAAATCAGATTGCTTGGATGGGTGGTTCCTAAGTTGTTGCCCAATCTCCAACAAAGATTACTGCAGGATTTACAAAGCAGCTTCAGTAGTGCTGCCTTTCTCAGCTAAGCATTAAATTCAAGGTGGATCTATGTACCTTAATAAACAGGCTTGAGATGTTAAGTAGTTTTACTGGTTTTTCAGACATACTGTGGTGGCACTGGAAGCCTCTGTCAGAACGGCAGGGCAGATGGCTGCAAGTGGTGACCATTTAGAAGAGTTGACTGCATATGTGTCAAAGCCCGAAGAAAATGCCAGTTGTAAATTACTGCTAGATTTCCAAGTCCCTGAGGAGTCAGATAAGAGAATAAGAAATCAAATGAAGATTCTCATGCTGCAAAGTAACAGATCACCCATGTGGAAATGCTAAAAGGCAACACATGACACTGTGCATCAATATCCAGATATTACTGGCCACAACTAGATTAAACATTCTGCCTAACTACATGCTTCCCCTTACATGCTGAACCCATTGTATCATGTATGCTGACTGCCATTGAGATGTAGAAATAAATAAAACCCAAAAATCCCTTCCTGGTACACAATCAAGTTAAATTCTGTGCTACATCTCTGTGTAAGATCATTTGTGTTACAGGATGGTGGAACTTAAAATCATCTTTGACTACATCAGTTCAGTTTGTAAATGGCTGCACTGCAGTGAGATGCTCTATACTACTCCCTGGTGCAAATGAAGCCAGAATACACTGTCACATCACATTATTTTGAGAGATGACTTCATACTGACCAATGCATCTCTGTTGCTGCTAACCATCCACGAAAACCAAGCAGTTACATAATGGATGTTATAAAAACCCTTCACAGTCATCTCTGTTAGCCCAGTGCTCCTTGTAATGCTTGACTCAACAAAATGTACACCCTAAATTGTACAAGATTTTCTCTGCCTATTGCAAAAGACATTGAAAACAATGTTTTATTTTCCCATGGGCTATTTGGAGCTTTTGTTTCCAAAGTGTGTATAGGGGAGGAGAGAAGGAAAAGGAGACTTCACCAGAAGACCTATTTTACTGCATTTCTAACTGTATTTCTTCTAAATGTTTCCTATAGATGTTTCTCAGCTTTGCTGATTAAGACTCACATTCCCAGAAGCTGGCCATTCCTTTAAAAACCTTGTTCACAAGCCCAGAAGTCTTCTATTAAAAGCTCCACCTTTTAAAAGAACACCCACATCTTCGTTTCTTTTGGGGCTTCAACATCCTTTCCTTTGGATCTTAGAATCATTTTCATTACTAGATCTCCAGTGTATATCCCATGTTTTGTAGACCAGATATTTTAACTTGTAAGTGCTTTCTTTGGGGAAATAGCAAACATGTTTGTGATTTGCGTCACCAAACTATTAGTCATGACTTCCCTCTGCAGTGAAGAGTTTAGGAGCTTACTATGACAGCTGCTGATCCTGCCCAGGCTTTGACCATCTGCCTTAATGATTTGAAAGTGGAATTATCACATTAAGTAAAAGCTGCACCTTCTATTTATCCATTATTTTCAAGTTTGATTATTTTTTTTTTACAGGCATTTAGTGCTGATGGCTTCTGACAGCTGTTTTGAGAAAGGAAATATAAAATATATGCCTTCAGTGGAATTCACTCTTCCATTTCAATAAATTATTTCAATTATTTTTTTCAGTTACTGAGTTATTTATTTCATAAACAAACTAAAATATGTGGGATTGCAATGGAAACTACCTCAAAATTTCCATTTTGACTTTTGGTTTTTTAACCCAGACTCTTGTAATCCAGATGCTTGTGATCTCAGCCCCCATTCTGTGGCTTGATTATTTTAAAACAAATTTTTTTAGCATTGTAAAACACACACACACACACCCTATTGAAAGGGTAATGAGCATTCTTGGAACAGTGACTAATAGTGCTATGTTTTGGTATGTGTGGTTAGCATATATTACTCCTGTAAGCTATTTTAAGAGTCTAAGCAATTAGTAGTACGCACTATGATTAGAATTAGTCAGTCTGTCATGTAAGATCTTATGTCTTCAGGAATCAATTAATGCTAAGAGAAAACTACAGGCAAATGAGTTTCAGCTCTGCCCCGAAAGGTGTTGTAATACGTCATTTCAAATGTTCTGGAAATTAGGAGCATTCTACTGTCCTGTGTACCTGTAGTATGCACAAAGGGTAAAAGACTCCCTAACAACGTCAGGAGATGCTTTTGACGTCTTTTGGGAACTCCAGTATACTAAGTGACATTTATGAAAACTTTGAGAACCTGGAGCTAAATCATATGCAGTGGCATTCAGTAGGTGAGCACTAGGTGATTCACTAAACATCTGTGTCCCTAGGCTGATCAGGGGAGATCCATGCAACACAGTCAGTGGAGGAGGGAGAACTACTCAGATGACCAAACACTGGGGTTTGACTGCAGTTGCACACACAATCTTTCTATTGAAATTGAGGCATGAGGATGCTATATCCAGAATGAGACAGATAAGTAGTGGGGATTTCTTAATCCAAAACTTGATTCTTCTGCTTTGCTGGATCAAGCTAGTACCTAGTTCCTAGGATCAAGGTCTGGGCTCTGTAAATTTCACCTAAGGGAAGACAGATGTGAAATTTAGGCTCTTAGCTACTAGAGAGTGATACACACATCTGCTTTAACAGCTATAGCTATGCAGACATAGTGGACATGCCAGACTCCAAGTCCTGAGACAAGCTCATTTGGGTGGCTGTGGTAGGAGAATAGTCTGGACTGTCATTGAATTCCTTCCAAAGTACAGGGAAGATAATGGTGATGGTGAAAGGGGTGTTACTCATCTTTTGTATCATGTGCTTCCACTTAAAGTACTTGTCTGAAATGTGTAAAATCTGTTTCTAATCTGTCTTTAGTCTGCAAGGGAATCTGAGCACTTACAGAGAAGCAACAATGAAGTCTAGCCTACAAGCTAGATGGCTACCTTGAATGGTCTTGCTATCAGGCTGTTGAAGAAAGTTCTACAATAAGATGAAAAGCAGCTTTGAACTTATCTTTTAATTGGTTTCAATTTTAAGAAATTTTTAACACTTCATTAAGTGATAAGGAGAAATTGAGACTCCAGGAGAACTTGAAGAACTAGAGAGTTCTGGAAAAGTTATGTATTTCTACTTTTATAAATAGCAGCATTGTGTAGGATATTCAGTGTCAGAGTTCTCTGCATTTGGAGTTTCAAATTTGGTCCCAAAATTTTAATTCTTTGTTGTTCAAGATTTGGGATTCTGAAGTAAGACAATGTTGCTGGAACATTTCTGGATCTGGTATTCATGGCATTAGTCACTTCAGTTTTCCTTTGGCTGATTTTTTATATTTATGTCCAATTTCAATCTAGCAAGTCACACGGTGTCAAGATTTAAAACTCATTCTTAATTTTCAATGAATGAAGTCTCCCCATCCAGAAGGAAAGCAGTTGTGCTTAAACCTAAGCATTTAGTACTTGCTGTGCAACCAGAAATGTGAGAGTAACATGGCCAAGAGAAAAGCAGATAGGAAAGTAATTTGAAGTTACAACAGCTTGCAGTGAGGGCATATCTGGCACCACAGTAGTGCTTGCTGCTCTCCCTGAGGTTTATCTGCCAGGCAATGCCAGCACTCCCTGGTGATTTTCTGGGAGTGATGGGAAGAACTGTGGGCCTAACCAAAGCAAACTCTTCTCTCTATCTCCCTCAGTTAACAGCAGAATTTCCAGATGCCTAAAATTTCACTGAGAAAAATCAAGACAGTCAGAAAGAATACCTTTCAGCTGCTTCCACACATCTTGGGGACGTAGGTGTTAAACTAAGATTTTTATTTATTAAGATTTGGGGGGGGACATATGCATGTGGACAGAAATATCTTTATGCTTTTTAGATACTACCCATGGGCTCCTAACGACCTGCTGGAATACTTGGCTTTCACAAGGTCAAACAGCCCGACTGTGCTTTTCTGTGGCAGATGACATGAGTGAAACCAAGCTTTAAAGCAGCCTGAATGTAAGGCCTTTGCAGAGCGTGAAGGAGAACCTGCTGTGTGATACTTGATTTTTTAGAATGTGTAGTTGAGTTAAAAGTCTTAAATGGAAATGGGCCTTGTTCTGAATAAAAACCTATCCTGGGCACTGCACTGATCGTCACCTTTATTGTTTCCAGAAGAAGCTGTCTCATGTAAATGGATATTCTACTACTAGAGGGCTGCTTTTCTGCTTTTTGCTTTTTTTTTTTTTTTCTTCTTCTTTCTTTTATAGCTTAACTAGCCATTTAAAAATTACAAAATAGTGTGGAATGCTATATTCACCCTTCTGTGAGACCACGACTAAGGTTTATGCTTGCAATTTTTAATTCAGCTGATTTACACAGGGCAGAGAATCCCAGATGATGATGATAACAACGGGAACAGCAGAATAGATTTTCTGTTTTTTTCTTTCCACTAACCTAAAGCAAACAACCAATCAAGCAAGTAAACAAACACCCCAGATTATAAATATCTTTAAAGCTGCAAAAAAAAAATAAATGCATAATTATATTGATTGCCACTAGGAAATTCAATATTCTTCACTGCTTTATAATGCTTGTATCTTTTTGCACTGTGGGGTGTTTTCTTCCAAGTTCATAATATTCATGCAATTACCCTATACCAAAAAATAAAGTCAAGTACAGGCAGAGGCTCTTGAAATGACATCCAGTGAGGCTGGTATCTTAGCTGTTCACATCTCATCACTTAAGGAGTGATTGTGCTTCTCCACATTTATATCCTCCTTCCTAGCCCATGGGGGCTTCCAGCAGACTCCAGCCCCTGTGCTCAGCAGTGCAGCTATGGTGCTGCTCCTTGCAGGCACTGCAGGAGTCTCTCAAGCATTTCTGCACACAAAGTACCCAGCAGAACCAGCCTGGCTCAGAATTTGATGGCATTACTCACCACTGGTCAGAGGAAAACCTGAGAGAGGAAATTCATAATTAAAGCCACAAATAATAAAATTTGAAAAGTATGTCTACAGTGTCTGGATGTAGTTTTGTGTGGAGTAATACAATCTCTGGTAGTGCCAGGCAATTGCCTTTTGGAAACATTGGGTGGCCTGAAATTAATTTGCTTAGCTTTTGCTTATGTAAAAATGTTCAACTTCATGACAACATCTGTTAAGAACCCAGAGGTTATAGATGTCCAGCTTACATTTATATGAAATAGAACCAGATGCAGCTGTTGGGAAGCAGACTATAAAATCATCTGAATATTTTTTGAGTGACTTCACTGATACTGTGTCTCATGTGTTCTTACAATCCATGATTAATATTTTTAAAGTTGATTTATCTTTCATCTTAGGTTCCAGTATCATTGACCTAACCCTGAGAAAACATGATAGAGTTTGAGAAGAAAGAACGTATGCTGAATATAATATTTTTTAAGTATTTCAATTAGTAAAACAGGAATTAAATCTTTACAGTTATAAATTATGGATATCGGAATAAATTTGTGGGGAATATTTTATGCTTTTTTGTCCCAAGAAGATCAATGTTGAAGAATTCTTGTCTTTTTATGATACTGCTGTGGATCAAAGTACTATGCAGAATGGATTAATAACTAATTTTAATTTTGATTCAGCAACTGTGATTGATACAGGTAAAATATAAGTACTAGGTGCTCTCTCTGCCTCTTTTGTATTACTAATAGTAGGTTATAGTGGTTAAAAGGACAGAAATCTCATCTTCATTTCTAGTTGTGGAAATTCAATAAATATTTGTTCTGAAAATAGAACCTCGGAAAACTCCTGAGGTTTCTAGGAGTACCATCTGGTTGCTCCACCAAACAAGCATTGCAGAAAATTGTTTGAAAACCACAGAACTGAAGCACTTGTTTTAAATTTAGCACTATATTCTGGATTACCCGGGGGGCTGGAGGGTGGGGGGGGAATTTCCCATGGTTAATTCAAATACTCTCACTGAATAAAAGTATTCAACAGCTAATACATTGATATCTACAGTGAGAGTTCTGTTATGCTCCTTTTCAAAGCTACACTATGCTTGAGATATCACTGCTAAATTTGTCTTTGTTGGGATTGCATATATTGCATATATTTCTTGCAAGAAAAGATAAAAATAACAATTTTAGGAATTATACCTTAAACACTTAAAATAAGCTATTTCAATATTGAGGAACATTAACAATAAAGGAAAAATTTAAAAAAAAAAAAGAAAAAAAAGAAAAAAACCACACCCAAAATGTTTACTGTGCGAATTTTTACAGTTCTTTCAGTAAATGGCAAAATTATCAGTAAATGCCTATTTGAATCACTATGACATCTCAGGACTTATGTGACTCTTAGAGACTCATCAGGACTCCACAGGGAAATTAAATAGCTAGTAAAAATGTAATGAAATGCCATAAGCTTTGTTATTTGTAACAATTCCTTACCCTTATGACAACTGTAAAAAAAAATAAAATTTCTCAGTCATATATCTACCTCTTTGCAAGGCAAGACATTGGTATCTGATATATCTAGGAAATTAATGTATTTTAGTTTGTATGAACTACAGAAAATAAAGGCTGATAAATGATCTGTGAAGTTAAAATTCAGCATAAAGAAAGCTGATGATGTATTAAACACCTCCACTGTGAAGCCTGGCTCTTTCGTTCATATTTGGGACTTGCTAGGTAAAGGCTTTGAAAGAACTCTTTCTGTTTGTTTGTTTGTAGAAAACAAACTGTTATGCACCTGCACTTCTTAACATACAGTAAAACTTGTCAAGTTTCCACAGTTAATCCACGGTTACACTTCAAGTGAACTCATCAATGTTTTTTGGGTGTGCACACTCAGATCTAGGGGTGCTGGAGTAGATCTCCAGAGGTCCCTTCTAAGACCTACTGGTCTCTGAGTCTCTGATCCTGCTTTCTCAGTATGCTGTACTGGGAAGAGAGGCTTTAGAGGAGCTGAGCTGCTGATCCTACTCCACAGCCTTTACACCTTAGCTCTAGTCATGGGGGCTGAGCAAGCTGCATGAGGGACACATGGGGTCTGTGGTATAACGCATCTGAAACGACAACTTACAATTATTTTCCAGTTCTACAAAAGTGGATGAATTTTTTTCTTAGGGGTGTTTCCCTGTTGCATCAGATGATGTCTGGTTTATTTATGTTTTGCGGATGGAATAGAAGTCAGTAGTTCCATTAGAAAACATTATGTTCAGTATTAAGTGTTCACTTCCCCAAGAAGCCTAAGCAGTAGTCGTGGAGAGAAGGAAAACTTTGATCTCTCAGGTCCTCCAACTTTTTTATCTAATTGTCAAAAATCCTTAAGTAAAGACAGGTTTTTATTTGCTTATGTATACAAAGAAGGTATATACCCCAGAAGTCTAATAGTTCATAAAGTTTAGAACTCATTTAGGTGGTATTAAAGAATAACCAGGATCATCTTTAGTCCCTCAGCTCTCTTGGGAGATGTGGAGTGTGTTGCTTAAGAAAGAGCATTAGTAGAGCTGCTTTTGATCATGGTATCAGAGAGTTATTCTATGTCACACCATAAAATGTTGATCTGGCCTCCATATCCATACCAGGAAAACTGATATTACTTCTAAAATATGAAATATATCACTTTCATAAATAAGCACTTTATATTGTTAAACAGCTGTTAGACAAAGTCATTATACAATGATACATAGAACATTTGCTTTAATGACAGTGAATCAGCTGAAAAATCTGTATATAAAGCCTGAAAAAAAATTTGGATATTTATTCTCTATGCAAGTTTTTAGGTACAGTTATCTAAGATAAGTTAATTCTCCTACTGACTGGTAGTTGCAGAATTTAATTGCAATAAACAGAAATTTTTATTTAAAAAATTAGGTAACTTTGAAGCCCAGTTTCTCCATTTCTTTTTCTACGAAGAAAATATAAAAACAAACAAACAAAAAACAAACAAAAAAACCCCACAAAAAAACCCAAAACCAAACAAAACAAACAAATGAACAAAACAAAAAAACTCAACCAACCAAACAAAAAAACCAAAACCAAGAGAAACCTGAGACTCTCAGATTCTCAGACCCGAGGTACAAGTTTTTAAAAGTGAGGAATATTGAGAAAGTCCCAGTAGAAAAAAACAAAAAATAGCAAAATTTTTTTTAGGATGCTAGGGGGCAGTGGAGGGGAATGGGGGATGGTGCTTCTTTTCTTTTTGCATTTTTTTTCTTTTTTGTTCTTCATGCACCTGCACATTTTACAGTTTTTTAAACAGCTGTGTTTGGTAGTTTAAGTGTTGCTTGTCATAAAAACATATGCCCCAGCAATCACAAGAATCTATAAGATGTTCGGTGACTCATGGAGTTTCTCAGAACACTTTTCTAGCAAATAAAATAATATATTTCATGACCACAGAGTAGCATTTACAATCAGTGCTAGAAAGATGAATGTGGGGTAATGTAAGACATATGTGACTTTATTTTTCTGATGGTGACTTTTTTTTTATTACTGTGAGACCCATGGAAATGGATTAATCATAGACTTTTCTCACCATAGGACATGCTGAAACCCAATACCCTCCTTGTTCTCTGTACAAAACAATAGGCATAATGTGGACAGAGGCTTTGTTTAAAGTGCAAGAAAGATACAAATGTGAGCCAGAAACAAGAATGTCATAACAATATATAAATAAATAATTAATATATGAGATCAGTATCTTGCAGACTTAGGGCACATGAGTGTCTCGTGTGAGCTGTCCTGCTGACTTTAGTGGAAAGCTTCTGTGACTTGTTGAATTATTTAAACAAGAATTATTGCACTAGACACAGGAATAGCTTTAAGTACATCATTTGGTTCTTTCTCTTTGAGGAATGCATGTTCTTGCATAAGAGAGACTGAGGCTGGGTTTAAGGTCAGGCCATTCCTCCTGCCTAAAAGTTCATGCACTGAGATAATAATAATGAAACTCTCATTTCTTTTGTACACTTCCAAGGCCACTGTTCCAAGTTCAGGTACCTGTATTTCATTGTTCCTTTGATAGCTATTCCCTTGCATCTCCTTGTAAATGCCAGAACTAGGTAAAATGTGGCAATGAGTATTTCAGTGGTTTGGAGATGCAGTGTTTTAAACAACATTCTGCTGATGATTCAGCTTATGGTGAAATAACAGTAAAAATGTTCATACTCAACCTGAGAACTTCAATATGTGTCTTCTCTTCTTCCCGAAGTCACTGAATATCAGCATGAGCTTTGTTTCTCACTGCTTCTACCACACACTAGAGGAAAAGGACCATTCTCTGCTGAAAATAAAAACCAAAAGAAAAGTTGAGCCTCCTTATACAAAAAACATACAAAAAACCTCCCATATGCTATTATGTGATGTAAGCCAGAATGCATTGTGAAAGCAGAATTATAAATCCATAACAACATCCCTGGACATCTTTTCAGAAGGACAGTTACTGCCAATCTGTAGATGATGGTCTTGATAAAAGCAACATACCTCTTGTTGGTACCTTTTACCTTCCTTGCTGTCTTTCCAGGCCAGGCTTCAGCTTCAGCCTTTCTTGGTTAAAACCTTAGTCCCATTAGACAAGTTAGGAAAGTGTTGTGCAGGACCTTCACTTTCCCTTCCAGAGCTGTTCTGAGAATTTCTCCTGTTGACAGAGGAAAAACCAAATGTGTATGTAAAAAAACGTGTTTATTGTCTTTGTACTAGCTTAGTGATTCTGAATGTTTTTTCAATATAATACTGTCTAATTCAGCCTGTGTAGAACTGAAAGGTTCTTTTTTTTTCTCTTCAGTTTTGGATGAGGTCTTTATCTCCTTCCTTTTTTATATCTTTGCTGACAGGTTTATGATATCACTCCTATGTTTTCTCAGCTATAACAGTACATCCAACTGCTCCTAGCAGAGGAAAAATACTGGTGTAGGACTTAAGAAATGATTGATGTGAGATTTGTGAATAGCTGAGCTTTCATGACCTATTACCAACAACAGCAACTGAGTGTTTGTTAGATGCTGTTCATGTCCATAACATCAATAACTTCTGCAGTGTCATAAAACCAGCCTTTTTAATGCAGTTTTGACTGCAGTTGTTGTCATAAGGTATAACTGAAAAGGACTGCTTTATGCAGATTAGAAAGGAGGAAAATTCTCCTACCTGAGGATCTCATCCCCTATGTAACCAAAATGCCATCTGTGGCAGAGCAGCAGAGGTCTCAGTAATTTCAGCATTCTCCTAATGTAACTCAAATTACTGCAAGGCTGCAGTAGGTCAGAAGCAGTTAGTCTGGGGCTCATAACCACAAACATTTTAATCTTTTAGTTGTGGTTCATAGGAAGTAGGAATTCAATGGCAAGAAAGGCTCAGGCAAAAGTCTTACACAATAAAATAAATAAGAAAAAAATAAATGTCCTAGATTAGAGGCAAATTTCCACAATCATTGGCTATGGCTTACCACAGACTATGTCCTTGGCTAAAGATACACCTCCACAGCAAGACTGTATGGATAAAGCTGTTTCATCATCCATGTAGGACCAGCCAAATTCCTAAAGTGGGGTAATTCTTTAGTTAGTTTTCAAAGAATGAATTAATGAATTAAAAAATTAGGCTGCTGGATGGATCCAGCTGCAAATGCTAATTGCAAAGCCCCTTGGATGTGGGGTACTTTAGTAGTAACTGAACTTCACCACCTTGATCCCTTCTCTGATTATAGTCAGCCCAGCTGAATAAAACAGAGAAGCATTGTCAAAAATGGGCCATAACCCAACCATGTGAATATACATGATCAGGTTGTACAAGTGCAACCAATCTAATGTAGGTGACTGGCCCAGAAGGTTATGATGGCTTTAAAATACACGTCACACACTTCATATTCAAAATTCAGCTGGGAGAAAATACATAAATGCATCTCTCTAAGAATTTCTTGTCCTTTCCACACATTTTTTTTGGGTTGTTTTGTTTTGAGGGGTTTTTGTTTGTTTTGTTTTGTTTTATTTTTTACATTTTGCCTAGGAGTGTAATTCTCTCCAGTCATACTCATATGCACAGAAATCTTCCTAACAGCACTGTTTGGGCCTGAGGCTGAACTCAAAGTCTGCCTCAAAGACTTAGCAAGAAGAGCTGGGAGATGATACTAAAATGTTTTGGCACAGACTATGCCCATTCACCTCCCTCAGGTTTTATGAATGGAAGAGGTTAAGCACGCAGCTGAGCTGAATCACTTCAGCCATGTTGGGTGGGATTAAATACTTGTGGTGTGTCATCCATACTGATGTGTTGGTTTCAAGCAAACTGCAGTGTGAGTTTATGAGAGCTATGTATGTAGGACTCTATTAATTATAATTTTCTTTAATATAAATGGACAAAGATATACAATCTGACCTTCAAATTAGTACATTTATTACAAACCTGGGGCTGTGAATGTTGTTTGCATCTGTTAGAGTCCTTATTAGAACCTTTCCATCCTTCACTCCTTCAGCCAAAGCAGTTTCAATACTGGGAAGTATTGGAGCAGATAAAATAGATGAGAAGTGTTCACACTCATTCTGTGGTCCAGAGATGGGCCAGCTATCCTGCTTGCAGGCAGAACTTGAACAAATATGGCTTCTCCTGCCCAGAAGATACAGGTACAGGCTGGGACACTGCATGATCAGTCACATCCTGGAGGGATGGTGCTTTCAGCCTCACAAGCAGGTTTGTGTTGTTACCAGTCACTGATATGGGTTGTCAAAAGGCAGGATTTGGAAACCAGAATCTCAGCTAGTTAGTTGTTGGGGGCAGCATTCCTGGAAGTGCATACAGGTCACAAAATTGTAAGTGGTATCTAATTTCTTCGATTACTTCAATGTTGATGTGAAACCCAAAAAATTGTTAGTAAGTTAAAATCACCCTAAATGTTTCTGGTTTAATTTTCAAGCAGTGTTAGCATGGCTACCTGTATCAAGAGAGGCAGAGGTACTCACTGACAGTGGAAAATATACTTCACAGCAACTCTGAAGATTGGAAGGTCAAGATAGAGAGTATGAAATGAAAGAAGCATACATGGGTAGGGAAATTAAAAAGGGGTTGACAGCTTATCTGACAATGATCCAGGAAGAAAATCCCTCTTGGTATAAATCTCTATAGCTTTTCTGGCTACCTTCATCAGAATTTATGACTCTTAATCGTCAGTTTGATTTTGAAGTAACAGCTCAACATTCTTGGCTTTTTCATTGCAGCTCACCAGACAGTAAAACCATTGAGACTTCATATAAATTCTGAAAAAACAAATAAAAATAAAACAATGTGCGTTTAGTGTGAGGGCATTGGTTTTCCTATGTGTGTAGATTCCTCACGGAGAAAAAGAAGGCTAAAATAATAATTTGATTTCTCTACTGGATATTTTGAACTCAAATTGACTGAGGTCTTTCAAAATGTAAATTCAGTAAGCTGGGTTTTAGATACACAGTCTCATTTACAGTAATTTCTAATGTTAACTGCTTATCCTGTAAATATTATGAAGCTGAGAAAGATAAGGAGGGTGATGTTCAGCCATGATGGCTTGGTCTTCTGTTGTCTTGGAAAAATATCATTAGTTAAATATGCTTAGGTGTTTACAGTTTTGGCAGCAAAGTTTTCTGACAGTTAGAAAGTCTGAGCATTTGGTCTGATTTGAATTATGAGCAAAGCTTAGTTCTGAATGTTATTTCTCCACCAGGAACCATTCAAGTTTCTATTGATTTTTTTTTTAAAGAATAAAAATTCCTCTAGAGTCTCTTCCAAAACTGAATACCCATTGGAAAAAGTGCTTTTTCAAGTTTTTTCTTGAAATTATTCATTTAACTAAGAGCTAAGTGAACAAAAACCTTGAGAATCCTGAATATTTGGTCATTAGGACTCCACACATAGCTACAGTGGCTAGAGCCGCTTTTTTTTATTCAAAGGCCCTTGTTCCGTAGTTTTTACACATTCCAAAGCTGATCTGAGTAGAGGACTGAAGGTTTTCTTACATTTCTTGTCACGTTGGGAAATTCATAATTTCAAAAAAATATATTGTATAGAATGCTTGTTTTATAAAATAATCACAGAAACAAAACAAAGGAGAAAGAAAAAGAAAAAAGTTACCTCCTTTTCTTGATGATTCTCTGCTCCTCTAAACACATGGGTGAAATATTATCTTTTAAGAACATATGTACCAATGCCACTTATGGGGGTTTTTTTTCTGATAAAGTACCTTTGAAAGAGCAAACTGTGGGAATTATGTATAAGGGTCTCTTGAAGCGAGACACTGGAAAGGATGGGCATCCATGGCAGGGAACAAGGTCAGGGATTTATCTGGGTCAGTGTAACTCATGTCCCAGAGGTTACCTCACTCTTACATGGCTTATTTCCATCCCCTTTTCTCAAGAAAAATTCATATCCTCTATTATTTTGAGCAACCCCAAAGTAAAACGCTACCAACGTCAGGCTGTGGGATTAGGAGTCCTGTGAGATATTTTACAGAGCCAACAATCTGACAACACCTATGTCAGAACAATTCTAAGCATCAAGGGGCACTAATTTTGTGTGAAGTACTTGGTGTTTTACCTCCATTTCTCCTGCTATCAGCTGCTATCACATGCTGTTGGTTCATGTTTGAAAACAGAAAATGAAGAAGTTACAAGTAATAGCACTTCTGCTCCATAAAATCAATCACTAAAGGCATATTATGCAATACCACAACTCGTGTAATGGAATGCTTTAATTAAATACCATGTCCTAAACAGCTTGAAGTCCAAAGATGTCAACTTTACCTAAAGCTTCTGATATACAGGAAAAAGGAGATGGAAAAGAGCAAAGTTAAATAGCAGCTTAAAGGGACAGAATGAGGTGAAACTCTGGAGTCAGGGAAGGTTTAAGGTAAGTGAGATAATAGGCATTTTGTAGGATTTTTTTTTTTTTTTTTTTAAGATTTTTTGTTAAAATGCAGACAATATACTACTTATGCAAGAGATCTCCGAATGTCTGTAGAATATCTGGAGAATGGATGAAGGCTAATAGCATTACAAACACAAATAGCACCTGAGAGACCGTAAACCTTGTATAGAGGACTGAGAATGTCCTTGCTAATTTTATTAAAAAAAAACAAAAACAGAAGAGATGCATTCTTTATTGAAAAGGTCTCAGTGCCATATAACTATTTTTATTCCTTTCTGTGATACCTAATTCTGCCTTTTCAGTCCATGGTAAGGTTCTGGATCTTATCCTAATAGTTAACTGCCTACAAAGAACTTACAGTAGTACCCACTTTTTCATTATTATTTTCTTAGCTTTTTTTTTTTTTTTTATCTTTGCCTCTCCAATTTCTTTTCTTTAAAATTGTTTTTTTTTTTCTTTCAAACAAATGAAAAAGGAAAGCTAAGCAGTTTTAGTATATAAAAGCATAAGGTGAGATTCATCTCACCTAACTTTGTGTGTCTTAATTTTTGATGTCTGCTGCTGAGCTCAGTACTTGTCACTCTGTTTATAATCAAATAAGTGGTTTTAGACATTTTCTACCTTAAGTTTAGATGTTTCATTATAGAATGAGATTTCATTCATATTACCTATGCCTATTTCTGTCTACTGATATAGGAGACAGGTACACAATTTCCCACTATAGGCTTAACTGGCCAGACTAACCCCATGCAGTATTCCTGGTTCAACCTCAGACATCCTATGAGATCTTTGTCAAAACACCTCTTCATTTCATCTCTGTTTCCCACACATAAACCATGCATTCATCACACAATTGTAGTGCTACCCTCTACCTGACCTCTTTATTAGACTGGAGGTTGGCCAGGGCAGATGGTTGTTTTCTAATAAGTGGAATCACAATCCTTTTTGGAGCTAAGAAGTGTTGCACCAATTACAGTAATTTGTAAAGCCATGTTATTTGTTCAGTAATATTATTAAAAATACCTTGAAGAAGTGAAGTGAGAACGACACAAAGTTAAAACAATGAGAAAAAGCAAAGGCATGTGTTGTATAGAAGAGGGTGAGAGACCAGCTATTGCAGGAAGAGTAGGTCAGGGCTTTTTCTGCATTTTTGTAATCAAATAAATAAAAATTTAGTCCAGTTTTATGATTAAAAAAAAATTCTGGTCTATCTACTGTCTGCCTCCTAAGAATCTTTATCCTTCCTCAGTGGAAATCAGAAAATACTTTAAAATATTAATTATTGAATTCTGAAAAGGCAGCCCAGGCAGGAAAGATGAAAAAGATTTTTTAAAAACACCAAATAAACAAACAAAAAACCCCAAACAACCAATAAAAAACAACACAGCCCTCTGTGGTTCTGATGCTGCCAAAGGTTTGGAATTTATTAACATAACAAGGCAAATCCTTCTGTTTTCCAGTAAGGAGTAAATCTTCTCCTAGCCAACAATAAATTAATTTTCCTAATTTCTTTGGATGGACATACAATTTCTCCTTTCCTTTTTGAAAATGCAGCATTCAAAACTTATTGGCTTGTCAGAGATTTATTTATTTTTGGATGTGCATGAAGCATTGTCTTGCCAGGACCTGAATAATTTAGAACAGGACAAAAACACATGTGGGATTTCTACTTTAATCAATGTCAGTTCTGCATACTCTGCAAAGGGTTTTTCCAAGGGTTAATATATATTATGCACTGTCATTATTAATTTCTTCTCTATATATAAGGTAACAATTCTAAAGCCCAGATGGAACCCCAAGCTTATAGTCCTCAACAGCTTTTTTCCTCTTAATTTTTCCCATCACTTTTAATAAGAGACTATGAGGGCTGGGCTGTAGAATTTCAAAAGGGATTTCAAAAAGAATTTTAAAATTTCAAAATTAAGAACTTTCAAACAAAAGAAAAGAACACTGAACTTTTCCTCTATTATTTTTTATCAATTCATTTATGAAGAGTACCACCGATGGACCTGCTGACAAATGCCTCATAGTTTATAAATCTTTCTGCTCTATGTGAGTGATACCTCACTGATAAAGCATATAGGGGGTTTAATGAACTTATGAAGCATGCTACAGAGATACTCAAACCTCTGAAAGCTAAAAAATTGTAGCACTTGTTCAGGCAAAGATTCCTTGTGTTCAGTACTTTTCACAATCAGTTTTATATACTAATGTGGCTTCTCAGATATGTAGATCCAGAATTTGTAGTCTATTTTAAGCTGCTCCCTAGATATTCACGGAATGGTGTAAGAGTAGTTTCTGTGCCTCCATCAAGTGCTAGTCTGTCACTGAGTGGTTCAGGCACTGACAACAAGAAAAATGTAGTGCATTTGGGATACACTGGAATTAAGCTGGGTCCTCAAGGTCTCAACAGTTTCAGCTCCTTCAAGGTTGATGATAGGAAATAACCACCCATGGATTGTGGGTTTGGATTTAAAGTTTGGGCTGAGATATCCAGTAACAATGAATTGAAGTAACAACTGAAGTATCCAGTAACAATGAATTGAATTCAGGAAGAATTTAGGAGTATAGTTAGGTTGTGCGGAAAGAAAATTAGAGAGACAAAGGCACAACTTGAACTGAATCTCGCCACCTCTGCAAAGGATACCAAAAAGTCCTTCTGCAGATACATCAGTAGCGAAAGGAGGGGCAAGGAAAACCGCCATTCTCTACTGGACATGGGCGAGAATATAGTTATCAAAGTTGAAGAAAAGGCTGAGGTATTTAACACCTTCTTTGCCTCAGTTTTCAACAGTAAGACAGGTTGTCCTGAGGACAGCTGGCTTCTGGAGCTTGTAGAAAGAGAGAAGAATCTGAACAGCCCCCCTGTAATCCAGATGGAAACAGTCAGTGACCTACTGAGCTGCTTGGATCCCCACAGGTCTATAGGACCAGATGGGATCCACCCAAGGGTGATGAGGGAGCTGGCAGAAGAGCTTGCCAAGCCTCTCTCTATCATCTACCAACAGTCCTGGCTCACTGGCGACATCCCAGATGATTGGAAGTTGGTGAATGTCATGCCAATCCACAAAAAGGGATGGAAGGAGGACCTGGGAAACTACAGGCCTGTCAGCCTGACCTCAGTGCCTGGCAAGGTCATGGAGCAGATCATCCTCAGTGCAATCACACAGCACCTACAGGATGGACAAGGGATCAGACCCAGCCAGCACGGGTTTAGGAAGGGCAGGTCCTGTCTGACCAACCTGATCTCCTTTTATGATCGGGTGACCCGCCTGGTGGATGAGGGGAAGGCTGTGGATGTGGTCTGCCTGGACTTCAGCAAAGCCTTTGACACCATCTCCCACAGCATTCTCCTGAAAAAGCTGTCAGCCCACAGCTGGGACAGGGGCACTCTGTGCTGGGTTAGGAACTGTCTGGAGGGCTGGGCCCAGAGAGTGGTGCTGAACGGTGCTGATCCAGTTGGTAGCTGGTGACCAGGGGTGTCCCCCAGGGATCAGTGTTGGGCCCAGGTCTGTTTAATATCTTCATTGGTGATTTAGATGAGGGGATTGAGTCCATCATCAGCAAATTCACAGATGACACTAAGCTGGGGGGGAGTGTGGATCAGCTGGAAGGCAGGAGGGCTCTGCAGAGGGACCTGGACAGACTGGAGAGTTGGGCTGATTCCAATGGGATGAGGTTCAACACGGCCAAGTGCCGGGTCCTGCACTTTGGCCACAACAACCCCATGGGGAGCTCCAGGCTGGGCACAGAGTGGCTGAGAGCAGCCAGGCAGAGAGGGACCTGGGAGTCTGGATTGACAGGAAGCTGAACATGAGCCAGCAGTGTGCCCAGGTGGCCAAGAAGGCCAATGGCATCCTGGCCTGGATCAGGAACAGCGTGGCCAGCAGGTCCAAGGAAGTGATTCTGCCCCTGTACTCAGCCCTGGTGAGGCCACAGCTCGAGTCCTGTGTCCAGTTCTGGGCCCCTCAGTTCAGGAAGGAGATTGAGGTCCTGGAGCAGGTCCAAAGGAGGGCAACCAGGCTGGTGAAGGGATCCAGCACAAATCCTGTGAGGAGAGGCTGAGGGAGCTGGGGGTGTTCAGCCTGGAGAAGAGGAGGCTCAGGGGAGACCTCATCACTCTCTACAACTCCCTGAAAGGAGGCTGGAGCCAGGGGGGGGTTGGTCTTTTTTCCCAGGCAACTATCAGCAAGACAAGAGGGCATGGTCTCAAGTTGTGCCAGGGGAGGTTTAGGTTGGATATTAGAAAGAATTTCTTCACGGAGAGGGTGATCAGACATTGGAATGCGCTTCCTGGTGAAGTGGTGGATTCTCCGTCCCTGGAGATATTTAAAAAGAGACTGGATGTGGCTCTTAATGCCATGGTCTTGTAACACAGTGGTAGTGGATCAAGGGTTGGACTTGGTGATCTAAGTGGTCCCTTCCAACCCAGCCGATTGATACTATGATTCTATCATTGATGTTTTTACCAAATCATAGCATTAGGTGGGCCCATTGCAATCCTCAAGCTATCAGACCTGGTTTTTAGGAATCTTTGCTTCTTCACTTTTCTTCCAGAAATGGTATTGAAGCAAAGAGAAGCTAGTGGTCAAGGGTTGGACCTGATGATCTCTGAGGTCTCTTCCAACCCAGCCGACTCTATGATTCTACGATTTAATTGTCTCCAAGACAAGAAAGAGACAGAGAATATCTCAAATCCTCTAACAATGCAGATTTGCTGAGCTAGATTTCACTTTTCTGAATGCCCACTGGGGAAGCCTTGGCTTAGATTTATAACAGAGAGATATTTGGGAACCGGTCTTAAGATGTATTTTCGAAGAAAAAAAATAAAATCGACACTGAAAATGCATTATTTTTCTAATTTTTTTCATATTTAATTGAAAAAAGAAACACTCCATATTTTAAGCAGATGTAGAAATAATTTCTTTTTCCTAAGGAGTATTTTTTATGTTTTTATTTATCTGTTTTCAGTTTTATTTTCTTATTGTTTTGAATTTTCAATAGAAAATAAAACACATATAAAAAGATAGTGACATATCTTCTTGAAAGGGCTATTTTCAAACAAAAGCATTTTAGTAAAATATTTGTAATAGCTCTACTAGTTATATTTTGAGCATTTCCTTTAGCTAAGTAATTGTCTTTTCTCAACAGACGAATGGTTCATTTCTCAGATAGTCCCTTGTGAATTCACTGAAGAAAGGAAAAAGAACATCAAAGCACCCAAAGTCAACAGATTCATCATCTTCTACGATAAATTTTTTACAAAAGATGAACCTACTATGGAAAAGCCATACCTTAGCAGAAGGGTTCAAATTCATTGTGTTTTGTTTTCATGCTTAAAAATCTTCAGAATTATTGTAATGAATCTAAGGAAAATTAAGTAAGAGACAGTTTTGTCATCAGCATCACCAAATTTAAGAATAGGTAGTCTACTAGAAGGTTTCAAGGCATAAATAGAAGAAAAATCTAAACAAGTCCATTTTGAAAGGCTGAGTAATTACTGAGGTGTTAGTAATCACTTACACCTTAAAATAACTTTATGGCAATAGTTTTTCTGTATCCCTTTCTTTTGAGATGGCAAGCATAATTAGACCACCTCTGATCCCATTTATATTTGGGCACTGAATAAGAGGTGCCCTGTTTTATATCGTTTTTGGAATTATTCCCTCACTTTAATCCAAATTTTGCCTTGCAAACCTGAGAGCGAAACTTTGCAGTTCAGACCCTAAGCTCTCAAGTGAAGTGTTTACAGCTCCTTTTATTTTGTTGTGTTTTTAAAGGAGAACTGACCTTAAGAAGTGACACCAAATCAACACTGCCTCCGCCCTCCAGACAGAGAGGGAGTTATGTCAGATAATAATACATATAGAAGAATAAGTTAATTTCAGGTTTGGATTTTTGGAGTTTGTTTTTTGGTTGTTGGTTTGTTGTTTGGGGTTTTTTTGTTTGTTTGTTTGTTTTTTTAAATTACTTTTTCTTAGCCTACTCAGTCTGCAAAGAGCTAAAAGACGTACAGAGAAATCTCTAATATTTCACTTCTTTCATACTACTACTAACTGTTGATTAAAAAGAATTATTTTTAAAAAATTACGTCTCAGTAATATAGTTTGAACTGATGTATTTTATCTTTATCAGAACAACATATTTTGTCTCTGCTTTTTTGAGGGATGTCACACATTTCCATGTCAGCACGTCTGAGCTGCAAATTTGCAGTTTAGCCATAAGCAATTGTATTTACAGCTACAATACAGCTATCTCATTACACAGGTCAAAAGCCAATTTATTTATAATACAAAACATTTGAAAACTGACATCTGTTCTTGAGATACACAGAACTTCTGAACTGACGTCAATGATGTAGCCATACACAAAAATGCTTCCGGTGAATTTCCTTAGTGTTTTTATCTGTGAGATAACTCACCCAATAAAAAGTAAGGTGCTTTCTTTGTACTACACAACTGTGTGAAAGGTCAAATTTTAAAATGCCCAATAGTTATGGTGCTATCCAAATTTAAACTAGATAAGCTCAGTTATCCCTAAATCATGAGGGTCATTTTGGGGACAAGACACATCTATAAAAGGTATGGAAGGAAAATTTCCTCTTACTGCAGAAGGTGGAACTGAAACCTGGAACCACTTGAAAGGTGAAGTAGAGGTAAGTTTTCAAATGTTCCTATATTTTTTAAAACAAAACTGATAGCAGTAGGTACATGATTTTTCTAAACAGATAATATTTTCCTAAAAGATTTCTAGCATTGATTTAAATTTTCAGTTTTCAGTCTCCATCATAGTATGAGACATTTCTTGAGAGAGTAATTTATGTGATCTACTGTCACTATCATTAAAGTGCAGATTTGCTCTTTTGATTCCATGTTTGCAAAACTTTATTTTGAGATGTTATCATCATTAGCGACTAAGATTACTTTTTCTTAGCAACTTGCAACCTAAGAAGACCACAAGGAAGCAAGTTTCCTGGGATCATCAATGATTGTCCATTGTCTGCGTATAAAAGATATCTCTTCTGACTGTATAATAATGGCTGTGGAAACACTTGAAAGTGAAAAACTCAGGCTTAGTTTTTAAATGTCTACATGTGTCAAACTGTGGAGGTAATTTAGGATCCTCAGCTGATATTTATAACATGAAATGTCTATAATGCTGAGTTGTCAAAGGTCAGGAAAGACCTAAAGCCCTGAGACATTTGTCTTCTTTGGTTAATGATGTCACCAATGGCTAACCCAACCTCCTATAGTTGCTTAATTGTAATCTGTTACTTAAGGCTGGGAAATACCATTAGATCATCAAATCCATCTAATCACTTAGTCTTGTGCATTAGTAGGAGTGACTAATGTATTTCAGATGTCACAGCAGGATTCTTTTGTTGCTCTCTAAACTGTAGAAGACTGATCCCCTATGGATTCATATCCATAGGGATGATACCATTCATATGGAATATGAATCCCCTAGTCATCCAAGAGGCATGTGTAGTGAGGTTAGTCTAAACCTAGCAAACAAATTACCAGACTTACATATAGAGATGTCATCCATACCTAGAGATAACAGTCCTGACCTACAGCTGTTCATTCTTGATCAGACCAGCTGGATGATACTCTGCATGACTGGGCATACAGATACTTCCAGAAGGCTTGGGTAACAGATAACTTCTTTCTAGCATCCTTTCCTTCATGGGGAATCTCCTTATTTTCCTAATATGCTCCAAATTTTCATTAAAATTCCAGAAATGTAACCAGTTTTGAATCTTCCGCCCTTTTTCAAGATTGAAGTTAAGAAATGTGATTGGAACTGGATGGTATTCAGTACTTACCCGATAGATAAATATACTACCTGCTTTCAAAGATATAATTTCTTACGAAAATCAGAATTACTAAATAAGTAATCTTGTCATAATGTTGTAAATCCATAAATTTACTCTTTTTTGTTTTTTTCCAAAAGGCATACAAAATGTGCTATATCACTCAAATTTGATCCAGCTCTTCTTCTCCCTCTTGCATACACATATACAACATAAAGTATTTAACTGTGGATGGTCATAAGCATGAACTGAGTGATTATGACTCTTGAAATGAGTGCTTTCAAGAATCAAGTTTTCTTGTTTTCTTTAGGAGTGTAAAACCAGACCTGATAATGACTCCAAACAATGACATAGAGGTTGACTAATATGCAGAATCATTAGTAATATCGTTGGTGGGTGAAGAAAGGCTTTGCTTTTTTTACTGCCTGAGAACACTGTGCTTTTAGAGAGGAGAGCACATTGACTTTTGGTCAAAACAATGGAAACAGTATTTTGAAAGACTTCACTCACACTCTTTCACTGGAAAGTCTGAAGCTGCCACAGTCACAGTGTTTCCAATCAAAGATCCAGGCCTCTAAAACTAGCACCTTAGATCCATTTTTTAAGATTTGTGTAATTTTTTTCTAAACATATCTAAATATATTTTCTTATTGAAGCACATCAGTACAGTAGATATGTACTGTAAAAAGAGGAGAACAGAATACAGCATAGGTGAAGATAATATGGCTAGGCCAGACATCAAAAGAAATATTTCAGTTGTTAGCACAGTGAGATTTTGACATAATTTTAATAAGAATGTGGTGGCATAAAACGTGTCTATTTTTGATATTTTGATGGAAAGAATTGTATGGTATTGTCAGTAATAAAAAACCTCTGGTCTTGATGATCAAGGAAGTGAGTGCCTTGCAGCTCTGTGCCCCTTGGTTTGGACACATCAGTCCTATTCATTTTAATGGAAATTACATGCCCAATTACAAAGATAGTTTTGAAAACATGTTTTGCTGTTTGAAAACTGCACAGGAAGTTCAGAGAATATGTGTTGTGTTGACAAATAAATATCCTTCTGACTCAGACAACAATCAACAAGTGTGAAACTTTCGAACTGACATTTTCAAAACCAGATGACTGGAACTAGATTCTTAGATTCATATTTGGACACTTATTTGAGTTACTTTTCAGAAACACAACCTTTTAAAAATATGGCTTCAGCAAAATGGGAAAAGTTGATAGGCAAAATTTCAGAACATCCAGAAGTATCTGCCTCTGAGCACTGAATAGCAAGGTCCTGAGCAGAATTGCTTAGCAGAATTACTGAATAGTTATGTAAAATCTTCAGTTTTGGGCTATATAATATTTCTCATTGGTTTTCACTCAAAATCCCTTTCTGTTTTCTGTCTCATTGATGGAATTGATTAGCTGCTAATTCATATTCATTAATATAAAACAAATTATTTTTTCATTTATATTTGTAACTAATCTAACTCTGTGGGAAGGAGGGATCCATGCAAACAAATACTGGTGAAACCGAGATTAAGAACTGAAAAATGAACATACAGGCAATAGAGCCCCCAAAACTTCATGTTTGCAGAAGATAAAGTAAGAAATCAGTTAAGAAAGATTGAAAAGAAGATCGTTTTTTATAAAGAAGTGGTTTCTCAGCAAAGTTCAGATATTTTTATTTTTTCAGCATGAACATCAAATTTTATGTTCTCTAATGCACTATTACGTATTTACGATCTCAGTCCTCTTTCACCTCTTCTTCCTGTAGATGGATTTTGCACAATATTTTCCTTTAACCAGAGGAGGTGATTTAGGCTTCTTGCTTTTATAATTGAATCTCCTATTTTTTTTATTTTATTTTTTTTCCCAGTATCTCCATCTGTTCTCTGTTTCAGGAAGACATAACCCCACTACTCTGGTAAGCTAAATGAAATAAAACACAGCAAGGAAGAAGTTCCTTTCAAATTCTTTTAAAAATCCCCTGTGTCTGTGGAATAGACATGCTTTACTGAACAAGTTTCAGAGCAGTACCATGATTTACTGCTTTTTCAACTCAAATTAAGCATATATTAAATCACCAATATATGTGATGTCAAGGTTAATGTAGAGATGGAAAGAAACTCAGAACATGTAGATATTTTAGGGATTTCAGGATAAGGCATTTCAGCATGTGCAGTAGCAAATCACCTTTAGAAATTTGTTTCTGGTAGTTGCCAGGTTTTGGCAAATTTTTCATGATCACAGAAGGAAGTCTGCATTATCCTCCAGTAAATGCTGACCTTCTAAGAAGCTTGAACATCATTCCAGTAAGACCTACCAGAAGAATGTTTTCTGTTTCCTTCTACAAGCTATTTTTTTTTTTTTTCATTCTTAGAGCTAAGCTGGGTTTTGGGTGAACGTACAGAGAGTAACTCATCAGCAAATGACAAATTCACTTATGATTCATACTTACATGGCTATTGGGAATTCATCTTTGGCAATTACATACAGATGAGAGGGGAGAAAGAAAAGTCCTTTCTGAATAGCACGTATTTCTGAGGTCTGAGTAAGTAGTGAATGTTGTGAAGAAGTAAGAAAAAATAAAAGTTAAATGAAAATAGGAACACCTGGATCTACCTGCGTCCTCCGGTCACTAGCTTCTGGACACTCCTGCACAGTTTGGTTAAATCTTCTGTCACAATTACCAAGTGAATTTGTCACAAAGCTAAATCATGGCTGGCTTTCTTTAGCTTGATAAGTCACTTGATTTTCTTGAAAGGTCTTTGTTCATAAAATAAGGGCTTGAGAGAAGCAACTGTTATCTATACCTTTTTAGTTATTGCTAGTGAATAATTAGACCCACAACATTACTAAGGGGTTAAACTATAAAGATAAGAATTTTATCAGCAAATTTTACAAGTTATATATTGTAGTTATACATGCTATAATCACACCACTCTTCTTTCATAAATACAGGAAAAGGAAAAACATTTTGCCGATATGTTTTAGATATCTGACTTATGATGAAATGAACAGTGATTGCAATCTGATTGCTTATTTTCACTGAGTGTAACTGGGCCTTGATAATTAGCTCAGATGCAATCATCAAAATTTAGTCAAATCAATGACACTTAGATTTCCTAATACCTTGTCTTCCTATTCAGTGGTATAGCAGCCTCTGTAATTTATGCGCTCAATAAATGAAAGGAAAGAGCAATAAAATAAGTATATGCATGTGAAATATCACTTTAAACAGCATAGGTAGCAAAAAGTTCTTATTTTATCTGGTTTACCCTTCATGCTTGAAAAGCAGTATTCGGTAACCTTGCTCTTGGATCAGTGAGACATAGAGAATATAACACATTTAAGTTATCTGACCAAAAGAAAAAGAAAAGGAACTAAAGTCCTCAGAGAACAATAGCTGTAGTTTCTGAAGGTGATGTTGAGTCATCAACACTATTCTGTCCCTGGAAGAATGTTTAGGAAGTGAAAGTGCAGTCTTGGATATTGCAGCCATCCAGAATAACAACCGGACAAGATCAAGTGATATGATCTGATTGTGTCTGTGTCTTAAAAAAAGCGTGAGTTTCTTCTTCTTCTTTTTTTTTTCTTCGTTTTTCTTTTTCCTTTTTTTCTCTTCTCCATAGCATGATTGTCTGTAAGAATTTATGACTGTTCAAAATTAATCTATGAGGGTATCCAGAGGTCCACAGCCAACAGTTTACCAATTTATTCTGAACTGTCACTTAAATCTCTATAAACTAGTTTTTCTTTTAATGTTAAAACCACAAAACCTGTCATTATTATTATTATTATTATCTGTTTTGTGGTCAGAAATTGCTAGGATTCTCACAAAAAATTTATTCAGAGTATGTCATTTACACTAAACATATCACAAGTCAGAAACTCACGAGGGGAGAGGAAAGCATGACAATGAGATCATACAATTACCAAGAAGAAGAACTTACCAAAATGGTCATAGATTTTCCTCTTTTTCTTTTTATTTATTTGTTTGTTTGTTTGTTTGTTTTGCCCCACAATTTCTACCCTCCTTTCTTCCTTCATTGCTTTTTAACTTGTTTTTTGTTTTTTTTTCTTTCAAGTTGAGAATTTTAAAAGTTATTTCATGAAACCAGATGATAATCTTTCTATGATATCAAGCAACACACATGGGGACAGTGAACAGGGGTGAAAAATCATAAAGACTTAAAATACAAAAAATGAACAAGGAATATACTCTCTGAAAGAGAGGCAAGCAATGGCAATGTCATGTGTAGACTGGAAAACAGGAGATGTTAGAGAAAATGGCTGAATGTGCCCTAGCATGGATGATGATGGATTTAGAAAATGGTCTTGAATTATTTTTAGCAACAGTTATAAGGGGTTCAAGCAATAGAAGAAGATGGTTAGCTATCATTATTAAAGGAATTAGTGTAGACAGCTTGCCTTGATTATACTGGACTTAGCAGACAAGTTATTCTAGATAAGACATTTTAGATGAGAACAGCATGATTGAGATCATAACTGCAAAGGCTCTGGAGCACAGAAGTGTAGAATTCTAAGTTTGACCAGCCATAGCCAAAAAAATCCATGTAAATAAATAAGGAAGTAAACATGGAAGAGGGGGAGTTCTGATGTAGTAGCTGATAATGAGGAAACAGAGCTACCAGTGGGGCTGCTGACAAAGCAGCTAGAAACAAGAGCCGTGAAGAACAATTATGGGGCCAGGGAGAATCTGGCTGCCAAGAAGAAGGGAAATGAATAAATGCATTAAGAACAACAGGAAGATCAAATAAGGTTCAAGACAGGCCAGAGTAAGAAAGGCAGGGGGAAGTTACCATGGCTCATATGCTGGATTCAGTGATTATTCTGCAGTAAGAGAAACAACTGAGATGTAAGGATTCTAATATTTAGAATAAAAGATAGAGATAAGACAGATCTCATAAAACTTTTCACACAGGAGAACAGACCTTCCTCAAATTTCAGTGGCTTTTCATAATTATCTTTGTTGTTTTTCAGAAATTTTCTTCTTCTAAACTGTGCGCTGCTGATTTGATGTACAGAAATTCTCTTTTCCAGCAGTTTCTCATCACAATTTGAAAGGTTCATCTCATTCCGTGATGGCAGCTTTTTTGCTGTAGCAATTCCCTTGGGTTACTAATGGATCATTTACACATCTGAGAATGTTGTTAAGAAGCTCCTGAGGTGGAATGGGATTCCAGCTGTAGCAGCTACCTACTGCTCTTATTTCTCACAGCAGACTCCTGAGAGTTGCACAACTGCCTATTAGCAAGTTGATGATAGATGGAACAGATGTAAATTTACAAGTAATGATAAGCTTGAGACTCCTAAATTAGCTAGAGAACAGTGATTTGCAAATTTAAAAACAGGCCTTGAAACAGGATCTTTTTACAGGATAGTGCCACCAGCAAGACAACAGGTCAGTGGTTGAAAGCTTTTTAAGCATTCCTCTGTCCTTTCTTGAGGTTCTTCAACTTTATTGAAAATATATAATCCACATCTCAGGCCAGTTTTTCACAATGGTTCAAGTGTGGGCTTTTCTTTTTCTACTGGTCTCCAGGAAGTTAAATTTTACTCTCCGTGTATCTATGGACCTGGTCTACATTTAATAATGGATCATGTGCAAGGTCTCTCCTAGGCCTAGCAGATTTCAATTACTTCTTCCTGTTGGATCTGAAAATCCTTGAAAGGATTTCTTGCAATGTCAACTCAGTCAAAAAACACTGATGTCCGCTGTGCTTTATGCTGGGAAACAGAAACAAAGAAATTGAATTTTTAAAAACACACAAAGAGAAGAGACAGAGGTGAACAACATAAATTTAGTCACCCAACTTTAAACTTCAACAAATGTCAGCACTACTTTTTTACTTCTGTGAAGAGGCACCTGATTAGTGAAGCAGTACAAGTACTTGCTTCACTTAACGTTAATTTTTATAGAACTGAAGTTTATATTAAACTACTGATCATCACATAAAGGCTAAATGATGCTAGGTGGCACTTCTAGTTAATGTACAAAGTTTTATACTTGGAGTTCAATAGTGATATTATGTGAAGCTTGTAACACCTATGGTGTAGCAGCTTAACAACAGCAAATGCAGGCAGTTATCGTACCATTAATCTGCTGCTCACAATGCCAGTTTCTATTCTTGGTGTGTTATTGTCACTACCAGCTGTGCAATCTCTGCCACCTCTCTTTCACAAAAATATGAAGTGCACACATACAGTCACTTTGTGTTTGTACTATCTCCAGGACAGTGCTGCCTGACTTTGGCTGAGGTCTGTGTCAGATGTTATAATTTTGACAAGCATGCTCCTCTCACAGAGTGATGGAAGTTCAACCCATTTATCCCTTTGACATCAGTGCCTGACTTCTCTCTCCCAGTTATTCACATTGTTCAGTGAGGCACCTGAGTAAATTTTGATGGAACTACTCACATTAGGCAAATAT
Source organism: Phaethornis superciliosus (assembly GCA_023637945.1). NCBI lineage: Eukaryota > Metazoa > Chordata > Aves > Apodiformes > Trochilidae > Phaethornis > Phaethornis superciliosus. The sequence continues at coordinate 10,682,143 of JAJQWJ010000001.1, forward strand.
TTTAGTAATATCCAAGTTAGGCTTCTTTTTAATTGCTTTAGTCTTTTATTTACCAATTGTGTATAAAATATTTCTATTAGAATTCAGTTTTAAGAACAATTATCTCATAGTGTGTAAGAAAAAGAAGAGAAAAATGCAAACATGGGAAATTAGAACAATTTTCCTTTGGTATTTTTTTCCTATGAAGCCTGTACTTGGCTTGATGGTTTGTTGTATCCCTTTATTTCTTTTTTTGGATCAAGCTCTAAAGTACTTTCCAAATTTAAACATTAAATGTGTGACCTTTTTTTTTTTTTTGTTACCCCTCTTAGAAAAAAATAGTGCCTGAACATTCTTGTCTGACATCACCAATGTCCCTTAGAGAGATGATTCATGAGACACCATGTCATGGAGAAAATCAAAGGGTAAAGGAGGACCCCGAATCCTATTACTTTTATTTCTCTGTTGATTTGTTAGTGGGTTTTGGTTTGTTTCTTTTTTAAGTGGGTGACCTTTTACTAGATCTCTATCTTTTTTTCACTATTTCTGCTAGAAAAATGCTACTTATAATGAAGTAGTGGCACAGTCATGGAAAAGGGAAAAATAATCAGAACAGCTATTTTACTGCAAAATATCACAACTGTGGCCTTCCTGGAAGAGTGAAGAATGATGCCAAACTAAGCACTATTGCAAAGGAACAAAGCACAAACAGCTGATGTACCACATTGTCACAGCTATTGTAACACACCACTGTAGTTAATTTTATATCAAGCCATAGAAGACATAGAGGTGTTAAAGCAAATACTTTGCCTAAGAAAAATTTTTGGCTTGTGAAACAAAGTTTAAAGTGGAAATTTACTGACATATTAGACTACAGTGTTTAATTAGAACAGCTGGATTTCAATGCAAATACAAACTCCTATGCTCTACAGAATGATCTGTCCAATATTTCTACTAATTTGTATTATTTAATTGAAGACTGCTTTCTAATGCTACTGCACAAAAAAAGACCTGCTTTCTTAAATGTGAAATTTTGCCCTTAGAGGTATGTGGGGCACCACTATTTCTACATAACTTTGTCACTTTAGTCCTAGCGTTTTGATTTTCTTTTAACAGACATAAACAGATTTGCATAGCATAGCATATGTAAAAAATGTATATTTTAGTACAATTGTAGCCTTACTTTACATATTGTTTAGTTTACTGATCAGCTGGCTTTGTTAGTGTTGATTACCTGTTGCTACAAGAACATAAATATAAAATCTACTGTTGAAAAGGCAAATGAGTGAAAAAAGTGCTCTATTTATATTCAGTGATTCTTGACATGGTAAATTATTTTATTTTAATAACTCAGTTAAAAATGTGATTCATGACATATGTAGTGGTCTCAGGAGAATATCTGCCTACCAATATTTTTATATATATGAGAATAAAATATCAGTGAAACACTGTCCATGGTCTTTTCCAAAACAACACGTTTTCCACTTCCAGAAACCTCCAGTTATGAAAAAACTCTGAATTGTGATTTTGTCTTGTATAATATTGGTACAAATCCTAATGCCTTTTTATTTATCTATTCTTCCTTAAAATCATCATAGTGGTCCTTAAGATTCAGCATGAGAGTAGATATTAATTAGTAAAGCAGAAGTGTTTGTATGTTCTGTGATCTGCTTGAGAATGCCACCTTGAATGAACTGTTTTCCTTGATTCCACCGTATTTCCTTGATCTCCTTGATTCCACAGTATGATGAAATCCAGAATTTGGTCCAGTGATTCAGATTTTGGGAAGAAGCTGTTAAAAAAATTAAGCCTTAACTACTCATGTCTTTTGGGATAGGAACTGCTGACACACTTTTTTTTTGTTTAGAGAATCTGTGTGATAACTGTGTTGGAAAAGCACTTTCTGGTAATGTGAAAGTAGTCACAAATATGTCATCTTCTCATATCTTTGTGGAAAGCCAGTACAACTTAGCATTCCTGTCTGTCTTCAACAAAACTAATTAGCAGGCTAATGAGGGTAGCAGACTGCACAATTTCCTTTGGGTTTTCAAGAGAGTCAAAATAAAAGTCAATGTTATTTGAAATTACTACCCATTTTCATTTTACTCTTCTAAAAAATCCATAGTAAAATGTACAGATTCAGGCCTTCATGTACAACAATAGGAATATAGGTCTTATGTAACTAAGTAAAAGATTTTGTTTGAGAGATGCTTTGCAAGCTCTTTTTTTTCATTTGCTATTTAAGAATCCTTCTAGTGTAACAGAACATTTTTACCTTAATGCTCCCAACACATATGCAAAGTATTTTGTTACTTGTTTATTTTTTTATTCTTCCTCTAGTTTAATTTTCATCATGGGTTTCCCATAATACAGAGGGTAGAACATTTGGTCTTTCTGACATCAATAGATCAGAGTGTTCAATGTGGTTAGGACCAATTTGGTTGAATTTGCATTTGCAGACAGTTTTAACGACCCTATATAGCATTCCTCTGAAGCATAAAATCATGCATGTATTTGACTCTTCAATCTATGATCTTTAGAAATTTTCATATTACATATAAGGTCCACATCTTCTCATCTTCCTGTATTACACACCAATATTTTTTATTACTCATTATTGCTAGTTCTTGTTGGAATGTTCTTCTTCTAAAATAATATTGGAGTTGTTTTGTTTTGTTTTGTTTTGCTTTTTTAAGTGTACTTTCAGGGGGAAGTAAGTTAGAATTTTTGTTTTTGAAACAGCAGTTGAACACAACAGTTGTACGCAAAAGGGTTAAGATAAGCAAATTTCAAACTGTATTTTCCTTATTATCTTACAATGACCTCTTCCCAATAAAAAAATTAATAGTAAGCATGTTTATAGTTTATATATTACTGAAATGTACATTTTAATCATGAATTAATTTAGACATAATAGTATGATTTAGTTCCTTTGCTTACAAAATTTTCTGAAAACACACTAGTTTATTGTCTCCCAAGTTAATTTCATTTTGCACAAGTGTAGTTAAGACTGTGTGAAAGTAACTGGAAACAGAGCAAAGTCCTAAAGAAGTTAATAAAAAAAACAGAACCTTAGTCCTAAGAGTGCTCATCAGGCAATTTTCAAATCATGTATCTGATTTTGTCCAGAACAAGACTGTTCATTGCATTAGAGTGTCAAGTATTTGCAGGTCACATTGAAGCTTCTAACCCTCAGCTATTTCTTGGGCTGAATTTTTTTTAAAAAAGGCACAAGATGTGCTAATTTTTTAATATGAGGGTGTTGTGGTGGGGGAGAAGTGAAGGCAGAAAATAGTATGTATATGCATTTTCATTCTAATCAGGACCTCATTTTTACTGACAGTAAAATGTTACCATTTGGAGTTCAGAACAATTAAAGTGTAAGAGGTCAGAAATTATACAATGAGTTCAGGAAAAAAAAGGAGACATGAGCTTGGATATTTTTTTTTTCTTTAGAACAATACTTCTGGTCTACATAACTAATACATCAGAAAAATCACCCATCGAGTCAGGATGTCCCCAACACATATATTTTGCCTTCAGAAAGTATTTTGTCTCTGACATGCCACAAAATATTTTTTTTTTTTTTTTTTTTTTTTTCCAGACATGCTTTCTTTACATTTGGGGTGTTGAATGTAAAGGTGTTGGGCTAAAGGTCTTGTGGCAGTTAGAATTTCCATCACCTTAGGTGCTGCAGCTATGAGTTTAAGCTTTTCTCTGAACTTGCACTTATACCTCAGCTGTATAATGGGAAGGAGTCAAAAGTTATGCTAATAATATCAGTCTTTGTTTTCTCATGGATGTTGGATATGGTGCTTTATAAGGATCCTGGCCTGGTACTCAACCTGTCCTAGTACAGATTTTGGCTTCTTTTTGATGTAGCACAAAGGAAGAAGTTGGATTTTGGATAAAGGGTGAAACTTTCGCGGGGCCATTTCTGATTTCTTTCTGGGTATTTGATACAGTGCAATGTAACAAAGAGCCACACTGTCTGCTTCTTAGTTTCCAAAATGCCATACTTTCAGAGGAATTAAAATATGCTTGAATAGCCCTGGACCTCTTCCCAGCAATCCCCGTAAGAAGTGAGTTGAACTGTAAACTTTCTTTCTCTTTTGTACTTTCTTAGAAATTTCTCCCCTTTCTGTCCTCTTCCATGCCCTATAGTTGCAGCAAAGGAGGAAGAGTGACAAAAAACTCACAACATCTGCTGGAGACAGCAAAGCAGAGATAATTTTGTACCTTTTGTGTGACACTTTCAAAAATTCAACCCATGTCATCTAAGGATTTTTTATTTCCAGTTCTTATGGGTTTATCTTGCTGTGATTCATAGCAACATGGTAAGCATGTGAGTTTCAGAAGAAAAAAAATAGTTTGTGATGAGGAAATTGTTTAAATAGTATGAAACTGACAATCTAAATTTAAATGTGCCCTTTAAACAAATTCATTCTCTCTACCTTTCCTTTACAAGTCCTATAAATGTGTCACTTCTGTTTTCTGTTGTTTCAGACACTTCTTATCTCATAATAGAGTCTGATGAAGTATCTCACTAGCTCTTTCCCCCCTTTTCAACATGTCCAATGAAACAGGATTACAAAAACAGGGAAAACTGAAAAATTACTATTTTAAAGATCATATCTCTTGCCAGTTTTGATTTCTGATCTTAATTTATTCCACACAGCTTATTTTAATAAGAACAACAAAGGTTTTGATATGCATAGTATGTTTCTTTGAAACCCTTTTTTTAAAGAAGTAAGCTAAAAATTTCCAAAGACAACTTTTTATTCCTAGTGTAGTGATGATATAAGCATTCAAATTAAGACAAGTGAGAGACTATTTTAGAGGTGCTGAGCATCAGCAACTCTGAATTCTAGGGCTTTAAAGCTCAGCACAAAGGATAAAGCAGGCACATACAAGCAACTCCAAATCAGACTGCTTTTTGGAAAATTTAGCCTTGTTTCTTAAGGGTGAAATCTCGGCCCTTCAAAGTCAATTACAAATCTTCCAATGACTTCAATAGGCTAGGATTTCACCCTTTATATTTTATAGGAAAAAAACAAGCAACATAATACAGAAGTTTCTCTTTTATGATTTCCTTGATGTTTGCTCAACCCTGGCTTCCCTTTAGGTAGGAAAAATCATGGTTTTAATTTAAACTCCATAAAAACAAATAAACAGTAGCTTAATTACAAGGGTGGATGGGATGTTTCACAATGCTTAAACTAATGTAGTAAAACACCAAGTGTTTGAAAAAACATTTTTAAAGCTCAGAAAACTTCAAACTGTAGTGTGTTTTCTCTTCCCTGTTCCCAACAATGCTGGAGTTGCTAATTTTACAACATAAATGAGAAACTGATGACGATTTCTAGTAAAGTAGGTTCCATTAATTTGGCAGATGCCAATGGAGTACTATAGGATAACAGTTCTGCTTTATCTGCGGTGCTTTTTACATTTTTCAATGTATGTAACAGCCAGTGTTAAACCATGACAGCCTCTAACACACACTGTACCTCTACTCCTACTGTATAATGTTGATAATTTTACAATCACTTAGGCATGCTCATCTCACATTCATAAATGTCTTTTTTCTATAAAACACATTTCTGTGCCTATAACAGACCACACTATGACAATAATTTCCAAAATACTTTTATTGGCTGTCATCCTTAAAGATAACATCCTTACTGATGATTCAGGTATGGAAAGTATTGCAGTATAAACATGAAACACAGACACTATAATTTTTTAATTGATAGACAGTCTGCTGGTCCTTCACCTCGTTAAGTGAAAATGGCCAATAAATGCTAAATAAAACTTAGAACCCATGAAATCTCCAGTAAGTTTCAAATATTCATCAGTTTTACAGCTATGACACCTTCATAAATTTATAGTACTGTCATAGAATCAGAATCTTTCAGGTTGCAGGAGATCATCCAGTCTAACCTTTAACCTTACTCTTACTAACCTAGCTCTACCATTCCACTGCTGAGCCATTTCTCCAAACACCATATATATATATGATGTTTTAATACATTCAAGATGATTCAACCACTTCCCTGGACAGCCCATTCCAGTGCTTAATAACCCTTTCTGTAATTGTTTTCTAACAGCCAACTTAAGCCTACCCTGGCACAACTTGAAACCATTTCCCCTCATCTCATTGTTAGTTACTAGTGAGAAGAGACTGATATCATGCTGCTACAAACTTATTTCAAGTAGTTATAGAGTCATAAGGTCTCTTCTCAGTCTCCTCCTCTTCAGACTAAACAGCCCCAATCCTATTAGCTGCTCCTCAGAAGGTTTCTTTTACACACCCTCCTCTGCCTTTTTTTCCTCTTCTTTGGACATGCTTCAGTACCTCAATGTCTTTCTTGTATAGAGATCCCCAAATCTGAACTCCATAATAGAGGTGCAGCCTCACCAGTGCTGAGTACAGGGGGATGATCAATTCCCTCATCCTGCCAGTCACACTATTTCTGACACAAATACTAAATGTATGGTTTAGTCTTTCCACTAGCTCATTTCTTCAGGTGTTTAGAAGACAAGAATTGGTCATGATAAGGTTTATTAACACACAAAATGTGACTATTTTGCATATTTACATGTTCCATCTATGTTGCCTTATTTTCCATAATAAAATTAGATACAGAAAGGATTTATCTGATGAATCCTTCACCAGTTACTTTAGGGACTAGAGCAGAACCAAGAACTCTGATCATCAACATAGGGTCCTTGTATAAAAGAAGTCCTTCAGAAAAATTACACTTCTTTGTAGGAGCAGATTAAATATCATTCTTTTATTTGAAAATTATGCTACCCATCTTCTGTCTAATGGTCAGAGATTTGAGAACAGATGTCCTCTTTTGCATGTAGGACATGGTGTCAGTAGTGCTCACATTACAGCTTTTTAATTTCACTTGGTACATTAAGATAAGCATTTGAACAGTCAAAGGGCTTATTTCTTGCTCAGGTCATGTGTCCCCTGAGACGAGCACCCTCGTCATTAAAGTACACTTAACCTTTCATAGAATCATAACATGGTTTGGGCTAGAAGGAACATTTAGAGACCATCTAATCCAACCCCCCCCCTGCACTGAGCAGTGGCATCTTCAACTAGATAAGGTTGCTTAGAGCTCTGTGCAACCTGACCATGAGTGCTGTCAGGAATGGGGCTTCTACTACCTTTACGGGAAGGAAGCACAAGGGAAGAAAAATTGTGGTCCCCTATTGCAATGGTTTCTTGTTTTCAATTAGGTTGGTGAAGCCATCCAAAACTGAAGAGTTTCATTAGTAGGGATGTGAAAGACAGAACATCCTCCAACCACCATGTCTAAAACACACCAGTGCATTCCATTTAGACTGCAAGAGTAATGTTGGAAAATTTGCCTTCAACAAACAGTAAAGGTAAAATATCAAGAATATGGAAAAAACGTTTTCCTTTCTATCTGTCTAGAGGTTATGTTTTTAACTGAGCTCTCCACAATCTCAAACTGCTCTTCTGTAAAGTTCACTCACTGCCACCAATTATCAATTCTAAATGTGATTTATCCCGCTAAACTGATTTTTATTGGGTTTTTAACCAACCAAAATTCTACCAGACAATTCTGTGAATAAAGGAGAGTGTCATCTCAGTGTATTTTAGCTGTATCTGCTTTTAGACACCATAAGTTGTCTCAGGATTTTAAAAGTCTCTTCATATAAGAGTGTATACTTACCTACACACCTATCTAGCCTTTGTATAATGCACTTAGAAAATATGTTGCACTAGTCCACTTTACCTTTTGCCTGGCAAAACTCTTGAAACATCTATTCTCAGATCAAGGGAACATTGAAAGGCCCTACATCTGATCTCTCAGGCAGCTGTGCTAATTTAACTAAGGGTGTTACAAGAGGGGATGGAGAGAAATCTATAAAATACTTGGCTGACATTTGAAAAAAGAGATAGGATGTTTTCTTGTTAACCTTTAGAGCAGCCCATTACATAAATTGTGACAATGTTCTCAGATTAAATGAGACTGGATTCTGGTTTAGCTCTAGAATTATCACTCCAACAAATGAATTCTACTCTAAAGTCTGGCAATATATCTTTTAAAAAATGCTGTTTAATCTCACTGGGGAAGCAAAGTGCTGATAAATAAGGAGCACAGTCTGTTGGATGGAATATAGTAAAGATGGATTGGAAGGAAGATTCAATATCATTGCTTTCCTTCTTCAACGCAGGAATTTTCCATGGTAAATCTCTGATTAAAAGTAGAACTTTCTTATAACATAACTGTAAGTTCTAACACAATAAATAAAAGTATCTAAGAAGTGTTGCCTTCCCATAACATTTGATTATATAAATCCTAATTATATATAAAAAACATTTGCACAGAATGGAATGATGAATTTTTGTTCAGTAGAAGATTCAATTTCTAGTACCATTCTCTCTGAACTGATAAATTTCACCAGTGTGTATCTACAAGACAATGCTGAGAACTGACATCTCATAAAATTAAAAAAAATCCAATGCAATATTTAGATTTCTCAAATACTACATCTAAATCCTACACTAGTTTCTAAGCAGTGAAAACTACCTTTTATTTTTTCAAACATTGAGTAATATCAGAAGATGAAAAATAGAGCTCTTACAGAAATCTAAGAGGCATCCTCAGGAAGAGAGTAGAAAAAAGGTTGAAAAAATATTTTAGATTAACATATGAAAATACTATTTAACAGTATAAATATTACCAAAGGCATCCAGTTTATAAAAAGTTCTTTCTGAAAGTTGCTTTTTCAATTTATATTAAAAAATATTCTAAAAAAATGAGAAACTAGCTATTAGTAAGCCAAGGATAATGAACATGTACTTTGATTCCAACAAGATTAATTTTTTAAACCTAAAAAGACAAAAAAACATCTTCCATGTTAGTTCTTAAACTGCCCCAAAAAATCTTTTGTGAGTTGCTTAAACTTTCAGAGAAAAGCTATTAGAAATGCTGCAGTGTTCAAAAAGAAAGACCCCAGCTGTTCAGTTCATGAAATATCAGAATTGCTATAAGGACTGTGAATTTCAAACCACAGTTGTGTTGCTCATGAAAGTAAAGCCTTCTTGCCTGAATAACTCAAAGGATGGTTCTTCCTTATAGGGTAAAATTTATTTTTAGTAAGATTTGTGTTCTGGGGGAATTGAACATAGTTAACCAGAAAGCAGAAGTATATAATCCTACCCATCCCACATACTAATTTTGTTGAAGGTTGCAGCGTTTCTTTATTTTATCTTTATTTACTGTAGAAAGTTTGTTGGGTGGTGGTGACTAATAGCTGAACATCTGGACTCAGTGACCTTTGAAAGCCTTTAGTCATTACTGTGCCCAATTAAACTCAATATCAACAGAAGTACTTGCATTTTGACTGGACTAGTATAAATCACTTTGCAAATACATTGTGCAAACAGGGGGAAGTATTACCATCCTAGGCTCATTCGCCTCTAAATTATTTCAGCAGGATGGGTTGGGAGCTAAGGATTTGTTTTGCTTTTGTTTCCAAAGTACAAACTTTGACAATTAAGAAAATTAATTAATGAAGCTGACTGGACTAAACAGCTAAAAAACTTAAATAAAGAACTAGACTGCAATTTATCTAAGTCAAATGTATAAAAATTATCTGGGACTCACACCACATCCAGAGACAAAAATCTTTTAAAAAAGCTTTTTAAAGGCCTTACTGGATAAACAGACATCTCATAAAAGGATGTTAGAAGTAAACAGAGACCCTTTCTGCAATGGGAAACAAAGTGATCATTAAAGGAAGCTATACTTCAAAGGTCAAAGAGAGCAAGCACAGAGCAACAATTATGAAAAGTCAGACTGGGTTTGCCTTTACAAAGGGAAATAAAACAAGTGTGGAAATGACTCCTCTAATGACATATAAAAATTGGAAGTCTGACTCCTGTTCATTGCAGGGTAGAGATAAAGCACAATCTAAAGTGGGACCAAAACCTGACATTCAACAGAGTAACTGCTGGAATGAGAAGGGAGATATGAAAATAAGAGCCACATCTCCAGTGAAAATAAAGCCCAGATCCAAAGTCTGTCAGGGCTCTGTGTAGGCCAGGAATGGAAACCAGGATGACCCAGGCCAGTGACGGAACCAAGGGCAGACCCAGTTTGGGATGAGTCTAGGCCAGACTGGGCCATCAGGCAGCAGGGTGGGTGCAGCTCAGCAGGGCCCACAGACAGGCAGGACAGGGCTGTGGCAGGGCTGGAGACAGTGTCTTATGGGCTCTCTGCATCAGGCTTTGGTGGCCCTGGGTGCTGGAATGGGGATCTGGGATGTGGGCAGGGCAGGGGGAGCCCTAAGGGCAGGCAGAGACATTAAGGCCACTGAGTACACTGGGCGCTGGCAGAGTTCCCTCAGTGTTAAGCACTTAAGCAAAGCAATCACAAGCCTGGTTTTCCCACGCTTCTATAAAATCAATGGAAAAAAGAGTCTCCATAAACTGTATTCAGACTTCCTAAGATCTAAATGAGTGTCTGAAAATCCCTTTCTCTTCATTGACAAGTAGGTGGTCTTAGGGTGGTGCCTGTGTTCAAGTATTGTGAAGTTATATGCTGAATTTGGGAGGACTGGTAAGCATCATTTCAGACCTCTAAGAAAACTGACTCATGAAATGTAGCAAGAAACAAAAAATTAATCTAGCTGAAGATTTTCTTCTATAGCTAGAAGTTACACAATGCAGAAATGTATTTTAAAGCAAAAAAAAAAAAAAAAAAAGAGACTGTTTAACTTTTATAATCTGGAGAACACCTGGAGGAAAAAATATTTGCAGATTTCACAATAAACACAAAATTACATGATACACAATGTGTTTATCAAAGTTAATCATGCTATGCCAGCAGAAACCTTTTAATATCACTGTTTTCTTGATGATGCATGTATCCAAAAAGCATTTGATATTGTCATATAAGAAAATACTAATTTTACTACAATTAATTAAATTATGAATTTATGAATGTGAAATAACAATGGAGAGTGCTGAAGGTAACTATCAAGGTAGACACAGTGAAATTCTTTGAAAATATAATTGTTTAGGATTTCTAGTTAGTGACTACAGAATAAAAAGTAGGCATGTTTCCACTGAACTTGTTTATGATAGCATGTTAGGAGATGATGAATGTATTTAGACTGGGTGTCATATTATACTACATAGCTACCAAAAGTCAAAGAATTGTAGAATCATAGCTCCAAACTCCCTGCCATGGACAAGGACACCTCCCACTAGAGCAGGTTGCTCCAGTACCCTGTCCAGCCTGGCCTTCAACACTGCCTTAGGTGGAGCACCCACAATTTCACTGGGCAACCACTGCAAGAGTTTTATCACCCTCACAATCAACAATTTCCACCCAATATGTAACCTAAATCTGTCTCATTTCAGTTTGAAACCATTACCCCACCATTTTTGTAGGCCCTTCAGGTACTAGAAGGCCACTATCAGGTCTCTCCAGAGTCTTGTCTTCTTCTGGTTGAACAATCCCACCTCTCCCAGCCTATCTTCATAGGGGAGGTTTTCCAGCACTCTGTGTTTTCCTAAAAGATCAACAGGCAATATGTTGCTTGACATCTGATTAGTTCTAATTCTGATAATGTAAATTTGAGAGCCACATTCTGCATTTCAAGTTTACTTTTTGTTTCCTGTCCTCTGGAGAAAGATGTACTAGCCTACCCATATGAAGCGTACTGATCTGTCATGAGCTAGCACAGCTTTTCTTTACCATGTTGCATTTGTATCTCATTTCTTCTTTTCTACCCTCTGTCTTCTCTTAACAGTATTGGCAGGTTACAGTGAATGGTTATAGCAGTCTCACAGGTGGTGTATAAACTGATCTGTGGGGGTGAAAATCCTGGTAATTCAGATCATGGACCAGTGCTGGACAGTTGCTTTGATCCAATACAATTTCCTGGGTGCTGAGGTCTGCAAACCAAAAGCTGAGGGAAGAAAAGAATACAATTTGTATCTGTGATGGAATGAATGCTAATAAATTCAAGCTAGTAATTTTTTCATTATTCAGGCAGCATGTAGTTTTACAAATTATCTGTAAGTCATATTTCCTCTGTGAGTTTTCGCATCCTTTAATTTAAAAATGCATGTGGAACATTTTATTTATTTCTAATTTCTAAAATCTTTATATGGTATGCATTTGAAAAGTAACATTTTCACGGTTATTTTTAGTATCTTTTAAAAAAATATTGTAAAGTGTCTATTGTATAAAATACAGTAAACCAAACTTTTGCTAGAATGTTCGCAATGAAAGTTTGATGTTTACAAAAAAACCTAAACTCAAGATTCAGACACTTAAATTTAGTTTTCTATGATATCTGTATATGAGCAAGATGTGTAAGATCCCATTCTGATCTCTTGAAGTCTGCATTCACATCAGTTGAATGCAGTTGTTTAACTGACTAGAGTTTTTTTGACTCTATGGTCAAAGGACTACACTATCAAGGTGCCTTCCCTAGCTGGCTCACTCACCAGCTGTGTCCAGGAACGTTATCTTCCACACACTTCAAAAACTTCCATACTCCTGGACTGTTTCCTCTCTGATGTATTGTGTTTCCAGAAGACATCTGGTAAACTGTAGTCCCCCAGGAGCACAAAGCCTATTGAATGCAAAACTTCACTCAGATGCTTTTAAAATATTTTGTCTGCTTCTTCATCCTGGCTGGGCGTTCGATAGCAAGATCTCACCATGTTATCTGCCTTATTTGCCTTCCACCTGATTCTTACCCATAAAGGCTGAATGACATTGTCTCTATCATTGAGCTCTAATCAAAACCCTCTCTAACATACAGGGAAACCACACTGCCACTCCTTTCTTGCTTACCCAGTTTAAAAAGTTTATAGCCATCCATTCCAGAACTCCAGTCGAACAAGTCATCCCCCTATGTTCCCATGATAGCTACTATATCAGTTTTCCATCTGCACAGTGGCTTCCAGCTCCTCTTGTTTAATGCCCACGTGGTGCCTCTAGGTGCATGTGCACTCAGGAAGCTGAGCTTCCTTTGGTGAGGATAGAGAAAGAGAAGTCTAAAATACAGAAATATATAGGAAGCACAGGGTATAAAATGGCAGAAATGCAGTGTGAGTTAAGAAATCTATGTTTTCTATTCATGATAGCATTGTAGATGTCAATGGTTTAGAATCATAGAATAGAATCATAGAATCAGCTGGGTTGGAAGGGACCTCAGAGATCATCAAGTCCAACCCTTGATCCACTACCGCTGTGGTTACCAGACATGGCACTGAGTGCCACATCCAGGCTCATTTTAAATATCTCCAGGGACAAAGAATCCACTACTTCACTGGGCAGCCCATTCCAATGTCTAATCACCCTCTCTGTGAAGAAACTCTTTCTAATATCTAACCTAAATCTCCCCTGGCACAACTTGAGACCATGCCCTCTTGTCCTGCTGAGAGCTGCCTGGGAAAAAAGACCAACACCCCCCCCCCCCCTGGCTCCAGCCTCCTTTCAGGGAGTTGTAGAGAGCGATGAGGTCTCCCCTGAGCCTCCTCTTCTCCAGGCTGAACACCCCCAGCTCCCTCAGCCTCTCCTCACAGGACTTGTGCTGGATCCCTTCCCCAGCCTGGTTGCCCTCCTTTGGACCTGCTCCAGGACCTCAATCTCCTTCCTGAACTGAGGGGCCCAGAACTGGACACAGGACTCGAGCTGTGGCCTCACCAGGGCTGAGTACAGGGGCAGAATCACTTCCTTGGACCTGCTGGCCACACTGTTCCTGATCCAGGCCAGGATGCCATTGGCCTTCTTGGCCACCTGGGCACACTGCTGGCTCCTGTTCAGCTTCCTGTCAATCCAGACTCCCAGGTCCCTCTCTGCCTGGCTGCTCTCAGCCACTCTGTGCCCAGCCTGGAGCTCCCCATGGGGTTGTTGTGGCCAAAGTGCAGGACCCGGCACTTGGCCGTGTTGAACCTCATCCCATTGGAATCAGCCCAACTCTCCAGTCTGTCCAGGTCCCTCTGCAGAGCCCTCCTGCCTTCCAGCTGATCCACACTCCCACCAGCTTAGTGTCATCTGTGAATTTGCTGATGATGGACTCAATCCCCTCATCTAAATCATCAATGAAGATATTAAACAGAACGGGGACCAGCACTGATCCCTGGGGGACACCACTGGTGACCGGCTGCCAACTGGATCAGCACCATTCAGCACCACTCTCTGGGACCAGCCCTCCAGACAGTTCCTAACCCAGCACAGAGTGCCCCTGTCCAAGCTGTGGGCTGACAGCTTTTTCAGGAGAATGCTGTGGGAGATGGTGTCAAAGGCTTTGCTGAAGTCCAGGCAGACCACATCCACAGCCTTCCCCTCATCCACCAGGCGGTCACCCGATCATAAAAGGAGATCAGGTTGGTCAGACAGGACCTGCCCTTCATAAACCCATGCTGGGTCTGATCCCTTGTCCATCCTGTAGGTGCTGTGTGATTGCACTGAGGATGATCTGCTCCATGACCTTGCCAGGCACTGAGGTCAGGCTGACAGGCCTGTAGTTTCCCAGGTCCTCCTTCCGTCCCTTTTTGTGGATTGGAGTGACATTCACCAACTTCCAATCATCTGGGATGTCCCCAGTGAGCCAGGACTGTTGGTAGATGATAGAGAGAGGCTTGGCAAGCTCTTCTGCCAGCTCCCTCATCACCCTTGGGTGGATCCCATCTGGTCCCATAGACCTGTGGGGATCCAAGCAGCTCAGTAGGTCACATTTGCCTCCCTTCTTGTAATATTTTTACAGACTACCTGGACTCTAGAATATATGCGAAAGCTTTCTTGTGTTCTTTATTTTCACTTTTGGTTCCTTGGTGTGTATATAAAAACACCTTTTAAAATGAATTGGTGGGTAGGCAGCTTTCCATTCAAAACACAGATGCTACATCTGCATTTATTACTTAGACATGCTAAGTGGAACATTCATTTTTTTACAAGATAATGTAAGTATACTTCATTTTCTCTTACTTACTAAATTTGGATACAACACAGTGATTCTTTTATTTAAACCAGAACATTTGTGTTCTCTTACTTAGTTAAAAAAATGAATAAATAAACTGATTTATCCACTCACTACAGTTTCTGTTCCATAGCATTCTCATCTGTAGACATATTACGTACAATGAAGGCTGTGTGATTGTCTTGGTGTTTGTAAAGCATGTGATCAAGCTTGGCTTAAACAGTGATGCATTGCTGAAAAATTCTCTTCCTTCCTGTTGTCGTTATGGTATGTTTGACTGAATACTCATTTCACCATGGCTGCTACTTTGCTGGAATTTTTGCTGACCAGATGACCTATGATTCTCAATTTGCACATATATTTTTCTGTCCTGATGTTCTTTTCTTTGAATTTCATCACAAAAACCTAGCTCTTCATTCAGACTTGATTTTGCAAGCCTGAAATTTGTATTTAATCAGTTTTTTTGTGTTTTGCATCAGAGTAAAATTAAACTGTGAGATAAAGTGAGTTTTCCACTTCACTCTATGAATTTTCATCAATAATTTCTAAGTTATTTTTAAGTTAAAGTCCTTTGAAGTGCCTTCCACATTTTCATAAAAATATACATAGGCCCAAGAAAGTTATTTTTAATAGATGCCTAAAACCAGGAGTAGTGTCTAATATATAAATAGGAGACAATTCGCGGTTTGAATTTGTGAGTATGTTTTATTTCCTCTTTGAAGGTGTCACACAGAACAAGAAGTAATTCATATTATTTATCATCAAGAATGAATTTTAGTGTAAACCTAAGATAATGTTATACCTTTTCTAGAACACAATGGAAAGACTATTCATGAGAACTAGGATGTCAAGTAGAGTTTTACATGCTTTTCTGAAGTTAATCTGCCATGTAAAAGAGACAATGTCTACAAGAAAAATTTAGAAAACTTCAGTTACAAATTTTACAACAGATTCTGCTTTTTGGTCCTCAGACTTTTACAAAGCTTGCACAGTATCATAGGCTGGGGGGCATATTCCTGATGTGTACCTCTGTAAGATCTTCAAAAATGTTTTTTGTGACCAGTAAAAAAGCTAATCCCTGCTGTTAACCTCCATTTTTTAACTTCCCTGTAATAGGAGAACCTTTTACAGAGAAAAAAAAAATAAAATAATAGGTTGATATTTATTGTGCCAGTACCATATCTATACAGGATGGATACACTGATGTAAGTGGTAGAACATTTCAAGCTGTTATTATTCCTTTATCTCCTTAAAAAAGTTTCTTTGTAAATTTATAACACCTTGAAGAAGTATATCCTCCAGTTCTATTGGAACTTCACTTTTCAGCAGTCACCCTGGTGCCTGCAAAGTCAGAAAAGAAAACAACAAGATGGTAGTTAGCCAGCTTGTTATGCCACCTCAATGGTCTGCTACCTGGAGTTGTGGTGGCAGATTCATGTTACTTTGTAAACTTTTCTTTTAGTGTTTGTTTCTTAGACCAAAAATTAAATTATAAATCTTAGCCCATGTAACCATATTTTGAAACTTTCAACACACAGGAAAATTTCTGTAATTTTGTGGGGTGGGGTTTTTTATAAAACATTTTAGATGAGAAAATAGACAGAGAAAGTGAAAAAGAAGAAAGCAGGATGGCAGAGAGAAAGTAAAAGAGCCTGATAGAGAAGGAGAAAAAGGAGAAAAAGAGAGAAAGAAATAGAAATAGATCAAAATAAAATAAGGAGGGAGAAGAGGGAGAAAAGGGGGAGGAATGAGAAGGAAAATATTAAATTTCATATAGACTGTCAGCTACAGGCAATAAGGCATAGAAGTGGCTTACCAGAGTAATTAGTGGTCAGTTTTTCTTTTTTTTTTTTTTTTTTCTTTTTTTCCTTTTTTTTTTTTCCCTCTGGGGTGTCTGTACATGTGTTTGGTTTTGTTGTGTTTTGTTTGTTTGTTTGC
The DNA here is from genome assembly GCA_023637945.1 of Phaethornis superciliosus. Classification (NCBI taxonomy): domain Eukaryota; kingdom Metazoa; phylum Chordata; class Aves; order Apodiformes; family Trochilidae; genus Phaethornis; species Phaethornis superciliosus. The sequence goes on from JAJQWJ010000001.1 coordinate 10,699,051, forward strand.
TTGTTTTAGATATTTAACCTCCTGTTAAATATTGGAAAATTATTTCCAGATAGAGTCAGCTTTATACTCCAGTCCTTTCAATGGGATTATATCAGACATCCCTGTCATAAAATACAAATTAATTGTAGATAGTGGGCTTACTATTTAATCTTGGAAAACCAATACCAGATTTTTTTTCTTGTAGAAACTATAGGAAAAGTAGTTCAAGTATTATTCATCTCAAGCTGAGTGACATAGCCCTCTATTTCCTGTGGGTGCTCAATGCACATTCTCAGTGGTTCCATAACTGAAGAACATATGCATAAAATAAACTCAGGCAAAAATAGACAGTTTTTTTGCCATTGATCTTTAATATATAAATTGGAACCATGTTGTTTTACCTATTGGGAATAAATGAAGAAATAAATATTTCTTCAATGAAGAATTAAATTGTAATGGTAAAATATAGCTAATCAGATATGTGATATATAGATCTATATATTTTGAGAAATGTTGGTTTTATTTTCTTATTAAAAATGTTTATTCAAGTGTTTACATGAACAGCAGAGGACACAGAGTTTCTTGGCTTTTAGTTTGTTTTGTGGTTTTCTTTGTGTATTTTTTTCTCTTAAGGAAAAGTAACAAAATTACAATCCTGAACATTTATTGTTGCATATTATGCAAAAAAGATATTATATTACAGCATTTTATATGTGAAACATTTTGCACTTGAAGTAAAAAGCTACTCACAAAATTGTATATTTGAAAATTCCTTGTCCAGCTGATTTTTTTTCATACTTACATTTAGCTATTTACCTGAAAATATTGATAGGTTGCATAAAGAGAGAAAAAAGACATAAATCATCATGAAGATAATTAATTTATTATCACTAAATATTGCATGAGCATCAAATGTTATCAATTGGGAAGCTTTCTAAGGAAGTAATATTGCAAACTAATTCTGGTTTCATACTTTGTTTTTAGACAACCTTCATTGATTACTCTCAGATTAAAGTTCTTCTATATGTGGACTTGCCCTTTAACCCATTCTGAATATTCTTAAATTATAAACAAGTGTTACTCATCTGCTAAGTAAAATATACAAGGAGTATTAGTCTGTATATTTCTGTTTTAGGAAAGACTTAGAAGAAAACCCCAAACAGTAATAATACAAAATCAGAAATTATGTCTTTCAGTTTAGAATATGTCACCACTGTTATCCAGAAGAAAAAAAATCCCTTTTCCATAAGTCTTTTTCTATGCTACTGTTTTAATGCATCTGTTTCTTTGTATCAATGTGATTTTATTAAGAATATAATTTCATTTAAAAAATTGATAAAAATTATTGAAATACGCTTGCTCAGATTGCTCAGCAGTAGTGTTCCAAACTAAAAAAACCTTATTAATCAATTGATAAATTTCATTTTGAACATGAAAAAAGGGATTGTAACTCTGCAAAAGCTGAGAAAAGTTGATTCTTGTGAACCAGCAGACAGCTCTAGAATTGTAACTTTAGACCATAGATAACTAAATTAGACTATTTTTGCTTCAGAAGTTGGTAGCAAAATCCTCAGCAGAAGAATATGCTAAGGCAGGAATTTACTCTGCCATTGTTTAATGTACAGTGAAACCTAATCATCAGTGTTCAGATCTCACCTATAAGTTTGGCAACAATTTATTTCTGTGAAAAGTGGGGACCCAGTACTTGGTAAGAATTGGCACCATACTGTTGAGATATGGAATGCTAAAAGTAGCACACAGGAAAAGTATATATGTTTTATTGGCATAGCAAATGTAGAACAATCACACTGTTATCAGTATCATTTTGGTACCAGCATTGCATTACCTTTCATAAGACCTCTAAGGGACAATACTGTACTGAAGGAAAAAAGAAAAAAAAATTAAAAAAAAAAGTTTCTATCTAGTATGTAAAGAAATTGAAACAGCTAAGAATTTTGACAGTTTGCCCTAGTCTTCCTTTGAGAGTTCCTGTCTTGATTCTTCATCCACATGTCTTTTTCCCTACTTGACTATTTTCCAGTAGCTGCATTACAAAGCTCATATCCCAGACAAGGAGACTTTGGTTCAAATACAGTACCCAAAGCTTGTTCTTGAAAAGAATTCAGGCTGAGGTTCCTCCTCTGATAACATCTTTTCTGATGTCTTTGCAAGCTTTCTGTCTCTGGGGTTACAAACCTTGAAGCAGGAAAGATCAGTGCTTTATGGCCATGGATTGCAAGTTCTTTTTTGTTGTGTTTTCTCTGAGCTGCTATTAATATGTCCTTATGTCTGAGAGATTGGTAGGAAACTGATGAATCCCCATTCAGGTTTCTTTCTAAAATCTTTAACAGCACCCTAGATAGAAATTTTCCTCTTTGATCTGAAATCCTACAGAATTTACTCTTGACAAGCAAGTTCTGGAAGACTTCATTTTCTGGAATTCAAAGGGCTTATGCTTTTGTCTCTGGATTTTTGAATTGCTGAAGGTATTCCATAAAATAAAATTCACTGTCAAAGCTCAGTTTGTTTTTAGTCTCTGTTATGCCAAGCATATTGAAAAATACATCTTAAAATATCTACCAATCTGAGATATTAAAAGGATTTTTATAGCAACACCTCATATTGTTTTAAAACTCTGAACATTTATTTGTTTGTAGCCTGTCTTTCTACATCAGTTTCAGTGCGGTATTCTCAGATTATCTCTCAGTGATATTTCTTTTCCAGAAATAACACATTGAAAGATTGGGACCCCTTGATGTCTGCCAATGATCTTACCTCCCTCAGAGGTAAAATGTATACTACAGAAAACTTGTTTCGAGCTTTTTCCAACTTAAAACTACACATTTAAGTTGAACAAAACAATACACGACGCTGAATTAACATCTCTGCATTTTTTGGTCAGATTTTTCATGGAATTTTTTTGTTTGTTTGTTTTAAAGCAGACTTAAAACCAGAATGATTGTAGATTGTCTTAGTCATTGAATATTTTAGGCTGACATTTTCAAGATTTTCAACAATTAAAAAAGCCTAGGAATGTACTTAAAAATATATATACAAGTGTATGTTACCTTGACCATGATGGAGCTTTTTAACTCACATAAATTTGCAAAAGAAGGAAGGCTTTGTGAATTAAAGAACAGATGAAAAAGGAAGATCTAAAGACTGGGCAATAACTGCAGATGATTTTGGCTGAATGTGTTTTTCAGATTACATTTTCAGATTACATAGAGAATTTATATTATAAAAAGCACACTGCCTTATCTGCTAAAAATGAAACTCCTATGAAGAAGCACAAATTCATGCTTATTTGAATGCCTTATTTGCATAGATAGTAACTATAGTCAAATAACTCAGTAACTATGGCATGTAACTAAGGGCAAGTGTTTTTTGCATTCCAAAGGGTGTATAGACTCAATGCAGCAAACTCCCACAATTTCAATTAGATATTACTTGGAAATTTAATGAAAATTTCGCATTTTGAATAATTTTTGCATGATTTTTTTCCCCCAAAATTTATCTTCTTGTAGATAAAGGATTTAGGAGTGGAAATATCTACATTTTGGTCAGATAAATTTTTATCAGGTAATTTCTACCAACAGCAATATACTATATATAAATTCCTACATTTTTATTTTATTACTATTTCCAAAAATATTGAAAGCAATAATTTCCAAACTGATGTTGAAGGGCTGTATTACCATCAGCTGCCAGTGGGCACCATGCCATAAATGGTTGAAATGGCTTTTGTACTAGAACTTAATTGTTTTGTTATTCATCTCAACTACTCTTAATTAGCATATAACACACATATATAGAGCAGTTAAAATATGCCTTATGCAGGAAAAGAGTAAAGAATTTATGTTATTAACGGACTGCAGGGATCAACACTGGATTACCTAACTATGGTTTAGGACCCAGACCGGAGCAGCTTAGAGTCTGGATGTGTGGAAAGCTGTGAATTATATATATGTGAATTTTATGAATATATGTGAATTATAATGGGTGGAACCAAGTGCAAACAAGTCACTTTGTAGCTCGTATTCCTCTTTATGCTCACAACTTCAAAACCATACTTTTCATTCCCCAGGAGCATGCATTTGGGTATAAAATGGTGACCTAAACCATGTAGTATTTTGCCTATGTCCTGTATTATTATTCATTAATTATTTGTTGTGATGAAAATGCCCAGTCAAGATGTGAAGCTGCTTGCAAAATGTCCCATTTTGGGGTAGAGGAAAGTGCAACTTTATTGTCCCAAGCCAAATGATTCTGTGTCTTGCACCTAAAAAGCCAGCTAATAGCCCCTGAGTACTTTTTAGGTATCAGCTCTGACATGGGCTTAGTGAATAGGAAGTTTTTTAAAGTTAAACAGTTAAGGTTATTAAATATGCCTGTGGTTTTACCTGAGAATGCTGTCTGCAAAGGTGACTACCTCAGGACTGTAGGTTACTGTGCAGAGGGACGTGTGGCTCTTGTCTTCATTCTTTGTTTTCCTGGCTGGGTGATCAACAATAAGCCTCCTCTCAGGTGTCACACTCCCATTTCAATTCACTGGGCTCTAAGCACTTGACTGGTGAGGTGAATTTCCCCTCTGGGACCAGCAGTTTGGATCTGCAGCATTTGGTATGATGACATGTAAAATCCTTTTGGCTGAATGTAAAATGGTGGACTCAGGGGAGACTCTGAGCTTCCGCTTTCAACTAGACATTAATCTCTGTGCTTGGATCTCACTGCCTCTTTCCTTCTCTTCCTTTCATCCTTCCTACCCCATTTGTCTCTTTTTTTCCTTCCTTCATGAAGAAGGCTTAGGCACTGAGCTGGAAGGTGTCATGTGTCCAACTGGGGCTCTGGCTGATGTACCTCAACAACTATTGACACCAGGCATGTGCTGGATCTCTTTTTAAACTCTACCTTTCCAAACATTCCATTCCTCAATCTTATCTCTTCCTAGTTTCAAGCTGAGTTTATAAAAAAATACAAGACAATAAAAAGTTCATTTGGCTTTAAAAGTGAAGTACAATTGCTTAGTTTAAATTTCTCAGGAAGCCTCAGTCTTTTTATAAACTCAGTGTTGAGCATCAATTACCACATGTACTCGTTTGTCCATTTATTGAGCTTATTATCCAATAGGACCTTTAAAAGTGATACCTATACCAGTTAAAATAAGTAGAGAGGTTTATTTTAAACTCAAGAGTTGATTCATATGACAGATGCTGATTCATTTAGAAAAACTTTTCTTTAAAACTAATTGTGACTTGGTATTATTCTCTGAGTGTGTGAAGATTCCTGCTAAAACTGTAAATATCTAGCAGTTCTGACTAGCAGGTTACATCTGAAAAAAAATTCAACTGTGGTTATGCTGAGAAAAGGCAATATAAAAATAGCAGTTTCTATGTGTTTGGTCATGTCTGCTTACTTTTCCAACCAAAATAAGGTTTTCAAACATTTTTATTCATGTAGGCAATCCACAGAAAACACATCTTTGGTAAAGTGTGCATTAACTCTTTTCAGATATCTTCTACAGAAATATTATGCTATTTTTCTAATACAGAGCTATAGTGATTTGAACCTCAAGTTATCAGGGCAAGTCTGCAAAGCTGCCAAAAAAAAAAACACCAAAAAAACAAATACAAACCAAACCAAACAAAAAACCCAACACAAAAATCCCCATTTTAAGATAAGCACCAAACCCAGAAAAAATAATTTATATAACCAGAAAACATGCCCTTAGAAGGTCAGAAAACAGCAGAATATTCTTGCATAAACCCTACAACTTTTGATTCTCTATGTGCAGACTGAAATGTAACGTGATATTCTTTCTGAAACCTAATCATGAAATGCAATTTTTGCAGTCTTCCTTCATATGGAATTTCATTTAAAGCTAAAATTTGATTGAATTTAACTTAAATATCATGCTTATGTTGTAAAATGCTTGGGGCAAGAAGACATAGAATACATATCATACTGCATTTTGGAGTATATGATGCAAGGCCATTTCCAAAAACCCAGATACAAACCTTAGTTTTGACTACCTACAAACAGAACATCTGATTATGGAATCTATAGGACCTTTCCCTTTCTAACCTCCTTTCTGTCCCAAGCTCTCCACAATGTGTGCCCTGCTTTCCAATGAGGGGAGATATATAAGGATTATTAAAAAGGTAGAAGTATCTTCCAGCAGGTCCCCAAACTTAGACAAATGGAGAGCAAGGTCTATGAGTTGCACCTGTTCTTCATAATATACACAGCTAAAGAAGCGTAAGCTTGTGATTTGAGCTCTTAAGAAGAACTGCAGGAAGCCCATGAATAATACACAGGACTACGTATTAATAATGGGAATCCATATAGCAAAACATTTTCATAACTAAGGAGCACCCTACTCCTTAAGAGATACAGCAGAAATCTTCATTAAATTCAGCAGAAATCTGACTACAGGCTACCTACTTTCCTCAGGGAAGTCAGTGGCAAAAAAGTTATACTTGACTTTAATGTTGCATGATTTTGTGCTTTATAGGAAAAGAAAAAAAAAAAAAAAACCCAACACTCATTACATGCATGGACAACAAGTCAAATACATCTGGTTAGCAGAATGTGGCTATTTTGGGCTCGGCATGGTGCTATGATTGTTTTGTTGCTTCTTGTTTATATTTATATCTATCTTTAAGCACAGGGAGAAAAACAGAAAACAGAAACTAAGTGAGATAAGCATGTTCTCTCAGTTGCATTGGAAAAGGGATTCGCACAAGGTCATCGACCAGTGGAAAACATATTCTCTGTTCTCAGGTTGTGGATCTCTAAGGAACTTCTGTAAGTTAAGAACACATAAAGTAGAGAAAAACAAGAACAGAAAAAACAACCAACCAAAAAAAAAAAACCAAACCCAAAAATAAAACCAAAAAAACCGAAAACCAAAAAAGAACAAGCTAGAAATAATTTTCATTCTGCAGATTTCAGAAAGTATTTTTTTTCACATAGATGTATTTTTCCTGTAATGCCAAATGTTCCAAATATTGTCTTTACAGACTCTCTCTCAATGTCTTTCTGTCCCTTTTTTTTTTCCACTTACCAGTGTAGTAACTCCCAAATGGAACTATTATGTTTTACCACTAGGCGTAAATTGAGTGGAAAAAAAATATGTTTGAGCAATATAGGGAAAAACTGAAGAAAAGTTAACAATGAACATTTGTGGCTTTGGCAACTACATTTTTAATAAAAGCTGTTTCACTCAAAGGTGTTTATCAGCAGTATGGATAGTAAGTCTGGGCAAAGAAGTCTTGGCTGGAGAAGGAGACCAATTTTCTGACTCATATGGCATGGGGCCACATGCAGGTCTCTGGTTTATTTGTGGAAAATGGAGGGAAACAGTTTCCTGTGTTGTCACACACATATGCTATAGACAGTAGGTGGGTGTATGGGAGAAAGTATCAGTTTAAATTAAGGCAGAACTTTTCCTGAAGTGTTTATTTTTGAACACTCGTGTGTCACAAAGGCCAGTTTCATGACTTTAAACATAAACTAATGCCATTGCTTCCATGAGGTTAAAATGAAGTGCAACAGAGGGATCACAACCATTTGGCCTGCAGAAGAAGAAAGGTCAGGCCATGCTTTGGACTGAATCTTGTCTCTGAGCTGATACTTGACCTTTAGATTCCTCAGAGTTGCCACAATTTTGGGGAAGTGGCATTTGTCAGATGGCCAAAGAAGGCAACGGAAAGGCCAGGCTGATGAGTAGGGACAGTCATCGACAGATTGGAGGAAAGGTATTTTCTTACTGGTCTTGCTTTGTTCCTGCACATGGGGGAGTTCTGCTAAATTTGAATGAGTGTGCTGCCCGGGGAAGGGGCCGGTGTAGAAAGAGGGAGGTTATGACAGGAAAAGTCTGCAGGGAGGGAGAGTTTTGAGCAGGCCGCAGGTGAGAGAACAGAGAGGGATGGAGACGGTGGCGGGAGGCTCTGGGGGGATGGCAGCAGCTGTTGCTGGCTTCAGGGCAAGAGCTGGGGGGCCCATCCAGGCCTGGCTGCTCCTTCTGAGCCCCTAAGGGATGGAGGCTGGGAGCCTGGGGGGAAGGTGGGAGGGAAGGATAGAGGGAGGGATGAGGCTGTGGGAGCCCTCTCCCTGGGCTGCCTGTGGGGCGGAGAGGAGGCAGCTCCTGGGGAGGGGAGGAGGAGAGGAGGCAGAGAGGGGATGTTGTTAAACAGTTTCTTACCGTAAGAGGGAGTTGGGACCCAGATCTTTCCAGTTAATCACAGAACAAACTTAGATCATCGCAATAAAAAGCAGATCGGCTCACTCTGCCTCCTCTAGTGACCGGCTGTACACAGGGTCCTTCCGAGGAGCCATCTCCTCTTCTCCTCCCCGACAGCCGCCGGGGGGGCCCCGCCAGCACCATGTGGGTCCCTCAACTCCTGCCCGCCTTGCTGCTCCATCAGCTGCTGCTGCTTCCCAGCACCATCCCTGTGGCAGGTCAGTGTTTCTATCACTTCGCTAGTGACATCCCCCCCCTCCCGCCTCTTCCACCTCACAGCCGCATCATTCTCCCCGTCGCCGCTGTGGTGAGGGTGGGTGCTCGGGGCGGTGCAGCGGCAGCAGCCCCCGCAGGTGGGGCAGGCGGGGAGACCCGCGACACTTCCAGTGCTACTCGGCTCCTACCTGCCCGGTGGGGCCGGCACTTCGTCCGCAGACGGCACCCGTGCGGGCGCTGAGGTGAGCCAGCCGCAGGTTCCCGCCCAGTGCCTCCAGCTCGACGAGGGGTGCGGAGCGATGCGGTGCGGAATGGCGCGGAGCGTTCGGGGGACAGCGCAGCGGGTCGGGACATGCCACATTCTGCCTGCCGCAGGGTGGCCAGGGGCTGCGGGGGGACAGGACAAGTTTTGGTGGTTTGTGAGGATGTCGGTGCTTCGCACCACCGCCTCCCCCCGGTAAGGGGGCACTCGGGGCTGGCCCGGGACGGGGAGCCCTGGAAACCCTGAGAGCGGGGGAAGGAAACATCCTTACCCTAAGATACTCCCGGCCGTTGTCAGGACATGAGGAAACATGTGTCCTTAATTCCCAAATGTTAGAATAAATGTGAAATAACAGAACTTGACAAGGAATACCAAACGAATATCCAGGACAGTACGTTGCTGAGAGGAAATACCCTTGATGAAGTTCGACAGCATGAGAATGCTATTTCCAGACTGAAATACTTGTAATTTCATTAGACGTTCCCGCTGAAATCCGGGAGGTGGAGGGAGGAAAGGAACAAACAATAAGTAATCAAGTGCTGGAAGCTCTTTAGCTGAATTTCTTTCCTGAAGTGTCCCCCTTGGACTGGATATCTGAAGAGCTAACTCTGTATTTCTATTGGCCCCCTGGGGAGACGTTTGAGGGAAAAAAAGTTTGCAAAGGTTTCTACAAACCTTTCCTTCCTTCCTTCCGCCAACATTGTTAGGGTCAGACCTTTGCACAGACAGAAACAAAAGACAGCCACAGTTCAGGGAAAGGATCTGCCAGGAGTGGGTAGGGTGAGGGCAAGAGCATGCAGCCTCTGGCACCTGGGGCAATGCCTGAGGGCATCAGGCAAGGTGTATGGCAGGTGATGTTAGTGGCTTGAACACACATCTTCATTTTCTAGTTTAAAAAAAAAACAAAACACACACATGTATTTTGAAATACAACATTAAAGTGAATTATTTTAGGATCTGACAGGCAAGTAAAAAAAAAAAAAAAGTTAATCACCTACAGCAAGACTGTAGTTCTGTAGGGTGCTGAACGTCTCATAAGAGCTTCTCTGTTCAATCTGCTCAGAGATAATTTTGTTTTTGCGGGCATTCTTAGCAGGTGACACAGAAACAAGCACTATGCTACTACACTTTTCTGAACTCCTTTCCCATGTACAACTCAATTTCCATTTTATGGACATGTGACTGCTCTAAGAAGTGATGACTAGAGATGGTTAGGAATTTTCTCAGGAAATGTTGGGGTTTTTGACTGGAAAATACTGACCTATCAAAACTTTACACAAAAATAATTCATTTTAAGCAGAAGCTTTTTGGCTTAGTTCCCCCCCCAAAAAAAAATGAGGGAGAAATTTGCAGCACAAGACATTCACAATAGCTCGTGGTATCTGGTGCTGAGAAACCTTCTGCTATGCGAGAAACTTAAAAAATTATGGGCTAGTTTGACTTCTTCAACTTTATTCCGTGGGCCAAAGATATAGAAACTGGTCCATAGCCAAGTTCATAAGAAGCTTGGTCATGCTTACTCTTTTGGTAGTCAGGACACTTTTCTTGAATGAGAGAAAGTCCTTGTTCTCCCTGACTGTAGGCTCTTAGTGCTGGTCTGTAGTACCAAGCTCAATGAATATTTAATCTCTCTAATCTTCCAACAGGAGAGATTGAGAGATAGCCTTAGTACTGCCATTATCAATAGGCTGATGATTAGGGTTGTGCCTTAATCAATGGGTTCTCCAATTTAGGAGTGGATGGTTCATCTTGATGTGGAAGAAAATTAGATTTCAAAAACTTCAGAATCTTTCACAGAGTAGAACTTGTTTTCTGGCCAGCTTTCATAGTGACAGTTTCTTGGCAACCCTCTCTTTCTTAGCTTTCCTCCCCTACCCGTCTTAATATTAATCAAACCTATTGTTTGCCTTATGGGTAAGAAAGAGGACTCTTACCACAAGCTGCAATTGTACTTACCTTGCTTTTAAAAAATATATGAATTTAAGCAATAATGTTCGAATTTTAAAATTTAGGCAAGGAGAAGTAATGCCATTCCTTTATGAAAATATATTTATTTATTTCTAAACATACATTGTATCTTTGTACAGGATGTTGAATTCTTTTTATTGGGATGTTTTTAAGAAATATCAATATATACCAACATATTAATTATTTTTATGTGCAAAAAACAAGTGATGAAAACAAAATTTAAAAAAAGGAGAAAAAGAAGATTTTGCTAATGCACGTCCATCCTTTATCTGCTACAGTTCTCTCAGAGCTAATTGAAGCTATACCTAATGATGAGTGGATTTCTTCTGTGAATGGATCTTTTAGGTTTGGAATCCCAAGTCCAAGGTTCTGTGTGAAGACAAAGCCCAGTGCTGCCAAGTTTGCTAATACATGTTACATTATATTAATGGGTAAAGAAAAAAAGGAGAGTGAAGAAAACTCCGAGAAATTTTCATGTCAGCAACCTGTCCACACTGTCACTTTCTGAGTTCCTTTTTAGTCTATAAAAGATAAGACTGTGATTGGTGAAAGATCAATGTTCAGGGTTCCTATAGACTGCTTGCCCAGCCATTATCAATATTCTGTAAGTCTCTGTCACTTGCACAAAGAAATTAATCTGTAGATAATAATTTTATCAGGGAATTTTCTTTCTTTTCCAGATATTCTTATTATTCAGTGTACTTAGACAGTATCTCCCCAATAATATTATTCTAATGAAACTAAAAATGACTTTTTTAATCAAAACAAAAAATAGAGTAGTATATTCAAAGGAGTGAGTGTTAAAGATTTATTTAAATTACAGATATATTTTTGCATGAAAAGACTGTCAGCCAAATGGGTTTATTCAAATTTTGCAGCACTTTATGGAGTTTGAATGATTTGAAGCAGTTGCTAATGAAGATGTGGGAGTTGCACTTAGTTCCTATAAATAATTGTTGCTTGAAAAAAATAATTTAAAATCCCATAGCCATAATCAATGTGTGCATGTTGTGTATTCCTGCGGTCTGTATAGCTAAGTATATTTTAAAAATTTAGCGTGATTTATTCTTTCCCATCCCAGCTGTAGATAATCATTATACTATATACTGTCAACAAAGCAAAATGATATTCTGCCAGTTGGAAGACTGTATTCCTTCTGTTTAATGGAATCCTTTTGGTGCTCAGTGCCAGGGGCTGCTTGTTTTGCTCTCACATGTAATACCTCTCTTACCCTGCTTAACAGATTTTCTTTTTCTATTAATGCCATTTTCATAAGCAGCATAACAGGAAAATATAGAGTTGAAAGATATGAGATTAAAATGCTGCATAAAACTCTGGAAAATTGTGCACTGAAGTAAAGGAAAGCCTCTTATTGGAGAAGCTTATCTGTCATTATTGTAATACTTCAACTGAGGCCGGGGTTGGAAGGGAAATGTGCAGTCTCCCTTGGAGAATGTAGTATCTGCCCTTTGTATCTTTACACTGAACATTAGTTTTCCACATAAGCATTTTGAACTTTTCCAAGGAGATTTGAAAGTAGGATAACGGCCTCTTGATGGCTAAAAGCTTTACACAGGGAGGAGAGGGTTGCCCTGAACACATTACGATTACTTGTACTGTCGGAATTTTATTTTCTCCCCAACATCATTGAGGTGGGAAGTTGAGAGGTAGAGGTTACAAGGAAGCTGGGAGGTGAGAAAGGATTGGTCTCCATGTTTGGCTGGGATGTATGAATAGTAGGAGAAATGGCACGATGTGGGCAATGTTTGTACCATGCAATGGGGAAGTATGGCAACAACAAGTAGCTGGGAAGGGGTGAGGACATCCTTACTGTTATCCTGTCTCTTTTCTGCAGGTTTTGTTAGCAGTAGCTTTAGAAGTCAATAGAGTTATTCCCAAATGTGGGTAGTACCTACACGTAAAGCAGTGCTGTGTTGAGCAGAGCTGAGAACATGCTCCAGATTAGTCAGATGTGTTGGCAAAATCTAGCTGCAGGAGTTTCCAATGGCTTGTGGGCCTCCACCCATGCACTGTTTGATGAGCCCAGCTATGCCTGGCAGTTCTTGGTGCTGCTGGCCCAGCTGGGGACTGGCTTCTCTCTCTCTTTCCCACAGCTCCAGCTCTTCTTACAGCTCCTGGCCTTGGCCAGCAGCACTGTTTTTTTTACGTACACAACATGCAGCAAGGCTCTCATCACTACTCACAGGGGCTGTTTTGCTGTCCTCAGAAGTCCACCACTATTTGTTTTGCCCAAATCCCTTCTCTCCTTGCCTGCCCCTTTCTCTTTAATCCCTACTCCATGCCCAGACATCTGCAGCAGCCTGAGACCCCATCACAGAAGAAATGTACATCGTTCTTGGTGTGTGACACCAAATGCTTGTAAGAACTGTGGTCTCTCAGCCAGAGGTTAGATACAGCAAGTCAGAAAAAACTACAGACCATTTGTTTCTGCCAATGGTTCCCAGCATCCTGCTGAGCTGATAACCTTTTACTGAAGGAAAAAGAACTGTCCTTTTGTATCTACCATCCAATTTTAGAATATGCTATCAGTTGTTACCATTATCCTTAGCTTCTTGAGCTCTCACGCTGACTATAGAAGAGGGTTACAAAAGAAAAACTTTGCATAAACATAAAGTTGAGTTCCAAGTATGACAATATTTGCAGCTGCTAATAAGGGGTATGTGTGCATGGGTGAGTGTGTGGGTGTGGGTGGCAATATGCAATGTGAAGCCACTTTCCTGAACCTGGTTATCAACTAGACTGAAAACCAATGTAAAAATAAGGCAAAAATATCTCTATATTACATATCTATATTTCAAACTACTTTCTAAGAATTGTAGACTTTTCCATAATGTCTCTTTTGCCAAGAAAATAGGTTAAAGAAAATCACATCATCCTCCAGATATCTTTCTCAGAAACAGTTTCATTGTGACAAGCTAAAGATGCCACCTTGGACAGCTGGTTTTATTTTTGTGACTTTCCATCTATACAGCTGACTGCAGTTTTTATGGATATGGTTGGTAAACTTCTTTCACACTAAATTATTGTTTTATGTAGAAAAAACACATTAAACTTAGTGTGGCATCTAAGTCTATTCAACCTACATTCTTTGTCACATTTTCAGAGCTGTTTCAGTTTCTCACTATTTTGGCTTTTCTTTCTTTTTTCCCTTCCTTTTTTTTTTCCGAATGAGAAGTAATTTGGAAAAGGTGTTCACTCTTTGGCATTCTAGCCAGGAATCTGGACATTTCTGATACTGAAACAGACATAAGGAGGAGCCAAAGTAAATGAAAGTAAGTTAAAAGTGATTGGCAATAATTCTTGTTATGGAAGTGGCTCTTTTTATCAAAGTTGTCTTGCTTTAAGAGACAAAACTTCCTTACATGTATTTGTTTAAAAAGAGCTTCCTAAATATTCTGATAGTTAACAGTATTTTGATGACTCTATTAACAATTTTTGTATCAAATTTCACCTTTTATATAATTTCTTTTATTACTGTGACCATGCTATAAACTTAAGCATGTGGTGTCTGAAACCATTTAGTAACATTTACTTCTACCATCTGTTCAAGATTTTTTTGTTGTGTTTTTTTTCAGGTTGTTGTTTTTTCTTATTTAATGAAGCCAGTATATTTATGCAGTCATACTGGGGCCTGCAATATGCAATTTACCCTTCACGTTTTATATGCTTTGAAAAGCATTGTCTTGGAAATAAATCATTGAATTTAATTATAATTATGCCTTGAACCATGTTTTATGGACAAGTTAAACACCTTCTTACATTTACATACTGCTCCTCAACCAAAGTATGCTGTGGACTGTTGCTTTATTTCAATCTCTACTCATTGGTTCGTTTTCTTACACAAGCTTTGCTAAATACAGTTTTACATAGAGAATTAAGCATACTCTCTTTAATTCATATTTTTATTTCTATAGTGAGATACGCACTCATATTTATATCTCATATTTAATATCTGTTACGAAAACATGTTTTCTGACACCATAATAATCCCTGTTTTTGCAAATTTTTGCTTTGTAAATTTTATTGAGATCCAACATTTCCTTGTTTCTTTTTTTCTATTCAGATATCTTCTTTTTCTTTTTTCTTTTTCTTTTTCTCTTTTTTTTTTTTTTTTTTTTTTTTCCTTTGCCTTTTTCTTTTCCTTTTTCTCTTTCTTTTGGAAAATCATATAACACTCAGATTTATGTTATTTTTTTCTCCAAATTTTTTTTCTCTCTTTTTTTTTTTCCAAGCTCTTTGGGGAAATCCAGTTTATTTTGACTCGCAGTTATGATTGTTTGCAAAATTAAATTAATAGCTAATCTCATTTTGGCGTTCTGACCTTAATATAATTAAAAACATGATGCAAAACATTAAACAGAAATCTAAAATGTTAATTGATACTATGGAAAGGGGTTATGTATCTTCTATATTTCTGAAATAGTTGTATTACTTTATATGACCTTTTTTTTTTACTGGAAAATATTTTGAAACTCCAGCTTCTCTGAGCTTCCTACACAGTGTGTGGACAAATTCCTTCTTTCAATTTTTCTCCCTGGTGTCATCTTATTTTGCATGTCATTGCACTATTGGGAAAGACTGCGGTTGATTCCTGCAGTTTTCTGACAGTATCTCCCAACCTGAGGAATTTAGGTATCCTAATTTTCTTGATAATTTTTGTTCCCCAAAGATATAATTTATCTCTGGCATCTTACATATATAATGAACAGCTGTTAAGCAAGTGTAAACAAACAACTCCATACCAAACCATAAAGATTTCATTAAGAATCTTGATTTAAATATCAATCTTTAAATATATTTATTTTCTAATTTGGAAAATCTGATATTGAGTTTTGATGTGCTTATTCTGGATGCAAAATTAGAAAGAAATTAATGAATTGAGACCTCACAGTATCGCAAGACTTCACAATGTTTCTTCAAGGAAGCACTAAGTACTGCATAGACTAGGGTGAAACTTGGAAACCCTGGAAGCTGACATGTTGAATGCATCATAACTCCTCTTTTATAAGAGCTTTGTAGAATCTGTGACAAGCCCATAAAAGCAGAGTTTTTTCTATGGGAGACAGCCAATATGCTCCAGTTGTACTCTGTAAGGCTATAATTCCTAAGCCTAAATATACATCTGCACTAGAAAAAGATGGACTGTAAGAGGAAAGAGAGAGAGATTACTAGTGGTTATCAGATAAAGTCAGATAATTTCATTGAAAATTTTGTTGTAGACATTACAAGTAGTTTTTGATCTCATTATAATGGGCAAAGGTTATCTTTAGGCTCGTTGATGTCCTGTATGGTATTTTTGTTACCACAACAGTAGTATCATATTTGCTATATTAGTTTTGGACTACTAAACAGCTAATGAAAAAATAAATCCTTTATGTCTCAGACTACGACCTGAGAGTTAAAATTTGACTTGCTTATGTATTTGAACTCTAAATGGCCTGAAACTAGATTTATAGTGAATTTCTTGACTTCAGGATAGCTTAGAATCAGACCTATTGTTTTCACAAGATATGACTTTTGAATTTAGATAGAGAACGTAATCAGGTAGTTTCAGGAATGAGTGGTGGAGTAGTATGTGGTAGTATGGGAGCTCAGAGCCCTTTTTGATGTTGGACACAGAGCAAGAAGAGAAAAAGGGAAGTTTGGTGCCATATTCCCAGTAGTACAAGGGTTAGAAAATATCTAAGAAGTGGGAGAGATCAAAATACAAACACCTTTTCTGATTCAAACCTGTTTCTCTAGTTAACCAAGGAAGTGTCTTAACTTCTATGATATTGAATATTATAACCTCCATTATTCTCACTACTTGTTCTCACCAAAATGCTGCAGAATCATAATTGTCTTCATTTTTTATTATTGCTTTGACATGGACTGAACTAATCCAAGAAAAAGCAATGTTGGGATTTTTCCCCCCTGACACTCTATAGTTTGAGTAGTCAAAGTTATTGCTTCATATCTGAGAAGGTTGTACAGAAACTTTGTATATAAAAATTCCCATAAGGAAACCCAGGGCTTGATTCCTATAGCTCCAAGGTAAACACTTTTCACCATGAGGAACAATTTTTTCTTCAGTAAATATTTAAAATTATTTTTTTTTAAAATGGTATAGCTCCAACAGGGAGACTAGAATCCACAGAGACTGTGTAGTACTTGCCCAGTGCTGTATCCTACTAGAGCAAATTTGGCAGTTCCCATTTCCTTGGACACCAGTTGAGCTCTTATTTTTTCTGTTCAAACATAGTTGCTGTCATGGTAAGAAACACAGGCACCATCATCACTTTTCTGAGGGATTTTTAAAGGTGATTGAAGTAATATTTTTAGTTAGTGGTTGTTTCTGTTGAAGAAAAAAATATTGATTCATATTTGACTGTATTCTGAATCAGCTGCCATTATATTCAAATCTAAGTGGAATGTCCTAATTCCTTAGTAATATGATATTCAACTACAAGAAACATTAGAGGCTATGGCACCAAAAATAACCAGAAGTCCTGATTAATCAAAGTTTAAGAAAATTAAATCAATGGTAATCACAAATCAGAAGTGCTAGTTACATCATATTGCATTATAACCTTTAGCACAGAACATTTCTAGGCTAGTATTTGATTTACAATTTTAGTTAAAAAATACCTGGTTTGAAGTGAGAAGGCTCAATTATTTTTATTTATTTTGTTGTTAGAATTGTAAAAGTAATGCTTTGTGTTATTCTGGTGGTTCTAACAGTCACACCACAGATGCATTTGGCCCTTTGCCTTTTGGATTATAGGCAAGTCATAAAATGTTGTTGTTTGAAAGCTAAAGTAAATCAGACTGTTATGAATTGCTAAATGCAAGATCAAACCCGTAATCCTCTTTGGACAACTGCTAGGAAAAGAAGGAAAAAAAAAAAAAAAAAGCAAGCAGAACTGTGAACCATGTTTTTCAGGCAGAACAGAACTTCTTGAATTTATAATCATATTCTTGCATGCTATCTGGTGAGTTTACGAAGCCGTTATCATTGGGAATTAAGATACTGACATTTATCAGTAGATGGGTAATGTTAGCATGAAGAACTGAAAGATAATACTTTGATATTTATGTACAGATTCTTACCTCCACTTAGGATAAAAGTCTTGTGTGAGACAACATAGAACTAACAAATATGTCTTGTAAGAAAATAGATTGAGAAATTCACCACAAAAGCTTTATAGAAGACATTTTTTTCAGTGCTTCTCTTAAAGAGGAAATGTAATTCTTTTTGCATTGCTTTCACTCTATCGTAGGTACAGGAAAAAATAAAGCAGTTTCAGTCCAGATACAATTAATTCCAGTAAATGGATGATGATACTTAAGGCAAGAGTGTCCTCACATTTCCCTAAACATGATGATTCCTTTTGGGTGCATGTACACTGCAGGAACACAAAGGCTGAAAATGTTCAAGAGAGTTCATATGAGTCCCTAGCACACCACTAAACTATTAACATTTGATCTTCTCATCAAAACCTTCTTCATATAATAACAGAGAGGTTTTTTTGGTTTTTTTTTTGTTTGTTTGTTTGTTTTTCTTTCCTGAAATTGTAGCTGGAATTAAAATTGTGAGCTATTAGGTGCAGGGAAATAGAGTAATCTCCTTCAACAGTTCAAAAAAAAAAGAGGAATATGGTGGTGCACAAAGATTATTTCATACCAAAAAATTGCAGCAGAGGTATTCTACTCCTTTGATTTTTATTTTCTTTTTTGTTTGTTTGTTTGTTTTTAGAGACTGACACTTGATTAAATCTAATTTAAATGTCTGTGGTGTATTCTTAGGTGTCTAAGGGATAACTCACCACTGAGGGGTGTGATTTAGCTGAATCCAATGAAAATGTGAACTCAGTGATCAGGATGGAAATTCTGCTAAGGGAACATCCTTAAACCCTCTTTGGCTTTGCAGTATATATAGTTGTCAGTAACTCATTCAGGACCTCAGTTATTGCAGTTTACAGCTATTTAGAGCTTCTTTGCAGAGACCACAACACAAAAAATTACCTGACCTAAGTGCACTCTGCACTTGTATGATGAATTATGTATTCTGGATAACCAAGCACTAGGCTGAGGTTTCATATATTTGAAAGACTGGGGCAAAATTATTAACATGATCCTGAGCATTCATGTTCTATTATTGTTACAGTTTCTGTAGAGAAAAAATGAAAGTACATCTGTGAAAACAGTTATATAGAGGGAATTTATGAAAAACAGTATTTCTTACTTTGTAATATAAGGAGGGATTCATTCACCTCACCTTACCTGGGTTAACCATCTAATCCAAAAAGATCATGTGGGATCAGTGAGTGAAATAGGAGAAATAGATCCAAAAGATAATTTATCCTCTCTATGTTACTCATTTCTCAGTATAGGGAGAATCCCTTTCCTGAGGTACTCATCTGCCTTCACTGATTATGGAGCAGCCTATGCTGGCAGACTTGTTTGGAACCAAAAAAACAAAACAAAACAAAACAAAACAAACCACCACAACAAAAAACTCACATAGCTGACATATTGGGAAAATTGTGAGTTTTTCTTGCAAAACTCATAGACTTTTCCTTTTGCACTTTGCCAAACATCTCTATCCAGTCTTCCTCATTCCATTTTAGATCCCTTCCTCTAGGCCTTTCAACAGAGACATGGAAACCCAATCAGTGCATTCTTTTTTTCAGAAGTCTTTGGGTCAGTGTAGACTATTTCTATGCTATGGCCTCTGCCTCCCCTTGCCATCTTTTCTGTGGGCTAACAACTCTGGTACAGTCACATCTAAACTGGACACAATGCTCAGACTGAATCTTCACTAGAGCAAGGGGAAGACATTATTTTGTATCGCTTCTAGGCTCTACTGCTCACAAATTGTGATAAAAAGTTTCCTGTTTTAAGAACAGTTTATGATATTCAGATAGTGATTCTCCATACTATTCAAATCTTTTCCATCTTATTGTACCTTCACTCTGTCCATCCAAAAAAGACCTTTTTTCATCTTTTTTCATACAAAGGATGAAAAACTTTGCTCTTACCCTTTTCTAGAATTAAGCAAGTCTGTATTTGAATTTGTTTTTGCTATAATTCCTACTAATTGTTTTAAAAATGGAGATCACCGTCTAAAAAACCAATTCTTCTCAAATATCAGCTTGTACCTTATTTTTGTGAATTTCTTTATGTTTTAGGTACCATTTCTTTATGTTTTGGTTATTTGTATCTAACTAATGCCATATTTGATTTTAGCACTCTTCTTTATGGAGTTTTTTTCTCCTCTTCTTTGTTTCTTTCTTAGAGGGCAAAGGAAAAAGGAGAAATCCTCTTCATGACTTCAAAAAAACAGGAGAGTTGATGCTCATTAAGGTAAACAAAACACTAGAAGTAAAAACCAAGCTTTTAAATACCACTGAGCAATGTGCCAAGAGATGCAGCAGGAACAAAGGCCTTTCATTCACTTGCAAGTAAGTTATGTTATGTATCTCTACTATTTTTATTGTTGGGTTTTGTGTCCTAATGGAACATATATAACTCTCTTTGTCCAAAGGTCTTTCTGTAATTCTCACCAGTGATAGCTTTTACTGAGGACAAAGTCAAGAGTGTGCTTTTTGATTTCTGTGATCTTTTTTTGCCAGTCTGGAGAGTATCAGTCTTTTCTGAAGATTTATCTGAATTTTTCTGTTTTCTTAGCTTGTCCAATCTGTAATCTTTTTCATAGTGTAGCTCAAAAAATGTATTTAAGATGTGGACGAGTTACACTACACTGTAGTGTTCAGTGAATATTCCTGAGATTTTTATGTCTCTTATAAAATGGTTATTGTCACACATCACAGCTGCAGTATTTCAGCACCACTTCAGACCATATTCTGTCTTCATTCTTTGCACATTACTCCTGCTGAAATCAATGCAAACCTCACACATGGAGCACAGATATATGCACTGCTGAGGTTCACTGGCAAGTACTACAAATCAGATACAATGGAATCAAACCTTCTGGGCTGCACAATCCTTACAAGTATATGATAGCTATTCTTCTGCATCTGCTGTCTCTTAGAAAAACATCATACAGCTGATTGCTTGTCTGCCTACTACATATTCACTACTATTTTTTTTAACAAATACTTATTATTTTTCACATCTATTACACCTAAATTATCCCCCTGGCCTCTCTTAGTCTAGACCATTAGTAATAAATGAAAGGAAATTAATGTAGGAGAACCTTGTAGAGAATGGACGATTTCTGTACTGGTGAGTCCAGGGCTGAAAGTGAGCCTGATCTTGAAACGTAAAAAATTTTGAAAATTGCTACAAATGGGAGGTCGACCAAATGTGGTAACAAAAGCTCTACTTTGTCCGTAAAAGTCATTGCCTGTAATTTAAACTTTCTTTAAGCTTTTAATGCCAGTGTTACAAAACCTAGTTTGTATTGTTTGGTACTTTGACTATTTATATCTATAAACAATGAGCAGAGTTACTTATTTCTGTTAGAAAATATTTTCCAGTCACTAATATTTTTCACATGGCACAAGCCACTCCTTTTCCTATTGGCAGACCTTCTACTGATATCACTGCCAAGTGGATCAGGTTGTATTCAATACGGACAAAAATCCTTCAGTTCTGATGGTGAGGAGAGAGGATTATTATAAATTAGGTTCCACAATATAAAAAATATTCAGAATGATTCAAAGCCTATAACAATTGTGTATTTCAACATCTGCTTAGGTAAATTGTCTCAAGCTAGTTGTAATGACCCTGGATGGTATATTCTGTGTTCTAAAAATAAAAAGTAAGTTAACATATTTGTTGATTCTATTTTATTTGAATAAAAATCTAGAATGTTTCTGAGTTTTCTGTATCTGTGAAGATTCTTGTGGTTTTCCATTTAGCCCCAGATGAGTCCTGTTGTAGTGTGCGTAATTCTTTGATGCTACTGTAAACACATATTTGACATGTGGTCCCTTTTAAAGGAAGAAGTATTTAGTAATGCTTCCTCTTTATCCCTAGGAACCCTAGTCTTTAACTTTATATCAGCATATGGTTACTACAAGGTTAAATTTGTTGCCAACATAAATTAAAATCAATTACTGTTCTGGTTGCTGTGGGAGCATTCTTAAAGAAGAAGAAAAGTAACAAAAAGTGGTATTTTAAATACTTGAAATATAACACTTGAATTTTCCTTTATTTATTGATATTTCGGTGCTTGTTTCTGTTGCTCTATATCTGCACCCATGCAAGAGTTCACTACTTGGGTCACAGCACTTGTTTTATTTTCTGGATGCAAACTCAATTTGTCTAAGTTTTAACATCAAATAAAATAGAAATAATTTGGAACATAATGGTGACAACTGGATTTCTTTTCTTCCAGAAACTGGTAAAATAGCAGAATCCAAACACTACAGAGTTATAGTGAATCAGCCATGCTTTATTTTCTGGGAAAAAAAAATATAAAAAATTTAAACATACCAGTTCTGATTTATTTATGATAAGTTTCTATGTTACTTGCAAGTAAATTGTCAGTATTACATTTGATAATAACTGATCCTTGTTGTTCTAAGCTCTGAAACCTTTTTGGTAGAGCTAATATATGCCCTTCTCATAGTGGAAGAGCTAATATATGCCCCTTCTCAAGAGTGGATTTTTCCTCTTTACCCTTGCTTTCGTGCTTTCAGAGATCTTGATCATTTCCAACCAAATTACATGATCCTTAGCTAGGCTTGTTTCTTCGTTAAAACACTATTTCTAAGATCCCTCATTAAAGCACCCCTTGGATTTACTTGTCTTGACTTTGTAACTCTGCATATTTTCTGCCTCTAATATCAACTTTATTAATCTGCTCCTAAGCTGTTCTGATTCCTTTGTTTCCCCAGCATTTGAAGTCCATTACTCCCACTGTTTTTGTTCAGTCATCCTTGCATCCTACATTTCTTATAGATGAGAAAAAGATAATATGGCTGCTATTTTATTGGTTATGCAGATGGCTTTTGTGTTTAATTCCTTACCTACAAAGCTGTACCTGTCTTATTCTTTGTTATCTACTTAATATCTGAAATGTCTTTATATTCACACAGAACAGGTATTCCACTATCGACAGCAGAATTTCGTTTTCTGATCAGAAAATCTACTGACTATCTCATTAGAAATAGCAACAACAAAAATTTTTGTGATCTACACTATCAATAGAAGGAAGTCCAAGAATTTGCTCAAATATGTTGACTTTGGAAGTGTAAAAGCCCTCCAGACTTGAGACCAAGAAAAGATTGTTAGGAACTTTTATTGCAGAAGTGGCTGGAGCCAATCTGGAAAGAAACCAAAAGGCAACTGAAAGGCAAAAACTGAAAGAAATGTTTGTAAACAGTGCATTCTGCATTCCCACTTTAGGAGGGAGGGAGGGAGAGGAGAATGTAATTGGAAAGACAGTAAAGGTCAGGGATATTTTTGTGAGACTGGAGTTAGAGGCACTTGGATAGTTTATATTTGAGAACCAGCCAGGAGAGAACAGAAGGCTGAACAAGGGCAGAAGGATGAAGGTTAGCAGGTTGGAAACATTTGGAGTCAACACAGTAGAGAGAGCAGTTGGATGAAAAATCTGTTTGGTGATGGAAATGATAATGAAGAGGATGTTTGAGAGAGAGAAGAGTGGGGAGACTGAATAGGATCTTGTAATATTTTTAAATACAACAAGAACTCACAGAGAAAAATTCGTATGGCAAGTTAAATGAAGATCAAATAGCTGTGAGTTGAGGGATGCAGTGCTCAGGAATATGGCACAAACAAAGTATGGATGAAGGTTGGGAAATATGTATGTCTTTTGGATATCAACAAGTAGAATTAAAATGCCTTCTCAGTTCAGAGTAAAATATCTCAGGAGGTTTGGAACGACTGACAGAAATGTATATTTTATGGTGGGCTAGAGAAAATAATATCATGTCAGTGATTTGGTTTTTGGTTCTAATGAAGTTAAATGAAAAAACAAATTTTCAGTGGTTTATTTTTTGCTGTTGTTTTTTTTTAATTATTATTATTTTTCTTATTATTATTGGAATAACTGTTACTTCCAGTCAGGTAATCATCTGTATTTTTAAAATCCTTTAAAATATTTTACTTACACTTGAGGAATTTCCTTTCAAAATGATATAAGGAGAAAAAGGTTTGCACATTTCATTTATAATACTGAAAATAAGTGGGCTTACTCTTCTGATTTCTGCTTGTCTTTTTTGTCGCCCCAAAATTTATTCAGTTCATCACACATTGTACTCTATCCCTGAAAGCAGTTTAAAAAAAAGAGAGAAAAAAAGAAAATTTCAACAAAGCAAAACAAAAACAAAGCAAGGACAAGCTGTAGGTACACTATTACTGTTTAGATTACTCATAAAAATAAAATTAATCTTGTTTTTAAAGCGCTCTGTTGTTCTAGGCAAGAAACAGACTCCTTGTGCTTGAATTTTCCTCAAGTCATCAGTGTGAGACACTTAACTATTTCAGAGGCACATTCTAAGCACAGCATAAATGAAGTTTTAGAGTCTTTCTTTTTTTTTCCCCAGAAAGCAATTGAACTGGGGGTTTACACACACAACTGTGTAACTGCATACACAACTGGGGAATGACATTTATCTCACTTTTAAAATAAAGGTTTTTAATGACAAGGGAACTCCTAGATTAGTGTGAACAATCAAACTGGTATTTAATGTAATGGACACATCAATTTAATTTCCTTGTTTCTTGTGTCAGCACAGTTGTGAGTTTAAATAGTAATTCGGACTGGTTCTCTGACTTTTCCAGTAAAAATACATCTGATGTCAATGCATGCTCATTGGCAAACCGTGTGTCATTATTATAAACGATACAGAGATTTTTTCTCATACAGATTTTCTTTGCAGGGCCTTTGCTTATGACAGAGTTACAAAACGGTGCCATTGGTTATCCTTCAACAGCTTGACAAATGGTGTGAGAAAGAAGCAAGACCATGCATTTGATCTGTATGAAAAGAAGGGTAACTGATTTATTTACTGATTTTGTTTTTTCAGCTATAGAGGAGGGAAAAATGTTAAATTTAGTGACTGCAGAAGCATCCTGGAGATGGAATGGTTTTATGCATTCTGAAATCTGTATTTTACAGTTTTATTCACAAATACCCTAGTTTTACTGTCATGCAAGTTCATCTACACCCTTACCCTTACTCATTTTTCCAACATGTGTTTGCCTACCATTATATGTACAAGTCTGACATGAAACTGTAGTTCATTACTTTAAAGCTCAGTTGTCTGAGTGACTGTTATTGACTTCATATTACTTATTAGCCTTATTAATGAGTGGGGGACTTAAGTCCTTAGACATAGATTTTTTTGGTCAATCACTTTGGAAATATTGTAAGCAGATAGTTTTCTTTGGGAAGCTAGTGTTTGATATTTTGGAGGAAAAAAAATGTATTTGGACAATTAAACAGTATTTTGAATAACTAAATCTTTAAAAGCTATCAAAGATATATTATTTTCATGTGAAAACTGATGATGAGCTTTAATCTAATTTTAAATACAATAACCAAATTTTGGTCTCTTTTCTTTCAATAGATTACGTCAGGAACTGTATAATTGGAAAAGGGGCTGATTATAAAGGAACTATATCTGTTACCAAAAGTGGTATCCAGTGTCAAGCCTGGAATTCAATGATCCCCCATGAGCACAGGTAAGAGTTCATAAACATAGACAATGAAAATAGTGCTCAGACAGCTTCCTTAGAGCATAGTTTGACTTATTAGCAGTCAAAGAATTTATGAGAAAACTGACCTTAGAAAACAAAAACTCAGGTGAATTCTTGACATTCCCCAAGAGATGTCTTTCTCCTGATCCCAGAAAATCCTTACTTTCTTGGGCTTTCTCCAAAGAGATCTCTCTGAATGCCAGCCTGTGTGTCTGGATCCTTTCCTTTCCTCTGTCAGTTTGTTTAGCTGTTTATATGCTTTTGATCTCTTAGCTACTGGCAGAAACAAAACATCTGCATAACTTTAGTCTGGGGTCTGGAAGTTTATCACTTTTGTCTAATTGACTGTAAGGAAATGGTTAATTAAAAAAAAATATATATATTATTGGCAAGTGAGGGATATTAGCCCACCCATTTGATCAGTATAAAATTATTGTGATTATATTTGCATTGTTAGTATTATTTCTCTAACATTTGTAGAATATTTTTAACTTGGTGAAGCACTTACACCAGGCAAAAAATACATGGGGAGGACTAAACAGATAGCTGAAATACTTTCCTTCAGTTCATATGAGCAATATCTAAAGAATGATGCAGTAGATAGGGGATTTAAATTTTTAGTTTAAGAACTGATATATTGATACATGGATGTTTAAGACTTTGATATATTCAGACCTGTAACTATATATGCTTCTTGATAGTAGACTTAGTTCAATTATATTGGCTAAGGAAAAAGAGAAGAAAGCCAAAATCTTAAGCCCATAATGGTAAAAACAGATTCAACCACAGCAAACATTGCTGGATACCAGCAAAATGACTATGAAGTACTAGCCTACTCTTGGACCACTTCTCTTAGAACCTTTTTGTATTAGTTTTAGACATTTAGATGATCAAAGGACTGGAACACCTCTGCTATGAAGCCAGGTTTAGAGAGCTGGGGCTATTTAGCCTGGAGAAGAGAAGGTTCCAGGGTGACCTTACAGTAGCCTTCCAGTACAGGAAGGGGGCCTACAGGAAAGCTGGGATGGGGATTTTCATCAGAGGCAGTAGTGACAGGACAAGGGGTAATGGTTTTAAACTGAAAGAGTGTAGATTTAGGTTAGATACCAGGAAAAAATTCTTCACCATGAGGGTAGTAAGACACTAGAATAGGTTGCCTAGGGAGTTTGTTGATGCCCCATTCTTGAAAGTGTTTAAGGCCAGGGTGAATGAACCCTTGTGCAACCTGGTCTAGTGGGAGGAGTCCCTGCCCATGCTGGGGGTGTGGATCTTGATGATTTTTAAGGTCCCTTTTAACCCTAATCATTCTATGATTCTATAGTAAAACCTTAAAAGAAAAGAAAATTAAGTGTCCCCTCACCTGAAAGCTCCCTGGCTGTATTTCTATCTTTTCCTGGTCTCCAGCATCAGGACTTTGGTTAGGAAGAGCCAAGCTGGAGATTATTAATGAAGAACTGGTCTGTGCACTGCTCAGTCCTGTATTGACCAAATCTATCCAGTATGCAAGATGATATCTTGGAACAACATTAAAAGGCAAAGGATACTTGGATTCTGTCCTCTTATGATGTGTTGCAAAGCTGAGCCTCAGGCTTAAACTTGACTGGACTTGTCTGCTTATAATATATCTGCTAAGGTCTCAGATTTTCCTAGTGGGACCAAACCCACTCTGAACTGTGAATGTATGGTAAATACTATCAGTTTCAACAACAATGACCTCTTGATACTGAACACTTTGAAGTATACAGCCTTCATCTTTAGAAGTGAAAGAATTTTCAAGTACAGCTTAAGCAAGAAAGCATTTATTCCATACAGTGAACATATGACTATATATAATTGAAGAAAGAAAAGTGTCCAGTTAGTATATATTATTACTAAATTACATTTTAATATACAGCATACACAGCTTTACTTAATACATTTGGACAGCCACTCTCTATGATGAATTTTATGAGAATGACTTTTTGCCTGCCTTGTGCAATAAGTTCAATTTTTAAAAGGTCACTGGATAAATGAGGTGGCTGCATGCTAATTTTGTTTTTCAACATCAGAAAATATGATTTCATCATCAGAGACATGAGGGAGATGGGAAGAAGCAGACAGTAGTTGTGCTTGGAACTTATTACTATAAAAGGCTTAGATTTTTAGGTCAATTCTTCTCAACATCTGATTATCACAAAGTGCCATTGTAAAATAAATCCCCTTTTTCATATTCAAGGGAGAAATGAACTTTAATGATTTTTCATTATCTTTTTAGAAAGAACTGAAGTAACTTCAGACTTTTTTTGATTTACGAAATTATATTTTTATATATTATTATTCCAGTAGAACCTAGAGACTCCCATATGAAATCAGGATTCTATTATTTTAATCTCTACCCTAGTACATATTACAAGATTTTTTAATTTTTTTTTTTTTTTTTGGTGGGTGAGGCTCAGAGTTTTCTATCTAAATGGCTAAAGCCAATGGAAAAAGGGTTCAAAGTTTAGACCAGTACTTCTCAGGATTTTTGCTAGTTTCCATGGTTGCTGCTGTGGTTGAATCTGTTTATACCATTACTCTTACTGGCTTTTTGGCTAAACTAAATCAGTACATAGTTTTAGGAGTGGCTCTACTTTCCATTTCTGGGTAGGACTTCACTGGATCTCATCCTTTCCTTCCTTCATAATACTGCTTCAGTACCTGATGAAGCCATTTGTATATTTGGCCTATCTTGAGTTTCTAATGCTATTCATTTAGGCTTTTTAAAATTTAAACATTCTGACAGCACATCTGGGATAATTTGAAATGCCTTTCCCCTATATTTTCTAATGGCTAAAATTGCTGTGCAGAAAGATTTTTCATCAGGGAAATTAAATAATATATTCTATTATGAATTGACATATTACATTAAAACATACACAGGCTGCAGAGTCTTATCAGAAAAGTTTGCTCAGGGCTGTCTTTAGCTAAAGAAAATTGAGAGGCTTGTATTACAAGACTAAAGAAGAAAATCACAAATAAGAATTTTATAGGCAGCAGTAATGACATAAAAATTATTCTCTTCAAGCACTGACAATAAGAAAAACACTTCTAAGAAGTACTTCCACATTACCTTAACTAGAACCACAATGATATTAACAGCCATATTTTCCATTTCAGTTCAAGGGTTTCATTAACAGGAATAAAACATAATCATTATGTCACATGTCAGAATTTTATTTTTGTTTTTCTCTCTTTCTTTCTCTTTTCTTAAAAAAGTAATGTATTCATTTACAACATAGAATTTGCCAAGGACAACATTTGTATAGAAATGTATATAAATGTATACATTGTCTGTATAAAAAGATGTTCCCCAGAACTTACTTAATTTCCTAAGCTGTGTCTATAGTCTTCAAAAAGAAAATATAATGTTATACTTTTTTTTGCTCTAGAATGTAGAATATAGAATTCCCTCAATTATTTAAAAAACGAACATCAAAACAAAACAAACAGAC
This sequence comes from Phaethornis superciliosus, assembly GCA_023637945.1. Classification (NCBI taxonomy): domain Eukaryota; kingdom Metazoa; phylum Chordata; class Aves; order Apodiformes; family Trochilidae; genus Phaethornis; species Phaethornis superciliosus. Next base: position 10,727,891 of record JAJQWJ010000001.1, read on the forward strand.
AAAATCAACAAAAAACAAACACCTAAAATAAAGTATTGGACATTTTCAAAATAGAAAATGCACTTTTCTTGTGATATTTCCAGTATATTTTAAATCTACTTTTAGGAAAAAAACCCAAAACAACAACCTAGAACAAATGTCAAAAATAAATCAATTTATTAAGTTGAATTGCAAGTTTTGTGGGATCCTCTATTGACCAACTTTTTAATTAACAAAAAAACCCCCAATCTTCATGGCATTGAGCATTAATCTGAATTTAATGTGTTTTTTAGCTACAGTGTTTTAGAGGTTTAAGCCTCACTGCAGTGAATCTGGCAGTGTAGGGCCACTGGGTTTGTCTGCAATGTGCAGTCTGAGTGTTGTCATAAGATCTTGCAGTGACAGTGAATAGAACCAGCTCTGGGTTTGGACAGTCTACAGTGGGGTTAGCTATTCCCTGGTTTGTAGGGAAAAATAGATAATATAATTTTATGTGTGTGTATATATGTATACATATATATATATATACACACTCCTATGTAAATATCTACATGTCAATGTGTGTGTCTGTGGGTTTCTAGAGGTAAGCACATAATTTTCCAACCAGCTAAGAACACAAAACCTTGTTCCTAGCAAGTTTATATATGGTGGATTATGAAATTATTAAAGGCAAACAAAGTGTCTAGCAGTGGTCCAAGAACCCCCAATCTAAGAGGGAAATCTTAAGGGGTATTGTTATTTAATAACCCCTTACAGCAAAAGCAGAAAGTGTAGTAAAAGGGAGAGCATACTTTAAGTCAACTGGGTTGCTACTGATCTAATTTTTGGATAGCAACGATGAGTGTGAAAGTAGCAGACCCTAAGGTGACATCAATGGGGTTTGTAGCAGAACATCAAGCAAGACATGCTTGGGAAATGCTGAAATGGAAAGCAATCCATGTTTTCAGGCAGAGAAAGCTCCTGAGCATGGCGTGTCACACCGCTTGGACACTCTCACATGCCCCAATGCTCAGCTCTAGCTGCAGCCTTACCAAGAAAAGGTTCCTCGGCTTGTGGGCTTTGTCTTAGGTTGACAGTAAGCCCAGCTGGGCCTGATGTATGTGGACAACATGCATAGGGATGGCAGGTCTGCCCTGGCTAGGAACCCAATGAATTTAATATATTTCCCCTGCTTGTCCACAGACCTTTCCTCCTTGTGTAAGTAGTTACAAGTTCTTGAAGGAGAGTACAGCAAGGGCTGGAAGGGAGTGTGCTAGTGTCACTGCCTCTGCAGCAGATAGTTGTCTCCAGACACCCAAGGGACAGAGCAAGCTACAGGCTAGACGAATTGTCCCAGATTTAGGCCATTGATTGAGTAATCCTGACTGAAGATGTGAATTTGTGCATGGACAGATATTTGGGCGTGTGCATCTGTGTAGGCAGGGTGGAGGGAGAAGGAAGCAATGTGATTACTTCTAACTGTTTGTAAAAAATACTATGATTAACACCAAAGCTTGCATGCTCTTATACTGTAATGATTGTCATTTTAAAACTAGCTTTTTGCCTTCGAGCTATCGGGGTAAAGACCTGCGGGAAAACTACTGTCGAAATCCCCGAGGGGAAGAGGGAGGGCCATGGTGCTTCACCACCAGTCCTGAGACACGTCATGAAGTCTGTGACATCCCTCTCTGCTCAGAAGGTAACTTGGCACATCTCGGGTGGAAAGTTGCATTTTCTCTGCTGACAGCAAGCACACAGAGCTTCAATAGCATCAGTGGCACTTGCTTGTGGACTTTGAGGAAAGAACAGGTGATTTCTCAGCAAGAATGTCTTACTCAGGAAGATAAGTAGTTATTAGAGAAAGGAAATTTTGTTATGTTCCAGTACTCTGGAAAACTCGAACAAGTTTTCAGGCTCAGAAGATTATTTTCAGGTCATGGAGGAGCTGAAACGATGAAAATATGCTGGGTGCACAAATGTGACCCTTTTTTTCACTTGTCTACTCCATAGTTAATCCTTTAACAATTTGGTATTACAGTTTGACAAAATCATCTAGTGCCACTCCATGCATGTTATGATCAACTTTTCTTCTCCTTTTGAATGAAAATACAGATACTCTATTAAAGGGTTAAAGCCTAATCTAAGAGTGTATTTTATTTTTCTTATTAATATTGTAAATAAGTAAAACTTTTTAGAAATCTAATTTTATTCAACTTTCATGTCACAGCATTCAAAAGACACAGATGTGCACCATTGCATTTTTTAACTTTTATGTTCTGTTAATCTCCACACTAAGCTTGTATATCTTATTAATCAGACAATTCAGTTCCAATCAGTCAGCTCATTTAAATTCTCAAGATAGGATTCCTTTAATTTTCATGCTAATAAGTTATGTGAAACAGCTATACAGTGGTGGGGGAAGAAAAGGGAGAACGAAGAAGAGATGGAGGGAGGGAGGGAGAACATGATTTTACAAGGAGCTCAAAAATCACTTAAAAGCTAACATTTAAAGATCAGTTTAATTGAGCTTCAAATAGAATAAGACCTGGAGTACACTGCAGGATGAAGACTTATTAGAGGATGTTTTGACTGAAGAGTAAGATCTGTAACTGCATAAATTAGTATTTACTGAGTGATCCTTCGTTACAATTATTCTAATTAGGGGGCACTTGAGAAATATGTCTATAGTTAGCTACGGAGAATTCATTTTATATTTTAAACCTTCTCATTTTAAATTATGAAGCACATTTGGTTCAACAGTGATTTCAAATCCCTTTAGCAGCTTTTGCTCACTCTTCTTCCACCCCCCACTTTCCCAAATCAGGGCTGAAAATGTATCGTAGTTTTATCTGCCAAAAAAAATTAGTATAGAAAAGAAACAGTATCATATGTAGCTGAAAAGTGCTGGGAATATAGAGACACACTGTGCTGCACTAAAATTGGGCTGCAGCCATTATTCTGTACTTAAACATTCTGTTATTATACTATCACTTAGAGTGATTTAGAATAATGCATGCTACTTAATTAGAAATTATTACCTCTAAAAATTACTTCTTCATTAGATGTGTGTCTCTCTGTTACTAACCATAGTTTAGGTTAAAAATCTGTTAGAAACATGGATGCCTCTAGCAGCTGACACCTACCTGTCTTGAAACCATGTCTTATAAACTGATATCAAAGTTAAGCATCTTGATTAGATCTAAGAAATTAAATTTGATTAAAAATAAAATTTCCCATACCAGCCTCACTAGAAGATACCACATTTTTTATACCTCTCTAGGTTGGTTTCAATTTATAACAGCAGGGATATGATTTAATTATTTTAAATTTTTGGTATATACTACATTAATCAGTATAATAAATGACTAATTCTTTTTTTTAACTTTTCATTTCTTTTTTTTCTTTTTTTTTCTTTTTTTTTTTCCTAGTTGAATGCATGACTTGCAATGGAGAAAGTTACAGAGGGCCAATGGATCACACTGAGTCGGGCAAGGAGTGTCAGCGCTGGGATCTTCAGAGACCACACAAGCACAAATTTCGTCCAGAGAGGTAACCTTTCTTCCCCCTCAAGTAAATCCATGTGGTTACAATTTGAGAATTACATGCATTCTGAAACCAGTTGGGCAAAATCAGCATTAGCTCAAATGAAATTTATGGAGTTCACTAGTTTAAACTGCCTGAGCTTCTGGCCCTCAGTGTGTGCTGGATGGCTACTGTCAAGATGGAGACATAGGATGTGGACCAGAGGCTGTTTTCTGCAGTTGTGGCTACATTCCATGGGTGTGTCGTGCAGATATATATACACTGCATTAACTGATCAAAATAGATCCCTAGGTTCACTGACAGTAAAAAATTAACCTCTAATATTTCTCTATATGTTGTTATGCAGCTTCAGTTGTCTTAAAAGATCTTCAAGTAATTACTAAGTAAATAATGTTTCAAAGTCATACATTTTTGTTAGATTTCTTAACACAATTAGTGAATATAAACTTTCAAAACTGTCAAGTCAATGTGTGTTCCTTTTTTGAAATACTGAACATTTTTAAAGTTGTAGGTGGCTTTCTGTTCTAATCAGGTATAAGTATCCAACTTGTTTGACCAAAAATGTTTACCTGGAAAATGATTACTTCTATATTGTAGATTCTTTTTTTTTTTTTTAACACAAACACATAATGACAAAATATGAGTCAGAAATGGTGATACAAACTGCATACCTGTGAGACTTCATCCTTGAGGATAAATCCTTCTGTCCACAAAGAGTTATCTATAGTACACTTTATAGAAGGACTTTGTGTGGGAGTATAGGCCACACAGGAAGGCTTCTGTATTTCTCTTAAACTGGATTAGTTTCATTTTAGTTTTACTCTGGACTTTGTATTAGCTGCATCTATAAAGTAGAGTGAATAATCTTAAACTCTCAGAGGAAGACTGCAAGAATCAGCAATCTCAAAATAACTGAAAGTATCTGTTTATATACTGAAGTTTTCCACTAAATAAAACATCATTTTTATACTCAGAAATACAGGTGTTCATAGATTTTATAAAATGTCATTGTTCACCAAAACCAGTAAAGATCTACAGCTTTGGAGTGTACATGAAATAAGTTTTTTTTTCCTTTTGGCACAGATGATCTGCTTCATGAATAATGGCAGGCTCTCCCATAGTTCTGCTGCAACAAATATTTTGTATTAGCATACTGGGACTGAAGATAATTTGTTTCTGAGTTTTGCCATGCACTTGCTGTACATTCTAGAATAAGTCACAGAAAAAAAATCTGTTTCTTGGGAGTGAAACATTTATAGAACTTCTGGGTATCAATAATAAAAAAATTTACAGTCAGAAGAAAATTTCTTTTCCATTAATTTTGAATTTTTTGCAAATTGGCTTTTCAAACCAGCTGCAGTCTCATGAATGATTGCCTTTCTACTTGTAAGATTTCCTTCAGAAAATATCTTCTTGAGAGTTTTCAGACTGCAATAAAAATGTAATTTTTTTTTATTATTATTCAAAAGCAATCCGTCCAGATTGAGCTGATCTTTATGTGCTTTTAGAAGAATAACTGAGGTCCAGTATATTTCTCATACAATAATGGAATTACCTTAATGGAATGGTCACTAACAGTAATAGCAATTATACTTTGATCATACTAGCTTTTAAAAATATGGGCTTTGGTTTCTTTGGGTTTTTTGTTGTTGTTTATTTGTTGTTTGGTTTTGGTGGGTTTTTTTGGTTGGTTGGTTTTTTTTTGTTTGTTTGTTTGTTTGTTTGTTTGTTTTTATAATAGTAATTTAATTTGAAAATACTAGAGGTGTGGAACAAATAACCAATTAAAATACAGTAATGTCTGGAGAGGCTATGCTATATCATCTGGGAGTAATGTGAATAACCTGGAAACCAGGAAGGAGTAGCTGAAAGGATTTAAACTTGCTTACATTTCCGGATTCATTGTTTGCGATGAAGAAAGGGAGGAAAAGCCAGTAATCTTTTCAGTCTTTTCTGTCTACCTGCTCTTGAGTGATGCTTTCAGCTCAGAGTGAATACATCTCACTTTTCCTTTTTGTCACATTTTGACTTGTTTCTAGGCATTGGTAGATGCAGAACTGTAGTCTAAAACTCCAGTTCTCTCGAGCACTCCTCAGGGGCAGAATTATTCCTCAGTATGGAAGGAAGACCTTTGAGGATAAATTACACATAGAACAGCACAGAGATACAACAGTTTTCTCCTCCACTGCTTGTATCTTCTGCTCAAAATTAAATAAACTGTGAAAATAGTACTTATAGCATGGAGGAAATGAAAACTAAGAAGTATTATCTTTTGGGTATCCTTTCATTAAAATACTCAGGTTTATATCTCTTGTTTGAAAATTTACTGTATACAATAACAAGTTTGCAGTCCTGCACATTTTTTTAAATAAAAAGGAGAAAATAAACATTGGTGAAGAGTTTTAGACACTAAGTTTCATCATATTTCCAGCAGAGTTAGAGATCAGCATCTGTCTCTTCAAAAAGAATGTGTTATCTCTTCATCTAAAAACCTTCCTTGCTCCCCAGAAGCTAAGAAAAAAATCTTGATTTTGACACCAGATGTGTCCGTTACTCCTTCATTTTGACTTGAGCACTGAAGTACAACTACTGAGTTTTCAAGGGTGGAAAATTAAATATGTATGGTTCTGAAAAGTCTTGGAAACCTCAGGCTGCTTGGTGGGTCTGAGCAAGCAGTCTGTGCCCAAGTGAGGCTAAAGGAAGATTGTGAAGAGCAAAGGGATGAGCTCTCAGGAAATCTACATTCTCACTCTTGAATTGTGTGGAACAGTTTGAAGCCCTGTTGTGTATTTAACCTTAATATTTCTGTCTTTAAAGGTATTAGCTGGCCTTTTCTGTAGGAAATGAAGCACTGTCATGTGTTGGATATGAAGAAAGGCAGAAGTGTGCCATATCAATGTGGGAAGGACCAGTGATAAGGAACACAGTTGCTGCTTTAGCACATAGATTTAGTAGGTAGAAAGACATAGTTCAGGGAAACTGCTCCAGCCCACAAAGACTTTCAAATCTTGTTACATTTCTACTTAAGTTTTAGTTATTTATTAACATATTTTTAAAATAATTTGTAAATATTTTAAAATATTCATGCATTATTAGGAAGGACAGAATATTCAGTGCTATGAAAGACACTTGCCATATGGAAATTGTCCAATTATTTTGAATGGCTTTTGGGATCTATGACTGGAGATACTCTGCCATTCCTGGGCTCATCTTTGTTCCTGGATAGTGCCATGGACTCTCCATTACTATATAGCATAGAGCATGTGCTGACAACATCAACATCACTGCACCTACAATCTATTTTTTTGCTATATTGTTAACCTATTAACTCTTTTCTTGTGGAAACCCTGGACACAATTTGTTGCTTTACAATTTCTCTTCTGCCTAGCAGAAATTATGCTACTGCTGCAAGATCTTAAAATAACACATTACTGACTGCCTTAAATTAAATTTTATGAAAATTTTATTTTCATAATTTTTTAACTTATGAATTAAAAACATTAATATTTTGTTTGTTTGTTTGTTACATTGTTTTTTATTTATGTTTCATTACTATCCCTGTCCCTTGCACAGACAAAGGAACCTGGTTTTTTTCCCAAGGAATGGGAGATGAAGTTGCAAGTGCATGAGTTAAAATCAGTATGATTGTTTGACACAAAAAGCATCCTAGAAAAAAAGACACTTGTAAATCATATTTTCTTCTGCTTGTGTGAAATACATCTGCTTGCAGTTGTAAATGGTTCAGGTTCCCAGGTAGTTAACTTTATTGTTCTCTTACATACTTTTCATGATTGCCTCAGGGGTAGATCAACTTTTTTGGTACTTTTACAAACATGCTCCAATAGAACTGAGAAAACATTAACATTTGCATTCACTGGAGGAAAAAAAAAAAACAAATATGCATTTATATTCTTTGGTTTGCATTTATAGGATTTCATAAGACAAAATTATGCAAAAAGAACTTATCTCGAATATGTGCCTGACCATTCAGTGATGGCAGTAGGAATGTGGAAACAATTACATGGCACAATAGTTTGAAATCTTAATGAGATAAAGTGAGACGGAAGTTCAGTCCTTATTTTTCCTTTTTCTCCCTCTCCAATGCTTGAAAGGAGGGCATGACCTAGAATGAGCTCTGTTTCAAAAATGTAGTTATCATTAGTAACATAGCTATACAAAACAGCTTTCAATTTGAACCCGGAGCTGTTGTACTGAGGAACCTGGTTTTTTAATGAGTTGGGCATGGCAGACAGTGTTTATATAATCCACACTTAATTGGGCTTTTTAAAAAAAAAGAGTGGCATTAGCATCTGGTCATCAGTTGACAGACACAAGGGCAAAAGTTTAGCAATTAGCAGAGTTACCCCATCCGGTATCTTGTGCATTAGCACAGCAGGGAATCCCCTTAGTGGAGGACTGATTCTGCAGCATATTGGGAAAGATATTATTTAATGTTATTACTTTCTAAGAGTTCTGAAGAGTATCTGCACCCATCTCACAGGATGAGACCTAAGTTGTTGGGAACTGCTTATTGTTTGCTTTTGTTGAAGACTGTCCTTTAAGTACCTTGCTCAAGACTGTGCAGTGCGGCCAGGAAGACTTCCCTGACACGTTTCTCATTGTGGTTTGCAGATATCCTGACAAGGGCTTTGATGATAATTACTGCCGCAATCCTGATGGCAAGCTGAGACCATGGTGTTACACTCTTGACCCTAACACCCCCTGGGAATTCTGTGCAATTAAAACGTGTGGTGAGTTCAAGGAAAATTTATTACTTCCTTTTCCTTCCCAAAATCTGGACACAAACAGTTCAAGCAGTATAGGACCACAGCTAGTTCAGTCATTGCACTTCACTGACTTCTGAAACTTAGTTTTCAAAGAGGATATGCAATAAGGACAATATATTTAATCTGGACAGGAAATAAAAAGTTGTGTGTTCCTTAGCACTGGAATATGTCGATATATTATGTATAGGAAATTGCAATAAAGCATAGGAAAATCAAAACTTAAAAAAGTAATACAACATCATAAGATCTCATGTATTATATTGTCTGTGCCAGGCATCTGCATTACAGTGTAGGAGGAGGTGCATGCACGCCTTTCCTACTAAATGCTCTCTGCCAGCAACTGTTTTTCACTTTGTTTTCCTCTTGCACCTTGTGCTGTTCTAGGCCTCAGTTCCTGCACTATGTTCAGCCTTGTGCTGAAGACAGAATTATTAATTTCCTCATGGCTTTCACTGTGATATTCAGCACTCCAGTATCAAAGCATTTCACAGGCAATTAATTTCTTTTCATCTGTTAACTGCAAGATGGTGGCTTTTGCTATCCACACTTTATAGGCAAGGAATTGAATTTAAAGTAACATTATGTAAATATTTGTGTATTTGTATATAATGTATATGCCTACTTTGAGATGCTTTAGTTCAAAATGCTTTAGAGTGTTCTTTGGTAAATTCTATCTTCAAAGCCCAGATCCACCTAACTTTGGTGGTAGCTCTGACAGCTCTGTTCTGCTGACAATTAGATGCCTTAACTGAGCAGTACAGGGACAAAGAGGAAGGTAAAAGTCTTGGACCTCCCTTGAAAACTTGTGTAATTTTTCTAGACTTTCATGGTAATGCTGGGGTTGAGGCAGATGGTAGAATGAAGTGGGTTTGGGACATACTTTAACTAGAAAACCAAGACTGCACCCATGGAATTCCCTGCCTCATTGACAGCTTCTGGGTTCTACAGGTGACAGACTCCTCCCTGTCTCCCATACTTCTCATTGCCATAGATGGGGCCTAATTTTGTGCCCTTAGTGAACTGAATACATGTGAAATACTCAGTGTACAAGCAGGATATTGAAGGCAGTCTCTTAATATCTAGGCAGAAGTCTTAATTCTCTTTACTTCAGATACTTTGTTTATAAAATCTTGGTAATATTTGCAATTTTTGCAAAAAGGCATTACTTTAACTAAGTCCATACTGTAGAACTCTATCATCTTCATGTGCCCCAGCTCTGTGGCAAACCCCCCAGGAATTAAGGCAGAAAAGAGAAAGCAGGGTTTTTTTTATTTCTTGTGAAGTAGAGTCAAAAAGAAGATTCTAAAACGCCTCAATAAAATTTAGTATCATGTTAGCTCATGAGAAAGTCAATTTCTTTTCGATCTGCATTTTTAGAATCTACAGTTACCTTTGTTTTGCTGTGTCAATTTTTGACCAGAAACAAGTGTTTAAAAAAAATTCTCAAAACTAAATACTCTGCTTTTCATCTAGCTCTAAGTGTCACTTCAGTGGGCTTATGTAACTGTAAAATTCATTTGGGCCACTTGGGAGAAGGATAGAAAAGAATATATTCTATTAAAAAAAGAACAATAACTCTTATCTGTAACTGGATCTATGTGAGAGTTTAAAAAAATGGAGGAGAAAAGAAGAAAAGTAGTAATAAACATGAAGGGAGCAGGTTTAATTTATATTTTATTTTCAGTGTTCTTTACATTTTGCTGTTATTATATAAACCAAGATGAACCATTAGTAGGCAACTAAAATCCAGATAAAATGGATACAGTAATGGAACTTATATATAATCCTGTATTTGTCCTAAAATGTTAACATATATGGGGAGGAGAGGACAGTGAGGGAGGGGAGAGAAAAGGTAATGGCTCTGACATAAACCTTTGTATGGGAGCAGTTGCTACCTGAAAGGGGAAGCATGAAATTCTGTCTTGACTTGGAATTTTTGACAAATGGAATTATACCATATTTTCTGCATCCTCCAACCAATAGGTGAGAATTTTCTGTCATCACTTGTTGTTGGTTAAGGCCAATGTACTGTCTTGGAGTGTCAGTCACTTCCTCTAAAGTAGTTAATTGTTTGAAATCCAAAAGCAGAGTAAGAGTCAAGAGGTCTGGAGCCTAAAAGTAAGCTTTAGAAGTTCATGTAGCGATAGGACAAGGGGTGATGGCTTTAAACTGAAAGAGAGTAGATTTAGGTTAGACATTAGAAATTAGGCATTAGGAAGAAGTTCTTCACTGTGAAGGTGGTGAGACCCTGGCACAGGTTGCCCAGGGAAGCAGTGGATGCTGCTTCCCTGCAAGTGTTCAAGGCCAGGTTGAATATAAATATAACTGTATCATTTCAAATTTTTAGCAAATTCTTTAAGGTAGAAATGGTTCTTTTTATTATTTTTTTAAATGTTTTATTTTTTGTTTCTGTTTTGCTTTGTTTTAAGCTAAACTGTTTTTCCTACATTTCTCTAGTTGTTAGATAATATATGAATCATATCTAGCATACTAGATCTTTTCTTTCCCCTTGGCAGAAGTGTTTTTATTACAAAAAAAATATTCCTAAGTTACAGCTGAATGTTTCACAAACGCAACTTTTATAAACCTTTATCCTTTGGCATTTCCTGAGATGATGTGTCAGTGTTCTGAGGATTCACATCTGGCTTCGTTGGTCACGTAAGCTTAGAGTTCATGCAACTTTCAGTATCTGCAGTCTGGCCTAAGCTTTATAAAATATCTGGGTGGGAGATCTCCTGCAAACTACTGTATCGTCTCTGTCACCCAAATCACAATTACAGTCCTGAAGACAAGGTAATCATCAAAGTGACATTTTAAAGACCCCACATTTTAATGATTTTAATGTTGTGATGAAAGCCTTTTGTCTCATTTTTAGGCAAAATCTCACTGAATTAACCAGCAATTCTTTCATCTTCAGTTAGAAAGTGTATTAAGATCAGTAAAAAATTCACATGCAAAACTGTATTTTCACTGCAGAAAACTGTAGATCTTTGAAATTACTGAAGCAATCTATATGAGGAAGAATACAAAAGCAGAGATCTTAAAAGTGCTTAATCCAGCAGATATTTTCAAAGTATGTTTAGCACAGGCATATGGCGTTGCCCTCTACATGAGATGTGATGGTGCTCAGTGCTTGTCTTTGTAAACCAGAGAGGGAATTTATTGCTGACTTTACTGTTATATCACCAGCTCAGTGACCAGAATACCAACACAAAACATTGAAGCACTGTTTTCAGTTTTCTGTCTTTCTTGAGGCGCAAAGAAAAACTGTTTTCCCACCTCCTAGCAGGGAGCCCAAAACACTAGGCCATGCTGAGTCTCAGTGGCTGCTCTACTTTCTGAAGCTGTGGCTGTGTGTAATCTCAATATACTAAAAAAGAGAACATCTTAATTTTTATGTCTTTGTAGCTTTGTGGTTTGGATTCTCACACAGGTTTTTAATTCCTGTGCTGAAGACTGTTTATATATTTTACAAGAAATACTAATTAGAAAAAATGCTTTGCAAATCCAAGTCCTTGGAGCTCGCACAAGAACGTAGGTGTCCTCTCTTTAGGGGAGTGACCACAAGGCAGCATGCTGCTTGTGGCTTTTGCTACATGTCATGAGTGCTAGTATGCCCTATAGCCAAAATGCTGACAACAGCTCATATACAAAATTTTCAGCAAAAAAGTCAGTGGAAGGAAGCATTCAGAAAATAAATATGTTTTTAAGACTGAAGAGACAGGAGGGCATTGTAACTTTATTTCCAAGCACAGAAGGCAGCATAAAACATTGTGGCTCTCAGCCAGGGCTGTGAGAAAGAGATGACAGGAGCAATTAGGGATTAGAGATGGCTCAAACTGCAAAAATTGGATCTGTATTAAGACTTCAGGGACCCCAGGACTGGTTTGAAGTTGCTCACATATGTGTCTGTGGTTTTGGCTTGAGAAGATTTTTAGTTAGAAGAGAGGATAAAAGGACAACCATAACAGCAATAAAGAAGTGTAGGATGAAATGAAGAAATTGAAGAAGTGACAGCAAATGTGAAAGCAGAAAATGACTGTTACTTTGGCATGAATGAGGATATGAGCTACAGGCAATACAGGAGTGGGGAGATAATGCGTCTTTTCCTTTTTTTAAAAAAAAAGGATAGATGGACTTCTGTGGATGATCTGTAGGACTACCAAAGAGATGCAGAGGCCCAGATATGGAATTATGTATGTCAGTCACTAGAGAGCTGCAAAACTAAATGAATTTATTATCATAAGGACAGTGTTTAGTTGGCTGCCCACCTGATTTCCATACAATTCAGTTGATTTTACCATGGACCTGTCTGTACTAATAGGCAACAGACAGGGGGGACTGGAATGCATAAAGCCGAGGGAATTACATGAGGATCTGGGTTTGATGGGAAAGAACAAATAATGAAACAGGAAAAATGTGAGAATCTAAGTTGGAAATAAACCATTGCAATGTGCCTACAAGCTTTGCAAAAGCAAGGAATCACCAGTATTAAATTAATCATTCTTTCGAAGTAGAAACTCCAACTGCCCATTTGAATGTGAACTTCTGATTAAAGAGTTATTTGTTGAACCACAGTATGTAAACAAATAAAAGTACCACTCAGTTTAAGCTTAATATTTATGTAAGATAAAGTTGTTTATAGAAAGTAGGCAGTGAAAAGCTACTGATGTTTAGCAGTTAATATCAAGTGTTACTTTCCACCTCGCTTCATATTGAGGCATAACAGAGGTCCAGCATTCCTTATGCATGTGAGGATTTACATACCCTCATGTGAAGGTCTACATTTCCCCAAAAAGAATTCTTCTCTGATCCTCTTCATCATTTCTGTGATAGCTTTGAAAGTGATATTTGAGAGTTTTGAACCTGAAGAGATCCAATTTTTTTTGTAAAAATGTATTTAAAGTAAAAATTTTTTGGCTTTAAAGCCTGCTTGTACATATTGGAACTATCCTAAAAGATCTCTTGGCTTGAGAACAAATGAACTGTAGGTGTGCAGATTTCAGGTGAAAAGGAGTTCTTCAGTATTGTGATTCTTGAGCTTAGGTCTAAGTTATTTGTCACTTTCTTATATGTTTTTAATGAAAAAAACAAAAAAACCTAGAAATCTGTGGGGTTCTGTTTCCATGTTTCATGTACTTTGAGATAGTACATTGAAGGAAACACATGGAAAGAAAAGACCTGCCACTATCATGCTGCCTGGGACTGTAGATTGTATTACTTGAGGTAGGAATGCCTGGAGGCAGTGTAACTAAACACGAACAACTTCTACCCATGACATCATACAGGATTCTTACTGGTGTTTGCAGCACTTCATGGTTTCATATTTAGTGGGGGTTTTCCTGTGTTTAGAACACTTTCTTTGCTGGGTTAGGCACCTCTTGTCTTTTAAAATTTACTTTTAAAAATCTTTTGTTTACAAATCAAGACACATTTTTCTTTTCTTGACTGATGCACTGGGAAAGACATTGCAAGAATATAAGTAAGGATATTCTTGAGGAACCAATACAGGACTCTGCTTCTTTTCAAACTATATCTTTTTTTGGAAAATACATAGGCAGCATTACCATGAAAGACCATGCATACTTCAGCAAAATCCCTACCTCCTTTTAAGTCAGTAAGAGTTTCACCACTGACCTAAAATTTGTGTTGGATTTTATTTTTGGTCACTGGGACTAGATAGAAATAGTACTTGAACTGGTTACTTCAGCTGTAGAATGACTCAAGGCCCCTGCTGATTCCCTCATGCTGGCATTACTGTGAGAACCAAAACTGAGAAGACTGTCTGTGGCTTTACACATCAAGATCTGGATGTTTCATCTCTTTACTTAAGCCCTCTATGAATGCATGAGCTGGCCTTTACTAATAAAGGTATGTATTTTTAAGTATCAAAATGGAGAGGGTTTATGGAAAAAAGGAAAACTTTGCAGTATTGCACTTCTGTTGGGGAATTCTGAGTGAACATGTGAAGGTGGAAATACTCCTAACAGGAGAGCTAGTATGTGTCTCAATACAAGTATCTGTATGAATTGCATGGTTAATTTGACTAATCCAGAACACACAAAAAAATTACAATAAAGTTAAAAAATAACAAAATGCTACTAAATAGTTACCAAATTCTGTTCATAATGAAGTCTTGTGCAGGAATAAGAAGTTATATTTAATTAAAACTAATAAATAAGTGTATTCTCTTAAATGATATTTTTGTGATCTTCCTCTAACAGTTCTTGGATCTGAGTTCAGAATTTTAAAAGCTGAACTGGAACTGAGGGAAAAAAAAAAAAAGAAAAAGGCACTTCTAATAAAGTATCTGTTTGTATAAAAAGAACTGCTTGTTCAATTTAAATTCATCTTATAACTTAATGAATAATGTTTTTCTCATTGGAATGAGACCTTGGAGTTGCACTACATTTTAGAGGAAGTGCTGGGATAACAGTGGGATTCAGCCTTTCTGGATTCTTAGCTTTAGCTTTACTGATTTATTTTGTTTCCACCTTGTTAGAAAACTGGTGAATGTGGTCTCAGGACTCTTTCAGGAGTGCTCTGCACATGTGATATTTATGCTTGGAGTTATTAAACTGAAAAAAATTGGTTATGTGGGTGAAAAGACTAATTAACCTCAAGAACAAGACCAATACTGAATAGAGATGACTATTTAAATTCTAGGCTTAGACAACCTGGACACTCCTTGAAGTTTGGCAACCATCTTATTATTGACATAGCACCCCTGCAACACCTGATAAGGAAGGCACCACTCCCCATGCTTTTACATGTCCCTTGTGTTGATCTAGCCCACCTTTCACTACCATGAACAGAGAGACTGTTCTCTTTCTGCCCCGTTGTGGAAATCACAAGCTGAATGCAGAATTTGTTGAACCTTTTTTGATAATTTTTGATCCGCCTTTGACACTCAAGAACCAGAATAAGAGAGGTGGTTTCTGAGGGCACAAGCCCTCAGAAATATTTTGGAGTCTCATTTTTCCTGTTTGAAAATTAGGTATATATAGGAAATGCGGGTATAGCAAGAGACTGTGAAGGGTTTTGTGGATCTTTGCAAATATTAGAAATGCTTTATTAATTAAATAAAAATGTTTTATTGATGCTCTTCATCACTCAAGTTTTTATTGAGAGCTGCCACGAAGTGC
The DNA here is from genome assembly GCA_023637945.1 of Phaethornis superciliosus. Lineage (NCBI taxonomy): Eukaryota > Metazoa > Chordata > Aves > Apodiformes > Trochilidae > Phaethornis > Phaethornis superciliosus. The sequence goes on from JAJQWJ010000001.1 coordinate 10,743,324, forward strand.
TAGTAGCAGGAATCCATCATACACTTCAGATTTTGAAATAATTTCTTATCCATTATAGTGTGTCTTTTTTCAGTTGTGGCTTGGCTGTGCAAGTTTTCATGACAATGTAGAAGACCAGTTTGTCTGGTTCCTTTAAATAGGACATTTTGACATAAAAATTGTAAAATCTGATCTACAGATAGAGGTTACTGTCCAGACACATAGTGTAACATATAGTGATGAATGGTGTAGATGTATAAGATGTGTAAGAAAGAATCCTCTTCAAAATGACTCTATAAAGTTTCTTAAATCAATTCATGCATTAGCTATTTCCTTTCGGCTTTTTATTTTAAAAAACTCAAACTCACCAACTTTCTTCCTAGTATGACCAAGTACAGAATAGGTGTATTATAGAATTCATTACAGTTAATATAGTAACTTCTTGTACATAAATAAGGATCTTGCAATAGATTTAAGAAGGTGTTTTGCCAGAGCTATATAGTTGTAATTTGTTAATACATTTAGAAAGCATTATGCAGCCAGGATGCCATATATATGGTGAAATTTATCATGGTATTTTATTTTCCAAATTATATACCACATCTCTTTCATTTTTAACAAAAGCATTGACTATATATTTTTTAAAGACTAATATGTATTTGAAGGTGGTACAGAGATCTTCAATCTAATCAATTTAGAAAATATCTTAGAATATAATTCCAATTTGTGTTCATGTATTAGTGATGATGAAGAATTGAAATATACAGCTATGTATTTCTATTAGATATATGAATTTGTCTTTTTGTTGTCCAATTATTTTAAAAAGGGATAATAATGATAAAAAATGTAGCTACTAGCTGCAAGCTTGTTGGATGAATCCACTAGAAAGGGAGAATTTCCATCCTATAGAAGCCTACACATGATACTTACAGATACTTACAGATCCTTTTGACTTTGGAACAAGCCTGGAACTCACAGTCCCATTAAAACATGAGAGCTTTGCAGACAAAGTAGTTTGGGAAGGTAGGACAGGAACTTAAAATGACTGTGAAACACTGATGTAAAAACATCAACCAGATGAAGACAAAAAGGCAACTTTTCTCCAGCATAGAGAAATGCATAATTCAACTGCACAACTTGATGTTATCATCTGACAGGGAAGTGATCTTTAATGTAGAAGATTAGACATCAAATCAGCCAAACCCATCTGTTATGACATTTGGTTTCCTTAAGATCCATATTTTCTGCAAGTTCATAAAACTGGCTCAAGTTATCGGGAATGAACTGCAGTATGAGTAACACACAAATATTGTTCTTGTCGCTGGACCATTTGAAGAAAACTAATTTTAAAACTTCATAAAAATTATTATTACTGGAAACTAATGCTTTTAAGGTTATTAGTAAAATTAATCTTGTTAACAATGACAATTATGAACAGATGGGCAGTTACAAAGATATGATGTTGGGAGCTTTTAGGGACATTGTAGAAGTGTTGCTCTAACTGTAGTGTATTCAGTTTTCTACTAGTTTGTATATATCTGATGCAATATCTGTGCCATTAATTTGTAATTATGAAAATTGCATAAGAAGTAAAAAGAGACTTTCAAGTTATGTGAATGAGTCATTTCAAAAACCACTGTTTTTCTGAATTTAGTTCAAGACAACCCACACCAGGATGAATGCAGAGTATATCAACATCTGTAAAAGATCTTGAGTCTGATGAATTTGTTAGTCTTTAAAACATGTGTGTCTCTGCAGAGAATACTGATCTTTGATTTCCAAAAGCTGGGGGGATTTTTTGGTTTTGTTTTCTTTTGGCTTTTTGTTCCCTCTGACTATAAAGAAAAGAGAAACTTCAAGAAAGCTTCAAGGGGGATTTAGCAAGTTACTTTATAATAAGTTTTATCTTTTTTTTTCTTTTAATCTGCTTTTTTTAATTTTTTTTTTTTTCTGGGAAATCTTTGGAGAAAACTAAATGGGTTTTAACCCTGCAAACATGTATTAACATAATTAACAGCACGCACATGGATGGTCACTCAGTTTCATAAAGATAAGTGGAGGAGAAAATATTTTCTGAACTGTACAGGGTAACCAAGAATATCTCAGCTTGCAGTGGTATAGCATAGACCAGGTATCTCACTGAAAAAAAACAACTCATGACTGTTGCAGATTCTTTGCATAAACTAGATTCTTTGGATAAACTAGTATGAGATCTAACAATTATTTTAATTTCATGATGTTATAAATGTGAAGAGTGAGAAAATACTTCTGTCAAAGACTGTGAATTGCAACAAAGAACTTAAATTACCAAAATTTGAACTGCAATGTAGAGTTCAAACCTGACATACTGAGTCAGGTTCACTTTTAATAAAGTGAAACAGCACTTCTCTGGCTTTACAGATGAAAGCATCATGAACAGCACGGAGGTGGCAGCTGAGACATCAACATGCATTCAGGGACAGGGCGAGGGTTACCGTGGCGTGGCAAACACCATATGGAGTGGAATCCCCTGCCAGAGATGGGACTCCCAGTTTCCTCACCAGCACAACATCACTCCCGAGAACTTCAAGTGCAAGTGAGTAGATACATGTGGGTATTACTGCAGTAGAAAAAGACCTTAGTTTTCAAAAGGTTAGAAATTCATGCCACCAAAGTAGACCATAGGATCCCTATCCCTGCTCTGTAACATGATGCGTTCACTCTACTTGTTGATGCTGTAAACCACTTCTATGTGGGAAAGTAAGTTCTTCAAAGCTCAAAATATTAGCTGTAAAAGAACTTGTGTGATACTGTGAGGCTTTAATGAACTTTTTCTTCAAGAATGTATTCATCAATTTAAATGACTCTGAAGTGTATGGATGTTTTCCAGACTGGAGCATAAATCTCAATAGTGCTGTTACATTAGTATTGTTTTATTTTAAAGAGGTAAGTATTTATTCATGGATTGGTTACTGACGTTAACTTAATATGTCCTAAGTGTTAACTAAGTGTGATCTCCTTGTCAATACTTGACATTTATAGTATTTGATAACACTTAGTTTTGATTCTATCTTTTTAATCCTTCTACTCTCTCATTACTAAATATTCTTTCATGAATTGGACTTTTACTGGAAGGACCACTGGTTATCCAACTTTTCTATGCAGTTCATAATCTCTACGGTTATTAATAATCTACTTACTGTAGAAAACTGATCATGCTCTTTCAGGTTTTTTGGTTTTTGGGTTGTTTTTTTTTTTTTTTTATTGAGCATAAGAGGAAATTTAGCTGATCAGAATGGACCCAAAACCCAGTTTGTGCTAAATGTCTTTATTGATTTCTAAATAACAGCCAGGGCTTGTGCTGGAATTTAATAGTGTAAATCTTTCGAAGTAAAGCAAATATTTCAGTCTGAGCTTGGATTATCTCTCTAACAATATCTTTTTTAATTTGTTGTCTTAATCCCTCCACTACTATTGTTCAGTTGGCACATACTGTTAAGATCAAATCCTGTGTACTGCAGCACACCTGCTGAACATGTAACAATCATCACTATAATGAAAGACAAGACTGATCCTGGGCCGCCTCTGTTGATTTTAGGCCCAGCTTGGATTTACTTGGAAGTTAGTACTTGAGCCTGCAACCACAGGTTTTTCTCAGACAAATCACCACTTAAACCAATTTGCAATATACCTATGTAATGCTGCTGCAGGATTCATCCCTTGTGCAGTCTTAGAAATGTTCCTGGTGGTGGAGAGAAGCTAACAATATTAGGACTGCTTATGCAGCCACTGCTTGAGAACGTAGCAATTATTCAGGTCAATAGATTGAGTAAAATTAACAGAACTGCTGGTACAACTCTTCAAGACTCACATGAGTAAGAATAAATATTATTCCATTCTTTCCATGCCCTGTTATCAGACAGACAAAAAAATGCATTGAAATCTGGAGATACGCAGAACATGGCAACAACTGTCAGGAAATGGGAAAATAAAACTTATATTTAAGAGCCCTGACTATTTCATGCAAGCTGCGAGACATTTAAAGATGTTCCCTTATGACTAACTTCTTCTTTAAAGATGTTCCCTTATGACTAACTTCTTCTTTAAAGGTAACAGCTGTATAGAATTTTCACATGCCTTTTTTTTATATAATCCAAGATTCAGTTTCTTAAATGTGTCACTGTCAATCTACAGGACTGCTTCCCTAAATTTAGCAGAACTATTCAAAATACAGAGAACTTAAGCGCTTTAGTAATGTTTGTATTTTAAAGAATTTGTAATAAATTGCAGGTGTGTCCTGTCAGCTTGCATGCAAATTGTGATGGAGAATAAGCTATAATGAAAATAATGTTAATTTTCAAATGAAATCTTATCTTCAGACAAAACAGGCCCATTGAAAATTAATTCCCATAACCATGTTCTTATTACAGTTACTGCATTTTTATATACTCTGTGTTCTTAACGGGTGCTCATGTCCTTGCACTTGACACTGCTCAGTAGAAGACAGACCTTAAGGAGCCCATATTATTGCTAATTCATAATAAAAATCAATAGAATGCATCAGTGGTTTGAGCTTAGCCCTGCTGTGAGCTAACATATTTATTTGTATAGGGATTTGAGGGAGAACTACTGCCGAAATCCAGATGGATCTGAATCACCCTGGTGTTTTACCACTGACCCAAACATCCGTATTGGTTATTGCTCCCAGATTCCTAAGTGTGATGTATCCAGTGAACAAGGTAAAGGAGGGAAGGGTGTTAACATGATTATAAGTGAATGCGGTAGAGTTCCAAACAGAAGATAAACAGGCTTGAAAACTGGAGAAGTTGGTCTCAGTATATCTGTATTACACCTGTGCAATTATGCCTTGGATTTTTTGCATACTTGGGATTCATCATAGCATAAATGAAATTCATTTTTCAGTTCATGTTTCAGTTCCAGCAGGGAGGCTGAGCAAAGACTTGTTAGTGGGTATGCTTTTTAGACAAGGTAAACCTATATGACGTTTTATATTGGATAGACATCTGGTCCACTGTGCAACTTTTCTTAGTTTGAAAGGCCTTTTTCTAGAGCTCAGAGGATTTCCTTGGTTCACAATATTTTTCTCATGGGATATGAGGCCACCACAATTTTTTTTTTTATATATACCCCTTTATCTAAAAGGGCCTGGGTTGAAAAAAAAAAACAAAACAAAAACATGTGGGACATCCTGTATAGCCTCTTAACTTCAAGCTGTTACTTTTGCTTGTAAATGTCACTCTGAGTCTTCTGGCAAATGGTTTTTTTCCCCATGAAGTTTTTCTATGTTTCCAAGGAGTAGAGTATCTTGAGAACTGATGTAGTGGTAGAATAACATGAGGCTAAAACCTCAGACTTACAACCCTACAACAAGCTTCACTGCAATCTCTACCTTTAAATTTTAGAAATTTTTCTCTTAAAATTTGAGATAGTTGCAGTTGCAATGATTCTGTCAGAGGAAGGATTAAATTTTGAATTTCATTCTCTTTTTTTGTAAAGTATAAGTTATAAAAAATAAAAATATTGATGAATATGAAATTAAATGCTTTATACAAAAAGTAATTTTAACAGTGATTATTTTAAACAATCCTCTTGAAAAGTATAAAAAAGACTTTTGATAAAAGCTTATGAATCAAACATGACTTCTGCTGGAGTGCACAAGCAAGTTTTTGAATTACATTAAAATTAAACTCACGTTGATTTTTTTTGGTAGAACTTACGTCTAGAATTATATACAGTTATTAGTATCCAGAATCTACACAAAGATAAGTTGTAACAAATAGGCTGAGAATGTCTGACTCCTCCTGAGGGAAGAGTAAGGGAGTATTTTTGCTTTGTTTTGCATAAAACATCTCCTGACAACTTTTAGAATAATCTATGTGACCTTTATAAATCAACCATAACCTATTTATCAGAGTATTTTCCCATTTTATCTAAGACAAAATTTGAAACTCTACTGTGCTAAGAATGCAGGTGCCAAGCAGGACATTATGTATCTAAATTTGAAAACTTTCAGCCATTTTCTTTCCAATTGATTTATACTGTTGTCTGATTTATGCTGTATAGTGTTTGCTGAATATAACACTTATCTTTAATTCCTTGGCATTCTGATGGAAAGGAAGAGTTTTCAATGTTGCACAATCACTGTCCACTTCTTTTTGTCTCAACATTCTATTCAGATTGTTATCGTGGCAATGGCAAGAGTTACATGGGAAATATATCCAAGACAAGATTTGGGCTTACTTGCTCCACATGGGACAAGAATATTGAAGACTTACGTAGGTGTGTACACATGAAACAAAGAGACATGGTTCAGTGAGTCCTCCATAAATACTGCCTCCAGATGGCGTCTATTTTTTCTTCTGCAATGATTCTAAAGTAGACCCTTATGCGTTGGAGCCTTAGAATTTTTTTTTAATTTTAATTTTTAAATTTTTTTTTCATCTTGATTAAATATATTACGCAACATGTATTTGTTCAGCCTGACCACTAATTGCAAGCTCTGGAGTGTTTCTTAGTGTTTAGTTTACTGGCCTGGCTTACCCCATCCTTGTCCTTGAAAGTTATGTTCTCTTAGAGGATAGCAAGAATACAGCAGGAAATAGTTACCTCATCAATCTGATTTCATAGCTCATGGTGCTTCAAGCAGGAGGTTAGACTTGAAACTACCAAAGGTTCCTTGCAGCCTAAAACTGAGTCTTGAGACTACTGTTGAATGACACTGACATCAAATGCCATTAAAATGACTTGCAGTTTCAATTGTTTATCAACTTACTTTGTTTCTTTGGTTACTTTGTTTTCATATTCAAGTAGAGGAAATGGCAAGTTACTTTATTTTTTTAAAGTAAAAATGAATCAGCACTAACTACAAAAAGAAACTATAACTTTTCAAGACTTTTTCAATCATGCAAGGATCTTCAGTATTGTCTCTGATGATTCAGAATTACTAATTTATAAATCTTAGGAGTGACAAGAACAAGAACTTCAAGGTATTTCACAAAAACAGGTTTATCAAAAAAATTGCTATGTATGAGACATTGCAGGTGCAGATGGAAAAAAGTTTTGCTTCCATTTTTCTTTTAGTTTCTGAATTTTATGTGATTGTCTATATTACTTTTGTTATTTGTTCTTGAGTTAGCACTCATGATCATCAGAGTCATAATACCCAACACTACCCAACACGTTAGCCATTGCCTCTGGAATTTTCCTGTCCCTTCTTCCTGCTGCTGTCTTGGTGGCCAGTCAGGTGAAGGCATGGAAGTCATCAAATCAGCCTTTGGAAAAGCTGCATTCCAAAAGGCAGACTTCAGTTAACACTGTCTGGAACAAGCAACCAGACTATGTGTGTTGTTTCCCACACAGTGACAGAGACAGCAAACATATTCTCCAGTGTGCCATCCATGTAAGGGAGACAGGTTTAAGATCACGACTTCTGAGAGCTCTGGTAAGTCTTCAGTTAGCCCTAAATGAGACAGCTTGAATCTCCAGGATGCTTGATGCAATTGCATTCATATAATCTTAAACATAGATAAAGCCTTTTTACCCTGAGACCTACACATTTTCCATTTTGGAAATTTTTGAGGGACTTACCTGTCTCACTTTAGCAGTTGCTCTGGTTCCAGGTATGCTAGCAGCAGCATGTATGGTTGGCATATATGAAAATAGTAGTGCAAGTGTAAATCAGGAATCTTGTGTGTTCCTATCTGACAAGCCAGAAATAAGCACCTTTCTCTGCTTTGGATCATCATAACAAACTTTTACCTTTAATGTGCTTCATGCAGGTCTGCAATTTAAGTCACCTATCACTACAGTTTGTCTTAGTCATCCTTCTCCTAGCCTGCTCCTTGGTCTTACTAACTTTCTTGTGTTTGTCTTTTTCTTTTCTGAGATTCATCTTTTTGAGATGATTCAGTGCTTTCTTGTGTGAATCTGCAGGGAGATTTATAGAGCACAGAACCTGTGCTCCCAGAGATGCTTACGGACTTGTTGAGGGCAACACAGACACTCTTCTGATCAGTGTAAAGATACCTCCTCAGAATACCCATAGTTTTTAGCTTGAGTGGGATATCTATAAACCTAGAAACAAGCTGACTGGTGAACACAGTGCTTAAAATACCAGCCAGAGGAAACTTGGACCCAGATCCAGCAAGTTGTTGGGTCTCATCTTCCCTTTGATTTTAATCACCCCTAAACCCTGACCTGTAGGCTTCTCAATCAGCTAATATTATAATGTGGAGCAAAGCAACATTTAACCTTTGAAAATTTGGGCTATAGTATAAAGCTTTTCAGTGCTTTGATTTTTTTTTTTCTTTCCCTGTAGGCATATACAAATATTCAGAGAACCAGATGTTAGTAAACTGAAGAAAAACTATTGCCGCAATCCAGATGATGATTTTCATGGTCCCTGGTGTTACACAGATGATCCTCTTGTTCCCTGGGATTACTGCCCTATTTCTCGATGTGAGTACTTGGTGTGCTTCAGGCATTATTAACTATGCAGTCCCAGTGAAGCCACAGTGTCACATGCATATGCATACCTTTCTGTTGTCACTTGTGGCAGCAGAGAATGTGTAATTCTATCAAGAACCAGTTGTGAATGACTGAAAAGGAACAGACAGAAGCTGCTTGTGCAATATGTGGACAAGAGGTCCTTTTCCTTGACCAGCCTGGAGACTGTAAGGCTTACTTATGCAGCAGGAGCATAAAAGGGCTTTTATGGATGGTCAAACATTTTGCAACAGATCTTACTATTGAATGAGGGCTGGACAAAAAATTGTCTAGTGATCAGAATGCTGGCCTCCAGAAACCCAGGGACAGATATCTTTTGTACTAAAAGCTTCATATTCTCTTTGTGTGTTATGTATTTCTGAAGTTAGGATAAATCACTATAGATGTGCTGAAGTGTATATATTCTATATAGATTAGATTCTGCCTTTGGATGTTTATGGTATTATTTAACTTCTGGCAAGAATTAGGACCATCACTCCTCCAAAGCTGCATGTTAATGTCTAAATAACTTAAATAAACAGAATTAAAAATCCTTGAGAATTTAGTAATAAACTGTCGTTTAGTGGAAAAAGATTTATGCTGAAAATGTGAAATTCACATTTCTGTCCTGACTTTTTCTCTTCATTTCTTATCCATTAATTACTCTGCTGTATAACCTGAGAGAACATTGAAATGGTAAAACAGGCTTTTGAATATTTGTCTGTAATCTCTAGAGGTTAGGGGATGATGTTACATTCATTCCTAGCAGCAATCTGCTACGTTTCCTCATAGTCTGAAGTGCAGCATCTCTGTGAGGTGACATTTAAAGTCTCAGGTGACATTTTTGCATCTATTTGAACAGTAAACAAACTGTGCAAAAGGTTCCTTGTGGCAATGTAGATAAAGAACAACAGATGAAGAAACAGAAATATTTTTCACTCACTCTGAGTTTATTATCTGGATCTATGAATTTCTGAGGAAATATTAACAGCAAACGTTTTTAGGATACATGGCAATGGTGAGTATTGTGATTTCTGGTATAAAACTCCAGAGCTAGAATATGTTTTACAATTGTAACTTGTGTGAACTAGTATGAAACTACTATTGGCTCAATTGGGCACTAACAAGCTGCTTACCCATTACAGATGAAATGCTGGAAGTTCCCAAAGTACTTACTTGCTGCCTTTAACAGGTCTCTTCAAACTTCACTATATGTATGCTTATATGTATACACACCTACATTCACATATACATATGCATACATATATGCACATGAGTATTGATGCACATGGAAATTTAACTATGTACATAACTGTATACCTTTTTATATTTCTGTATTTCCTTAATGCTGGAAATCGAGATAGATGCAACCATCTACATTTTACCTGTTTAAATTTTCAGAAACTATACTTGCACCTCTAGCTCATAGTGATGGGTCACTCTGCAGACCTTACTGAAGACAAAAATTTTGAACCAATTTTAAGCAACCTTGTAACAGTATTTTGTCTTGGACTAGGTGGAAGAATCAAAGCAGATTTTGGGGAAGACATTTTTATAAGGATAATTTTTTGGCTGATAGCAACATAAAAAGACTTTTGAAATTCCAAAGGTTTTTAAAGACATTAGGAATTTTCATTGAATGCTAATTGGATTTAAACAAATTACTGCTATAGTTCCCGAAGTTTTATAGAAAAGTCACAGCTTCATATTTCAGCATTTGTTTCTGTAAATAAACATGTAAATTGAACCTGATAGATATCTCAGTGTATTCAGGATTCAGCCAAGAAGAGATATGCTTGAAACTACCACTGCAAAATGTTCATTCTATTGGAATGGAATTCCGACTTCTTATTAATTGTTACCAAATTGTGCTTTTGAAGACCATTAAAGAAATCATTGAAGTTCAAATCTTTGTGAAATATTAAATTAAAAGTATGCTATTTCCTGTTTATTTTTATTCTATTAAGTTTCTAGATGTGTTTTAATTTTGTGTTATGCATGTCTTATGTGTCCAGGCGAAGGTGATACAACCCCTACTACAACCATTTTGGATGGTAAGTATGAAGTTGTACTGTGCAGTGCATGTCTTGTGTCCTCCAAGACTAGATATTTCTTTCAGATAGGGAAATAAAAGAAAGATCAGTTAATGATGCAAAAATCATACACCTTGGAAAAAAATGTTTTCACAAGAGGAAAATGTAACCTAGCTTCAGTATGCTAATTTATCTCTTACTGTCCTGTCTTGCCAGTGGTGAGATATAATAATTTTCAGTTTGCTCTATAACTATGTAAATCTCCGTAATAAACCAATTTAAATATATGTATTTTATATTCCCTATGAATATTTATACAGAGTGACCCAGATTCACTGGAGTAGTTTTGATGCTCTAGAAATATATTTCATTAGCAAAGGAAAGTTAATCAGTAATAAATATTGACCTCCTTGTGGTCCTTATGTGCAACTGTACAGGTTTCCTACCGCTGTTTTTAGTAAAATGTGATCTCTGGACCTGCTTTCAGATACTGTCATTCCTTGTGCATCTACAAAACATTTGAGAGTTGTAAATGGAATCCCAACACAAACTAATGAAGGATGGGTGGTTAGTTTGACCTACAGGTAACTATCACTTTGCTTAGAGGGACAATACATCTACTAGCACACTTGTTTTGGAACTGTAGACAATGTTGACCATAATAAGAATATTGTAGATTGCAGTTAAATCCTTTAAAAGCATAAAACCAGCATTTCTGGAACATCATCTGATTCCATAGTATTCACTCTATCACTGAATTGTTTATGTATTCATTATCACTAACACATGAGCTTGCAACACCTTCATAAGATTCTGCTCTTTTGATAAGCTACTGCAGACCTTTTCTTAACATTGGCTTAGCATCCATTATTAAGCTGTTTCATTGAGAGACTGTTACACAAAAACTGAGCTTCATAACAATATTTTCATTTTAACTGCAGTGCATTTAGTTATGAGGTTCTGGATTCAGGATTTATACCCTTGTCCAATTTAGCTTTCAGCTGATATCATTGCGTGAAATTGTAATGTATTCTCTATTAAAAAAATAAGTGGGAGCTAGAATGAAATCCTTTCAATTCTGTAAAGATTCCAACATGTACATCTGGAAATATGTTTTACAGTATGGCAGATTTTACGTTGCTTCTGTGTAAAAGCCAGAACATGGAATTACTGTTTTGTATATTCATTATTCTGGTTCATAACTCATCAGCAGAAAGTGTGAATCATTAATAAGATTATAAGAGTAGATATATCTCATTCATCAACCCTTCATGTTCTGTCATTGAAGAAAAATAAAATAAAATAAAATAAATAAAATAACAAAGCACCTTCATTGGCTGATGATACACAGTTAAGTACAGCTCAGTGCTATTAGCTTATGATTTGTCACCTGTTTTAAGAGCAGGTTGCAAAATAGGTCTTAAATGAAAAACTGTGGAAAAAGAAAAGATTAGAATCCTGTTTTCTGTATTGCTGGAGAAATTTTGGAGGTCCTTTACATCCTTGGTAATCTTTGCATTTTATGAGTTCCAATCAGAGCTAGGACTTTTTGGAAGTGTAGCAGATGGTCCAGAAAGACGTATCTGGAGGAACATCACTCTCTGGAAAAGTTATGATTTCACTGTTTTTAAAACAGCCTTGACATTTCAGGCACTTTTAGATTGGTAGGATGAATTGCATTTCAGTGCCTAACATCTAAATAGATGATGTTAAGATAGCTGAACCTGGATATTCTAGTAGTAATTTTTTTTTTTTTTTTAAATATTACACGTGGACATAAAAATTTAGTTTTATTTTGTATTGTTACCAAGGAAGCAAAAAAAATGTTTTCTGAAAGAAAGTCTTAATCACTTCAAGACGTTCTGCAAAATAACCTATAAAATAAACTATATACCTCAAAACTGAATTTACATGTTTAGGTGGGAAAGGCTTAGGAATACTTAGAAACTTGTATTCGTATCTAGCAACTAAGTTCCATCTCTAAGTGTTAAATTAAAAAATGACATATATTGTTGTATAATTTATCCAGATTCAGTTATCAGGTAAATTTAAGTATATTTGGATGAATTTCATCTATTTCATGGAATCACCTCTGGCTGTTTGCCACATTTAAATAAGAAGTCTAACCTTCCTATGTGTACTAGTCAAGCTTCTAAAGAAGTTGATGCAATCTTGTAAATTCCTTTGAAAAATTAGTGTTGCAAATACAATATGCAAGAACACATTTATACTCCTGACATTTTAATAGTAAAACAAGTCAGAATCTCTGTTTTACAAAGAATCAAAACATTTTGTTCCTCAACCAACCTACAATTAAAAAAAAAAAAAAAAAAAAAAAAAAAAGAGGGAGAAGAAGAAAAAAAAAGAGAGGAAGAAAAAAAAAAAAAAAGAAAAAGAAAAAAGAGGCAAGCATCTGTGTTATTCTGCTGTCTTTGAACTCCATATAGAGCCTGGGCTCCTTCCAGCAGTTCTTTGCAAAGCTTTGAACATTTGTATGATTTGAATTCATAAATGGTGAGATTTTTAAGCTTTTCCCAAATTGCCAACAATTCTGATTCACTTTCCAAAGAGCTGCAGAAAATAAATACGATTTAGAAGGCACAAAGAGGGAAACTAATTAATCTGCATTCCACAGTAATCTTTATTTTTGAAAGAACTGTCATGCTTAATTGCTTTAATTTTACTTGATATATTATGCTGTAGGTTTTCTATAATCACATGTAGGATGTCATACACTGCAGATTGTTTCCAACTGAAGTATGTGGGGACAGAAATCTCATAGGGCTGGTAATCAAATAGGAACTCTCCACCCTGAGGTCAACGCTTTGAATAATACCAACATGAATAATGACTAAATGCTGTTTACATTTGGTGGCAGTTTGAGAACTTGTTTAAATGTTTCAGTCCAGTTCCTATTACAAAGAATATCATGCCTTGTTTTATTTTGGGTTTCTTTTATTTTTTTTTCCCCAGGAATAAGCATATCTGTGGAGGTACTTTGATAAAAGAAGAGTGGGTTCTAACAGCAAGGCAGTGCTTCCCTTCTCGGTACAGTAGTCTAGCTTTGTAGTATATACATCTATTTTCAGGAACTTATCAGCACAACACTTCGACTTGAATGCAACAGTTTTCCCTCCTGTTTGGCTTTAAAACTGCTTTTCTGCTGTAAAAGTCCTGTGGGACCTTGGTATTTTCAGTTAGTATTGTTGTTAATCTAGAACAGCTCTGGCTATTTTTCTTAGAAGTATAAATATATTTTCCAAGTTCAACGCTTAGATAATTGTTTCTTTATGAAAATCTCATGCTTCTGCTTAATAGTACAGTATTAAACAGAAAACTTGGGCAAATCTAAAAAAGTTCAAAGATTCACACTGTCCAAGGGTCTAAATGTTTGGATACTGTTAGGAAACAAAAATTAGATTTTAGTCACAGTTAAAGATGGAGTTATGTAGTGACTTCAAACCAAATCTTACATCCAAGCATGTTTATTTTGGAATAGCAGTTGGCAGCATAAAACTATATCTAGTGAAGAGCATTACTTAACATCTTCTAGCATAATTGTATTAAGCAGAGCTTTTTCAGTTATTTTGCTGTATACTCAACAAAATTCTAACCAACTTTGCCTCGCTTAGGTACAAAGATTTGAAAGACTACAAAGCCTGGCTTGGAGTCCATAACATAAAGGGAAAGGGAGAGGAGAAGCATAGACAAGTTCTGAACATCTCCCAGTTGGTATATGGCCCTGCAGGGTCAGATTTGGTCCTGCTGAAACTTAGCAGGTCAGTAGCTATTATTGCCTGTTACAGGATTTTCAACTGATGAATGAGAATCTTCCTAAATATGTTTTCAAATTCAGATCTCTACTGTCTCTGATACTGTAGATGATGTCTCCATGGAGTAACCTTTCAGCTGTAAAAATTTTTACTTGATATACACAAAAATGCAGGTTCATCTACCTTACTCTGAAAACAGTTCATCTACTTTACTCTGAAAACTCTGGGCACCAATTTAAGCTTTTTTGTAGGTTCAGTAGTATGTGGTTTTAATTTGTAGAATAAACATCAGATTGTAACTGAGATCCTTGTGTATATATGAGCTTTCAAACTTTTTCCATGTTAGCAAAACTATATATTCAAATGAAATGTCATCATTACTTACTTTTAAGATGAAAACCCAAGTTAAATAGCATAAAAGTGGTGACAGTATTTCAAGAAATTTTTTGACAGTTAACAGCTGTAGCACAAAAAATAGGTAGAAGAATCCATCGAATTCTTCAAGGAAAAGAATTGGCACAGATTTTAATTGCTGTGGTCTATAATAGGTTTAAATGTAATTTTTAAGATGATACATTTTGTTTTTTCTTTTCAGACCTGCCATATTAACAAATTTTGTTGAAATAATACGATTGCCCATTTCTGGATGTACCATTCCAGAGAAGACCAGTTGCAGTGTTTATGGATGGGGATACACTGGATGTAAGAGCCTCTTTTTAAAAACTAAATGAATACCTTGACATCTTACTTCCTGTTGTCATTCTAGGTGAGGCTGATGGTACTGCCTGATGCCACGGTTGTCCAATACTTTTTGTTATAAAATGCAATTTCATTTTTTTCTAATTTTGTAAATCCTTGAGCATTTTATCTAAGATCATTTGAGAATAATAGTCCAGGCCTTTTTTGTTTGTTTTGGTGATAAGCAAAATTATTCAAATGTTTGAAAGAATGAACCAGAGAAAAACATTGTTCTGCAAGTTTAAATAAACTGGCAGAATTAGTTTGTTGAGGTCTAACATTTTTGAAAAATTCCAACTCATCTACTTGATGCTTTCTGTACCCCAAAGCAGCCTGCCCTGGGGAAAAACAAGTAAAGAATCCTGTAATAAAAGGCTTAATTAAAATAGAAAAAGCCAATGAATTAAGGATGCTCTAAGTCTGGCATTTCCTAGCTTTTGAATACTTGACTTTGCAGCCTTACTAATGTTTGTTTGTTAAACACAGTTTTTGTGTGAAGTTAATACAAATATATGGAAGAACAGATATTTATTTAGTATGGTAAATACTATATCTGTCTAATTATGTGTTGGTGATAAAATTAATAGCTGCCAGTTAAACATAATTACTCTAATAGTTATCGTGCTCAGATGTCATTTTGCCACAAACCCTGAATAAGTATCAGCAGCACATTCATGCTGCCCTGGAAACAGAGAAGTAACTAGATTTTAATTCTGAGGCTCTCTCCCTTGTAATGATTACTCTGCATTTCTTTGTGGGTGGCAAGTAATCTGTACCAGCCCTGTCCCAAATGACTGCCTTTGATATCCCTAGCCTGGCCATATTGGTCATCCTCTGGGAGCAATGGCTGTCTGTGGGACAGGGAAATCAGGGTGGAGCATGGTGCAGCATCACAGGAAAGCTCAGCTTTAGAGAACTGATAAGGAATTTGCAATGTTGTAGAGTTATGTAATACAGTGAATACATAATATCTGTCATCCAAAGACTTTGTACTATATTTTATGCACTACTTAATATAATCCTCACAGCAGTCTAGTTGGGGAAGGAAAAAGTGTTACATTCATTTTTTTAAGAAAACAGGATAATAAGCCAGTGAAGAGCAAGCTTGGCATTTTCTTTTGATGGCTGTGCAGAGAATGGGCAGGTCCAGGCCCTCTATTTATCTTCACAGCTTGTACAGACTTGTCTTTTGACATGTAGAGCAAGAGCAAGCTCCACAGGGCTCCTGCTTCCTGACCTTCACACTGATGAATGGAGATTGCAGAAAGCTGTGTCTCTACCCTTGCAGGCACAAAGTCATTCAATGCCGCTGAGCCAGCACAGAATGAGAAAAACTCTGCTCTTTTATAGTAATTTTCATGTCACACATCATTCCATCGGCCGTGGCAGGCACTGTTAGGTGTTAACTCATGCTTAAGACAGGGAGCAAAATCCTGGCTCCACAGATGGGAGTGACAGCATTCTTAGACTCAGTTCTTTCGGTTTCTGTGAAGTGACCATGCAGGCTGGTGGTGAACTGCAGAGTATACCCAGTTACCTATCCTTTTTGTCTAAAACAACAACAACAAAACATCTCCAGATAAATTCTTGCAAATCTCATTTCTAGCAACTAAAAGAAATCCAAAAGACAAATGCACGATAACAGTGAGGATGGACAAAAATGTGAGTACTGGAGAGAAAGTTCAGTAACTGTAGTTACATGATAAATTCACCTGTACAGCAACTTCAATTCTTGTTTCCCCCTAAAATAGAATAAAGTCTTGATTCTCTTTTAAATCCCAGTAATTAACTATGATGGCCTTCTCCGGGTAGCAAACCTGTTTATTTTGGGAAATGAGAAGTGCAACCAATATCTCAAAGGGAAGATCACTGTGAATGAGTCAGAAATCTGTGCTGTGGCTGAAACCATTGGTGCTGGGCCTTGTGAGGTAAATATTCCATTTCCTAATACATTCTTAGGAGCCATCATCCTGTCTATTTCTTTCCCAAAAACAATTTATTGGAATTTTTAAATAATTGTTTTCTCTGCCTTGAACGTGTACAAAATATTTTAATCTTTTGCACGATTTGTGTTTCTAGAAATGTATTTTCTGACAGGGTGCAGGCAGAGATTACTTTGCTTCAATTTCATTGTCCCACCACACCAGTAAGATTTACATGCATGTGAAATATATGAATAAGCAGTTTGCTAGGAAGAAACAAATTTTTATTCTATATTATAAGGGCTGAATTGGGCTGTGTGCTACCAATACCAGTGTATTTTGATTAAGAAGAAAGCAAAAAAGCTGGAGCAAATTTAGCTGCGTAGATGAACACTTGCATGTAAAATGTAAAAAAGTCACTGCTCAAGGGGCTTGATAAAGTTCTGAAGGAAGGAGAAATATCCTGAGGTTCAGTATCAGTCCAGAAGGCTTAAGCATTGGTCTCCTTAATCCACCATGAGCAACACATCAGTGGGCACAGAAGTGCTTCAGTGAAAATAGAGTTTGATGCAGTTGTTTTGCTTGGGACTGGTTACAGAAAGATACTGGGTTTTGTGTGGAAATTCTGCCTGATGAGATGGTGTCTAAAAGGAAGGTGGTCATGAGTATTATTATGCATTTGATTTCTGGAGAGGAATAGATGGTTTCCTAATAGTGATGTTAACCAATCAGGAAAATTTTCCCTACCCAAGGGTACTACCAGACCATGAATAAACAAGCTCTTCACCAGGTTGAGGCCTCTCCCATTTATTAATGATATTCCACAAGTTCATTTTGTTATTGTACAATATATTCTTCAAAATCAAATATTTACTCATAAATGAGCCCTTAAGACATGTCAAGACTTACAAATGAAACATCTGCATGGAAGTCTGCAGGGGATCCTACACTTTGTTTTCCCCTGCAAGAAGAAATGGATTGAATTAGTATTAGCAATCAGTCTTAATCATTGCATGGTTTCCTGCTCCCTGAGTTCCCCTTTGAAGCTACTTTCCTCAGCAGAAAACAGACAGAGAAACAAAATCAGATTGGCAGGTGAAACTCCACTCCTGAAAGTATTTTATGACCTGCTCTGATGGTACTGACACAGTTCATTGTCCATATGGGAACTAATCTGCAGTCAGTCAGCAAAAAAAAAATCCCAGACCAAATAAAGGTCAAGCATTGTTGTTTCTCTGGTGATCCACAGAGAATACAATTATAATTGCCAGCTTTTATTTTTTGAAAGTGTCTCTCTGAAAAATATGAACATTTACTGTCTAATTTTGGTTTAGGTTCACTGTACTTTTTATGCCTGCGTTAAAACTGCAGTATCTGTGTTCAGGTCCTGAATCCATCTAAATTAATGTTTCAGTCTAATTTTAGCTGGATTTATTTTAATGCTAAATAAGACCCCAATATGAGCTGACCATACTCCACATTTTCACACAATGTATGTACTGGTGCATAGATGTCTCATTCACTCAGAATCGTGATAAAGTATTTTTTAAAAATATGTCCCAAAATTTTATCTACAAAATCCTACCTTTTATCATGTTTGAGATCCCCCTATAACCTCCTGTTAGTACACATAGATTCTCATCCTAAAGCTTTGCAAGATGATTGACTGACAGAAAGATATTAACCTGGCTCTGACACTAGTTTTTGATACATCTGTTATCACAATGGATTCTTTTCAATCAATTAACTTTCCACTCATCTGTTTTATATGCACATAAACAAATGTTATACTTCCAGCAGGTAGCTGAAAGAGGAGAACAAGGTCTGGTATTCTGAAGTCACTAGAATCACATGTAAAGATAGATGAGAGAGTTTAGATTGTGGATCTCAAAGGTCAGCCTTGGCATTGGTTTGCATAAACTTCAGTTGTGAAAAAGACAATGGAAGTTGTTGGTGTTTTTTGTTTTTTTTTCCCAAGGCAAGAACACTGCCTGTTCATTGAGCTAGGTCATGCCCAAAAGAAACCATTCAGTAGGAGCCTGAGGCATTTTGGGAAGTAACATTCCTTATGGTCTTTCTTTTTTTTTTTTTTTTTTTTTTTTTTGTAGCGAGATTATGGTGGTCCTTTGGTTTGTGAACAAAACAGGCTGAAGATAGTAGTTGGTGTCATTGTTCCTGGACGAGGATGTGCCATTCGAAATCGTCCTGGGATTTTTGTTCGGGTCTCATATTACTCACGGTGGATACACAAGATTATGATGACCTACAGAAAACCCTGAAAAACTCAGCAACTTCCATTCCAAGAAGGGTTTTGGACAGCATGTAATTAATGTGTAATGTAAAGATCAACAATTTTTTAACTACTTGATAGTCAGACTTGTTGAGCTTCTTTTAATATTTATGTGTGGTTTTGGTCTTTTTGTCTATCAGTGTTGTTTTATAAATGCTGGAATGAGCTACAGTATATGCAACTATGGTGACATATCTCCTGAAGATACTTGAATGGGTAAACAATTTTGCAAAGTTATTATTACTGGATGATAAATGATTTTGTAGAAAATTATCATAAAACCTCTTTTATGCTGCTCTTCAGATTATCTTAGAAGGAGAAACAAATTATAGGTTTATTTAAAACTTCTTGTTCTTTCTATGAGCCATATATTTCTCTTCATACATGACAAAAAACCTACTGAGAGATATATGCATCTGTCAAGAAGAGCATATATGATGACATTTCTCATCTCCCCTTATGAGAGTTCACATATTTCAATATTTCATTAACAAATAAACTCTTAAGAAATTAATCTTTTCATTATTGATGGACTTTGACAAGCCTGCCATAAGCAGAGTTCCCAGAGAAGTCAATATCACTTCCTTGTTCACAGCTCTTAGGGACTCTAGTTCTGCACTTGATTCCTCTAGTGTCTGTGTGGTCCCCTAGCAGATATTTCAGAAACCCTTTTGGATGAGGGAGGAGAGGTAGAAGTTGATTTGTAAGAAAACTACTCATCATTTGTTTAAAGCTAGTCCCAGAAATATTTGTGAATTTACAGGACGAAAGAGAATGGCAGAACTGTATTTACAACAGGAAAAAATAATTAAAATTTGGCACCTGGCTGAGAGATTTAATATTGGGAAAAGTAAGCTATACATTCTTAGTCTTCCAGAGACGTAAGATCTCTGATAAAACCTTACATAGATTTGGACAATTTATACTCTTTTAATAATTCCTTTCAGGTTAATGCAATTATTTTTGAGATTGATGTGATCTCATATGTAATACGGAAAAATAGTTTAGTAGCTTGTGTTTCCTGCCTGTATGTAGAACCATCATTTTCCTTGACATTGACAGGGAAAGAGAGCAAACATTTAGGTATTTAGTTGTGTGGCTGGAAGTATAATATAAACGTGTTATAGGTGGCGCCGATTACCCTGTAATGTTTGGAAAATTTAAACAGCATATATCCAACTGTTAGTTTTACTACTGTACATGAAATTGCTTAAGTAACTGCACTGTAAGTTTACTTGTGACTATGTAACTGTAAATGTTTCCACTAGCAAATCCTACAGTATGTGTATCACATCTAATTGCATAGCCTCTAAGCTGACATCATGATGCAGACATATAAAAGGACATTTCTTTCAGAAGACCCATGCTCTGGCAGTACTTCAGGGGAGCTGAGTTGGGCAGCATCTCTCATGTTGACTCACCAAATTGTTTTCTTCAGCAGTGCACTTTGACTTCAGTGGGACTCAAGTATTCTTGCATGTCTTGGTGAACTGGGATGAGTTTCAGCCTATGTTTAAGAGGCTTTGGCTTGCTGAGCTTTGTGTCAAGCGTTGAGGAGATTCTACTGGCACACAGGAAGAAGTCCTTCAGCAAGCAGAGCTTCTGAAATTCCTCCAGATGTAAATAGTCTCTTTGGACAAGATATGTCTTCTCTGCACAGCCGATCTGAGATTGTGGATGCTATGCAGATAGGCTGTTTCCATCTGTGCTGGCTGCCTCTGAAGGCTTTGTGTTTCTGTTGGGCTCACTTACTTACCAGGCCTAAAGAGGGCAGGATTTAGCCGGTTGTATTTACAGTTAATTATTGCCATGTACGTGAAGTGTGTATTCTTTCTACGTATATACTGACTATATCTTACTGAAAGGATTAACTTTTTAAGAGAAACATTTAAAAAAACTCCAATGGCTTTTGTTTTCAGTCACAAGTAGAATGTGGATAAAATATGTAATTCCATGTTCACTCTTTGTATTCTAAGAATTGTTATGTGCTCACTGTATTATAGTTGCAGGCATTTTCTTATGTCTATCTAAACAAATCAAATCCTAAAATATTTTAGTTATAAGCTTCTGCTGTGCAGAAGACTGTGATTTATATATATATATATATATATATACGCACATATATATATATATGATAAAATACTGTTTTTGTTAGACAATGTGTAAGGATTTTTACCTGTTTGTTCTGGGCAGCAACTCAGTAAAATAAATTGTGCTGAGTTGATTCTCCAGACCTTAACATGTTTGTATGCACTTGCTTACCAGGGGCTCCTGTTCTCCCTGTCTCAGTATGGAGGGCATGTGGGACTCTGAAGAGCAAAGGAAGAGAAGAATAGTTTGCGATTATGAATTTGTACTTCATTTATTCCTGCGAATATTTCTTGTTGGTACCAATGGTACTGTACCAGGCAACTGTTAAAACTACAGAATTCTCTTAAGAAAGGACACTCCTATAGATATTTTTTCACTATTCTAACATTTTCTGTCTGCAATGACAAGGGAACATGATTCAGTGCCCATCTAAATTGCTTTAAAGCCTCTTACTAATTTCAGTGGGATCTTTACATTGTAGATGTGGTTTTGTTCATGTTAGAATTAAAGGATACAGAACTTAAATTCTTCTCTGGCAACATTTTAAAAATGTATTGAATTTCATCATTCTCCTTGCTGCAACTAACCCTTGGTTACCCAGAGATGTATAATAACTGGATACAAAATTTGGAATGAAAACCTAAGAGGTGATTTTGTACTACTGAAGTTAGTTCAACATACTTACAGTTTTCTTTGGGCATTGGAACTGGCTGACACTTCTTTCATTTATTAATAAAAACATTTATCTCTTGAAAAACTTTTTTCCCTATATGTTTTTCTCTCAGAAACCTCATGACCCTCAGAGAAACTGTCACTCTCACTGGGAATGTACTGATCTACGTTCTTGCTTCTATTGATGAAATCTTCTCAAAACTCTCTGGGGCATTCTGCAAACCCTTGCTGCAACAGTGCCAATGTACTTGACAGAGCTACTCAACTGAAGTAGAGTTTTTCAGATGAGGGTCGACATAGGTCTCTGAGGGTCAAAATCTACTCAGGCAAAACATCCCTTGAAATCAGTGAATGTGATTGTCAAAAGACCAGAGGCTGAAAATTGCTCAGTATTTTTCCCTATGTCTGTGCACTGATCAACATGCATCCTTCTACACCAAAAAGCATACAGGTTCTCAACTCCACAGCAACTGCAACAGGAGGTGAGGCTTTGACCACATCCTTCTGTAAGCCAGCTGACCCCCATGGAACCTGCATAAAACCTATTGGATTGGTTCTTCAGCCTTGTTTCCTTATCAATTATTTTCTTCCTCCCTGGTGTGCACTGGTATATTATTGTTTTATGAATGTTAGGGCTGCTGGCAGGAACTAACATGGCTTTTCACCCCAAAATTTTGCAGTGTTCCTTTTAAACATACTTTTGGGCATTTATGTATGGTGTTTCCTTGCATAGAATCTAACTGCAGGGAGCTGCCTGTGGAATTCAGTGTATGAAAGGAGTATTTTTTCATATTTAAATGGAGAAAATAATGCTTCCAGTTAATACAACTAGCTGAATGCCTAATGAAAAGGGAACACCGTGGTTATAACTTGTATTACAAATCTTCTGTAATTAATGACATCTTCATTAGTTAATAAAGTTGGTATTTTTGTAACCTTGCTTACTCTTATTATTCTTAATAAAGTTTTTTTATAAAAAAACAACTTAATTAGCTTTATATTTCTTACTTAAAGAACCTTGGTTTGGAACCCAGTTTCTAGGCAGAGCTTTAAAAAAATGAGTGGCTCCCAATTCTAATTTCACTGAGGGATTTAAATTTGCAGAGTAAGGAGGACAGGTATTTTAACATCTTCATGTGCCCAATAGCAGTATTGCATTTAAAATGAAAGATACAGCCATATACATGATGTGATCCTGCTGAGTCTCCCCATGAGATTCCTGTTGAAATCTGGCACTAAGATTGGCCACAGCATATTACAGAGTATATTTGCAGTGGAAAGGATGTGCTTAACCTAAACATGAGGTTTTGTCTCCTTTCCATTTCAGTACTGATCAGAGGGTTAAATTTTTAAGTATTTATTTTAATGTACTTTGCATCTTTGAAGAGGGCTCCCCTCACTGTGTCACCTCAGACTACTGATGGTACATAAGATGATACAAAGGGAACCACAAAGCTAGGTGCTGCTGCACTTAATACCAAAACCAGCTAACAGTGATACCTAGCAAAAAAGAAAACAAGTAGAAAAGGAAACAGCCTTCCTAGCTTCTCCAGATTAGTTCCTCTGTTCAGCTGAAAGCTGTCAAGCTCCTATAGCATCATGGCATTCTGGTTTGGTAAGCTCAATAATGGACACAGCTTCATTACTTTCTTTTTTTTTTTTTTTTTTTTTTTTGTTATCCAGACAAAGTTTCAAATTTCTAACCATTTCTTAAATTTTTGTTATTTTAAAATATATTTGCTAACTATTCAAGCTATATTAAGTGAATCTTTCTTCAAATAAACTCACGTGCAAATTGTTTAAAGTCTGATTCTTAATTTCCCATGCTTTTTCTTTTTTGTAGTCCAGAAAAAAGATTTCCAAATTGATTCATAAAATCATATGATTTTATTAGGAACTCCTGAAATCAATGGGAAATGTACCAGGAATTTCAACCGTGCAACAATGCTTCCAATATTATAAAAAATCTAGAAATAGCCTGTATGTCAAATCCATAATTTTCTACAGTTTTACATTAAAAGTGTAAAGGAATTTTAGGTGACCTTATGGCTCCTGGGAGCCATAAGAATTAACTGCTGGTACAGCAATTTGCACAGCAAGGGTCTATCAAGGGATACTGCTTTCATATTGCTTTCTGTTATGGCTTTATCTTTTGCAATTGCAAGGACACTGTAATCTGCAGATGATAAATGATGGAAACCCACATTGATGCTCAGTACTTGCTTTCTGCTCTTTGTTACTTAACAAGCCTCATGTAAACAGCACAGGCCATTTAGCAGAGTTCAGTGGTGTATCTGCTTTGCCTTCAAAAGCACCGCTTTCTGGACAGCTATGTTCCAATAAAAACCACGTGCAATAAATTGGAAAGAAAACATCTGGGAGGAAAAAGGCAAACCATAAAAAATTTAATACCAAAGTAAGCCCTAAAATGAACAAATATTTGGTTTATGTTGACTCTGTTTTTATAATGTAGTATATACGGTGTGAAAAGCTCCAATGTAATACCTTAATACCTTTAGCTTTCCTAAAGGTGATTCCCTTTGGTTCAGAACCCTTCAGAAGGTGCAGTGACACACAGACACAGAGGATGAGCAAGTTGTGCTTCTGTGTCTGAGGACCTGATGCTTCTTGCATTGAAATCACTGTCAAAAGGCAATCTAGAGATAATGTGTAGCTCCTAAATCCTCCTTTTGTATCCCTTGGACCTTGTCATGGGGCTGTGTCACACCCTCCTTAGTCAAGCTCTCAGGCCATGTTCCCATCTGCTACTGGGTAGCAAAGGAGAAAAGCCCATGTTTTACTTGAGACCTGTGAATCAGGTTCTACTGCAGACAATCAACTTTGCTCAGAGTCTAATTGAATTTAAAGACTGGTGGATTTATTTACTATTGAAATGATGGACTTCTAGAAAGTTTTGGGCTAGAAGGGACCTTTAAAGGTCATCTAGTCCAAACCCCTGCAGAGAGCAGGGACAGCTTTAACTAGATCAGATTGCTTAGAATCCTGTCAAGCCTGACCTTGAATTTCTCCAGGGATCAAGACCTCCACCACCTCTCTGGGCAACCTGTTGCAATGCTTCATCACATCTTTTCTTATTAAAATACTATTATTAAAAATACATGATGGATGAAATTATTGTAAATGTAGTTTTATAAAGCTTTAGGGGAAAACCCATTACTAGCTCAAAACCTATATCACTTCAGAACCAAAGAGATGTTGGCATTTGCTTGAGATATCTCACATGGTGTCTGTGTAAGCTAATGTTCTCACCTGGGATCTTTGACACATTATACTGGAAGAATAAACAGTGAGTTTCATAACAGTTTATCATAAATGAAGTGGGAAACACAATATTAAGGGCACGTATTGGATTAGATGAAGCTAGTGTAAAATACAAACAAGAGTATAGTTCTTCTCTCCACTTGAGAGAAATTGTACCTTGAGCAATATACGAGCTTCTTAATATTAAATTAATTTCCATTTATACTAACTGAAAATTTTCCAGATGGTTTTCTCTTCTTAAGGATTAATGTCAACATGGTACACAGACTGAACAAATATGCACTTACAATAACATTGCTATTACAAACTGTGTCAACAATAGTCTCATGTCTTGGGTGTAAATATGCCATCTGCTGTTCAGCCTTGTGTTTACTAGTACTGTAACTTCACATAGCAGTTACAAAACTGCCACCACATAGTTTCTTCTCTCCTTATATTTTATTTATTGTTTATTTTTTAATTTGATAAAAACTCAGAAAATTAATGCTCACAGCAGTGTAAATTGTGTAAGCTTTTCATTAAGTGGTCACTTTACAGCCTCTGTTTTTCATTGCTGTGCATGTTCATGAGTCTGGTGAGTCACAGTTTCTGCCTAATCCCAGAGTTTTTTGAAGTCTATTTTTCTGCTGGCAAAGCCCCCAGAGGGCCTTATTTTTTTTTCCTGTTGAACATATTCAGACTTTCTCTAAGAACACCTGTAGGAGCTGAAAACTCATAGCAGTCCTGAAGGATTCATATGCCAATCTTCAATAATTTACACGTTCCTGGCTTGCCACTGAATACCTCATCACAGCAAAAGGAAAAGGAATATGTGTGTGGGCTAGATGGCTTCTACACATCCCTATCAGTGTGGCTTGGCTACCCCTGGGGATGTGCTCCACAGCCAAAGGCTTGGTGTGACTGAGCACTGAAGTGGACATACAACCAAATGCACATCACACCCACACAAATGCACACAGATGCCTTCATCATGACATCCAACTGACTAACTCAGATCTTCTTGGCCTACACAGACACTGTTGGAAAAGTTGTAACCTGGGATTTTCCCTGTCCCCTAGAGCTGAGCTAACTGAAATACCTTAGTATAGGAATAAGACAACCTGAGAGAAAGGTCTTCCTACCACCAGAACTTATCTCACTTTGCCTAACAACCATGAACAGAGAGGGAAGCTTAGTGGTGACAGCCAGGTGTATGAAATTTTCATATCCTTAATTTGCACATTTGTAATGGCAAACTTATGTTAGTGTAAGGCCTGGACTGTGAGAAGAAGTACTATGTGCTCCAGCTCCTTCACCCATGCTCTGGGCTTGCTGATTCCAGATGAATCCAATCACTTCTGCAGTGACAGCAGGTCTATATATGGGGGGTTTTGTGAATGAATGTTCATGTGTGCATATACACATGCAGCCACTCTGCCTGAAACAAGGTAGAAGTTCTGGCATTGGTGTTTATTGCCCTGGACACAAACAGGTAGACCTGCCTGTGTTTAGGCAGCTGTTCACTGGTTTGGACTCATTGTCATAATTATAATCTGCATGTGAATGCCACAAAAGTGAGAATTTCAAAAGCTTATCCATAGCTCTTAAGTTGCTCAAACCCTCTCAGGAACCAATAATAATAATTTTTATCTATGTATCTAACTGAAGTGCTGCATGGGCCTTTGGAGACCATTCTGGATGCTTTTTTTTTTTTTTTTTCTTTTATTACAATTTATTTCTGTTAGGTATCACCAGAGGTTTAATGTTAGAACTGTCATAAACTCAAATATTTTTTCCTGTAGGGACCTGCTTCCTTACTGAGGCTCTTTCTAGGATGTTATCTTGGCTAATTTGGTTTGGAGTGTGTTCTAAAGTTTTGGATGGATTTTCCAGGCCAATTTCTCATTTATCTTAGCAAAGATGTTGGGCTGTATTTCTAAGCATGAAGTTCTTCAATCCCCTCTAATGCCACTTAATGTTAACAACATTTTTGTTCATATAAAACACTATACTGATTCCTGAACACTAATTCCTTAGCATTAATTACTTTGACTTTACTCTGAATTTTGTTTTTTTATTTATTTAACCCTACCTTCCTGCTTGGTTTGTACACATGCTTGAAGAAAAAAAAAAAGGGGGGGGGGGAGGGGAGGGTGCAGTGTTTAGTTTTCTTTAGTTGGCCTTTGCATTAGAGCCACTAAATTCTCTTATCAGTATTTTTGCCCATTATGACATACAGATCTTACCAACTCAGACTGCAGGAACATGTCAGTTTTATTGGTATATCTGACAGAGAACAGGCTGGTTTCCAACTGAAGTCCATTTGTTTTCCCTCCAGCATGCTTGTGTACCTCCCCAGGCTCCTGTTCTGTGCAGTTTCCTTCAAAGAGGTATTTCCCTGCCTATGTGAATATGGAGTAGGCATTCCATTTCAAAATTAACAGCAACCACTGTTATGACACCACTCCACACCAAGGAGGGCAGACTATTCTTCCCATTTCCCTGACAAATTCTTCAAGATAGAAAAATACTCCTTACCTTTAAAATAGTTCCTAACTAAATGCAGAACAGGATCTGTAAAGCTTATGTGAACAGAAGACACTGCAGTTAGGCATAAAACAAAAGCTGTGGATGTGCTTCCCTTCTAAATAATTAAATATTATCTTGGCATTTCTGTATTCTTTGGAATGGATATTTCAGACACTTAAGAAGAGTTTGTGAATTCCTTTCTTGGACTGAACGTGGAGAGGCAGTGGTGTCTGCACAGGCTGTAGCACAGTGTGATCCAAGGGATTCCTCAACACTGCTGACAGACAAGGACTCCAATTCTTTTTATTCTCTACTGCTTTTTCTTTTTTCTGATTTTCTTGTTCCTCTTGTCTGTTTGTTTGGTACTTTATTATTCTCTTTTAATGCTGACAGGAAGAAAATAAACAGGGAAGAGTAGGGCTGGTGCAAGTGATGTCTGTTTGAACTGTCTGCTGGGTGAGATTTATGGTGTGCTAAGGACAGATTTTTGGAATGTTCTTCACTCCTCTCTTGGAAGTTTTCTTGGCCTCCTTAGCTGTCTAAAGATGCTTCACTTTTTCTATTTGGAAAGTGCTTTCCTCATTATCTTCTTTGTAAGGGTGGAAGTGATGAAGTCACTCTCCCCCCTTCTCCCTTCCCCCACTGCTCACACTTCTCTCTATGTCCCCAAGAGTAGATTCAACAACAGTACTGAGCACTTCACTGCAGGATGTTTTCCTTCTCCAAAATACAGAGCAAAGAACTACTTGGGCATGCATCTACTGAAGAAGAAAACACAGCAAATGCACTCAGTGGAATGGCATTTCTACAACATTTGCCTTACTCTCTCCAGAGACCATGCCTGTGCAGACAGCTCTGTGCTGTGTGAGAGAGCAGAAAAGGAACAATCATTGTGAAAAAGAGATTAATTGTTAGAAAAGATTGTTGCTCAAACAGTAGGGTTTTGATTGCTCAACAAGATGGGCTACTGCCTGCACGAGTAGGGAATTGATTCCTGGCTTAAAATAGAGAAGTTTCATAGAGACAAATGAAAAGGTTAGAGGCTACCCTCAGGGTAGGAGTGAGAAAGCAGGGGAATAAATTCAGGTCACAGCCCACAAGAGCAGCCACCGAGGAGCTTAAGAACCACACAGCTTCTGACCACAGCTCATGACCCCTGTTGCTGTCAGGTCTTTTTTTCTATGGAGGATTGACCTACAAGAAGAAATTCAATTTTGAGGGAGAAATTCCAGCAAACTCTACTGAAATCACTCAGCAGCATGCCACTGACTTCCCTGAGATCAGTCCTCTGCACATGGAGCTGGTTTGGTTTGTTTTTCCTGTCTACTATGGGAAGATTGAAAAAGTAACCTGAACCAGTTTATGTCTATATCTGAATTTAGGCCCTTTTTTGATTCTGATTTAAGAGAGGAAGATCAAAGGAAGAGAAGTTGTTGTTTTGTTTTTGTTTTTTTTCTAAATGTTCCCTATTGTTTTCCCAATATCACACATCTATTTAAGAGGTAAATGTACTGCATATAGAAAATACACCAGCCCCTCCAAATGAGAAAATACAGTGATTTCATTCAGAAACTCTCCTGTTAAGGCAGAGAGTCTATAAAAACCACACTAAGAGAATATTGTACTCTGCGGTAATTTGTTAGTAAAACTGACAGGAAATCAAAACTGAAAGGATTCTTCTGTAACTGCCAACTTGCTGTAATGGAAGCCAGGGGAAATATATTTATCTGTTTACTTGATTAAGAAGAAAGAAACCAAAACATATTTTCCTCCAATAGTAGAGGAGAATTAGGCAGTTACTATTCAGTTATGTGCTGGACTTCTCTCCAGGCCTTTCCTAATGTTTTGACTTACATTCAAAATAACTAAAATATCAGCTCTTAGAAATGGAAAATATTTCATACGGCATAGAAACTAAAAAGATCTTTAAGTAACTTTTCACCTTTCACCTTTACAACCCAAAGGATATTGTCCAGTACTTCACATTATTTAGAATTATACTTTTCTGGATTATTTTTGCACAATAAGGATTGCATTCTACAATCTGGCACAAACTGCAGCTGCAAAGGTGGACAGACCATTTAAAGGTATGACTCACTAGGCTTGGTTTCCCCTCCAAAATAATTTTTTCTTCCATTGAAATAAATAACATGAACTACAACGGATATGATTACAGGAGGTTCTGTCACCTTATTTAGGACTTACAGCAGTAGGTGTTAGGTCAGCTGAATTGTATAGGATGGAGACTACTACCAATGTGCTATTAAATGTGATCTCTGTAGCTAAGATCTGTGTAAGAAGCAGTTAAATGGTGATTTGAAGAATAAAAATAATCTGAAATATTTCAAGGTCAGGCTCAGCAGTGGCTATAGTCTTTGTGGCATTGCTCTGATGATACAGAGCTGCCATAAATTTCTTCAATTGCTGTTATTTACAGCAGTTTCATACTGCCATGTAACAATCAAAACCAGCTGGCAAATCTTATCAAAGATATTTCATTTGATTAATTCTTCTGTCTGGGCAGATGCAGTGCTGTCTGTCAAATAATAAAAATAAAAAGAATTAAGATGTAGTTCCTTGAGACTGCTAGCTGCATAAAGCTTTTGTAGCTGGAAAAGGGCAAGAATCAAAATTGAGTATTTTTCCTCATAGGATATCTTTGATGTGAATCTTAACATAATTGCTTTTGTGGATGTTGCATGAGAGAAAACAGTTTATAGTGGACAAGATAGCTGAACCAGATAATTAATGCTTTAAGTTTTGTCCAATTTAAAAATTCCACAGCAGGAACCACCATGCTTGTAGCAAGAGATGAATCTGTACATGCTGTAACTATGTTGTGGGGTTTTTTTACACTTTTTCATATTCAGTTATAATCCTCAAAGTGTGGAGAAAGAATTTCATGCACAGACTTTGTGACATTATCCTAAATATTGAATATACCCATAGTAACTCATCCAGAATAGGTAGGCTATACACCTTCTGACATATTTAGCAACCTAATATCAACATGAATATATTCTGCTGTAAGAAACCACTTAGGTCCTCACGTGTAAACATAATTAAACACGTTTCATTTCAAGCACAAACTTACATCCCATTGACAAGTCTTTGAATACACAAATAATCTAGTGAAATTTATAGAGCAATGTGACTTTGGCTCAATGTGGGTAAGGATTCAAGGGGCAGATGGGATTTGTTTATACATACCTAATCCAGGAGCACCATAAACATAAAAAAGACTTCCAAAAGTTACAGAAAAAATGCTAATGACTCCCTTTCATTCCTCTTCTTTTTTAAAATAAGAGGTTAATTTGACTTTGAAAGGTTTAACACCTGCAACTATATAGGAGAGGACACATTCAGATTTACTTATGTTTGTCTAACTCCTTTGAAAATGGAAGTGATGTTGTGGTTTAGTCTTCAGAGTCTCATTAGATGCTTTTGCACAGTGGAAAGGTAATGAAGAGAGAATTTTTATACGATTCCATTTTGATGGTATTCAGTCCAATTACTTCAGCGTCCTTGGGGAGCACCTTTAACTGGCCTTTGCTCTAGAGCTGAATTGAAAATGTATATCTCAGCAGCATCTATATTCCTTGTCTAGACACATCTCTTAGGACTGAGAATTAAAATGACAGACTGTAAACCAGGTCCGACATTTGTTTGATAGAATATAGAGATATAGTTATAACATTATGATGACAGTACCTGATACATGCTTCTTCTAAGATTAGACCAAAGCCCAAAATACTCACATATGGCAGGGTCAAAACCTCTTTTTGCTTACATTATAGACTAAAGGTATATATGTACATGTGCAAAAGCCCCAGATCATTAAATTCTGGTCCATTCTTGAAAGGAATTCTGAAAATTAAAAGACTTGAAAAGTACACTTGAAAAGTGTGCTACAAATACCTAAGACACTGGAATTATTTGATTAAGATTAATTATATTCAAGATATTATCCTAAGTTGTTTAGCAAAGCTCAATTCCACAGCTCTACAAACCAGGCAACCGGTTTAAGATTAGCATGTAATATTTTTGGACTAAAAATTAATGATGTTGATGAGTGAGGATTCACATCGAGGACCTTGAGGACATGCTTCTCCCTCAGGGAGTAAGTTCCCAAATAGATCTTCGCAATGAATGCACGTATCAATTCTTTATTACCATAAAACTTTATTTTTTCCTTTTTTTTTTTTAACTGACAAGACAGATCCTGAAACTAGAATTTATTAGCGTTATATTCAATTCTTGTCTCTGCCTCTGGCTTTTCAATTGTCACTTTATCTTAGACTGTCTGTCTAGACTCTTAGTGCACTCACAGCCCCATCCCCAGGGAGTTGCCTGATGGAGAGGCTGGGCCTGGCCTGGTTGCCCCCCTACCCCACCCTGCTCTGGCTTGGGAGGGACAGTCCCTTGCTGATGGGCCACCCATGGGAGCCCCTTGACACCCCTGGCCTCTGGCTCAGGGAACCATCATCCCTCCCAGCAACATGACAATACCAATTTTTTTTTTTTTTTAACCTAATTATAATTCTTTTTCTTTTGGCTTAGTGGAAGAGGTACAAAATCAAGGACAAAGCTTTCTATGCTCCTCCCTGCTGTGGTCAAGGTTTTTTGCCTGTCAGCCTGAATTACTGTGTTTGAAATGAAACATCCTCCACATCTTTACCCCAGTCAGAAGTATAGCTCTTCAAATTCCTTTTTTTCCTACTAAAAATCATTAATTGCCAGTGGGCATATTTTTTTCAAAATGGAAATCAAAGACTACTACAGATTCCTAAATAGAAGGTCTCATTTTAGAACTGTTTTCCTTTGAATAAATAATTTTAATCTCAATCCATAATTTAATCTAATTCTCATAAAAACGATTTACTTCTTTGGAATTTGAGCAAATAGTTCATTGACAAAAGTTTATTACAACTGTGTTAAGTTTAATATGTCAAAATTATATGTCTTTCTACTGAATCCTCAAGAGACAAAAAAAAGATAATTAGCAAATATGGCCTTCCTTTTACAAAAGAAGACATGGGTGAATCTGTGCTTCTAAGATTGAGATTTTTTTTTCTAGCTACTTACAGCATAGATTTCAAATAAAACATGAAAAACAGGAGAAATCCAATATAGTTTTCAGAGAGGGCAGATGAGAACCTAAAGACCCCTAAATACTTTATATGTATAAAAACACAATGAACTTTGCCTTTGTGTTGGTTCATCTATTTTTCATTAATAATATTTTGTAAATTTGGGAGTTATTGGCTAGTTGTGAATTTTTTGCATTTTACTGAAATGAACTGTATATCACGGTTCCAATATAAATACATGACAAAAAAAAAGCCCACCTTTCCTCTAGATCAGTGATTATCAGAGATGAAGATAAGAATTTTAAGTACCTTTCAGAGAAAAACAAATTCGCTATCACTGTTGTCTTTTTAACTATTTTTCCTCTTTTAAATTGACAAGTCCATCTATTCGATATTAATATTTAAATTGTGATAGATATTTCAGAATCCTGCAAGATTTTAATTTCACAACAGGCTATTTTCACACAAGGCTTTCCAGAATAATTTCCACAGTGCTGAATTAACTGAACACAATAGTTGCTGTACTTACCCCTAGAAGAAATGTTTAAGTTTTTTACATCAGCTATGCACAAAAGTTTTGAGCATGGACTAAAGTATCCAAGCTAAATTGAAAGAACAAGGGAAATTCAGAAGAGGTAGAATGCAACTAACATTGGGGGCTGGCAAAGACATTGCACAGTTTAACACAAGCTGTTCTCTAATATCATAGTGACAGTTACATACAAATGACATTTTGTGAGTAATAAAATGACAAATACATCATTAAAATTAGAGACAGATTGCTAAATGGATTACATTGAAAGTATCTTGGTTT
The DNA here is from genome assembly GCA_023637945.1 of Phaethornis superciliosus. NCBI lineage: Eukaryota > Metazoa > Chordata > Aves > Apodiformes > Trochilidae > Phaethornis > Phaethornis superciliosus. The sequence goes on from JAJQWJ010000001.1 coordinate 10,777,000, forward strand.
TTTCTTTCTTCTTCCACATGCATATTTCATCTTGCTGAGAAATTATATGCCAATGCTGTTCAGATTGCCAGATCTTAAAATGAGTTTTAAAATTCATTCAGTTTTACCACGCAAAAGCTCTCTCAGGAGATGAAATTCAGCATTTACTTTGTTAAGAATCCTTGAACAAATGAGCCCAGGCTCTCTTCTGCAAGGTCTTAGATATATGAAGTGCCAGGGTCATGTAGGGCCTTGTTCATGTATAAAGTAATTGCAGAACAATGACAGGGCTTTTTTTTATAGATGATCTTTCAAAAATAAGATCTTCTCTAAGGCTTGGATTAGAGCATCAAAAGCTCTTGTTATAAAGCTTGGTCTCAGACTATGTAAATAACTCATACATCTGGGGGTTTAGAAAAGGAATCAGTCAAACCACATTCACACAGGCAAATAATACACAAGGCAAAAGGAAGAAATTCAAACAAAACAGACTCTTGTAATAAAAAAGGCTAAAAGGCTGGCAAAACATACCTTTTAAAAAACAAATCACATAGCTGTCTAGAAGTTGTACATGAAAAGAGTGACAAAAAGTTTTCTAATGGGCTGTCAGAATTCTATAGTATTAAAATATAATTTTCTTTTTGGTCTTGGGCTCATTAAGTTTTATGAGGTTTTGTTTGTTGGGTTTCTTTGGTTTTTTTTTTTTTTGTTTTGTTTGGGTTTTTTGTGGTTTTTTTATAATAATTAATTGCAGGATAATTAAAGGTTGGTGTCTTTATTATCCTTTTGAAATCCTTTAGGAGTCTGCAGGTTTTAGAATACATTTTGATAAATGATTGGTTTGCAGAATGTCTTCTCAAGTGTAACTACAGTATGCCTATAGCTCATGCAATTGCAATAAGCAAGACCTTTTTCTGATAATGAGGAAATAAAGAAGTTTCGTGTCCTATGGATGTGTCTCCCTTAATTATCTTCCCAGGTGGTAACGCTAAATCTGCCTCACCAAGCAACAAGAAGCAGTAATATGAGTGGTCCAGGGCTGTGTGTGTAGACTGAAATATAACTGTTTTGTAGACTCCTCCCCTTTCTTTAAAGTTACTTTGATTAAGGAATTCAAAAGTTGTAAGAGAAAGATAGACCAACAGTGAGGGTTTGATCAGGAGCCAGACATGCCCCACCACTGCAAAGCTGGCAAACATCTTCCTATGCTGCAGAGCCACAAACATGGTTAAGGTCTTGGATCATCTGACGTATGAGGAGAAGCTGAAGGAGATGGGACTCTTCATCTGGGGAAGATAAGAATAAGGGTTATCTTATGAGTGAGTATAAATACCTCATGGAAGAGTGGAAAGAAGATGAAAGCTTTTTGGTAGTATCCAGTGATAGACCAAGAAGAAATGAAATGGGCACAAACTGACATACAGGAAATTATATTTGAAGATATTTGAATAAAACTGCCACATTTTTATTGTGAGGGTGCTTGAACATTAGGAGAGGTAACCAGGTATAGGTGTCCTTGCTTTGGGAGGGAGAGCTGGAAAAGACGACTTCCAAAGGTCCCTTCCACACTCAACCATTCTGTGATTCTGTGATCCTCTTTTCTTAGGAAATCCACCTAAACACACACACTATATATATAGAAAGTATTTAAAATATCTGCGCAGCTGGTTCTTGTTCACCCATTCTTGTTCACTTTTACTAGAGGTTACTCCTGCAAAGCCCACCATTTATAGAATACACAGAGACAGCATTCAAATGGTAAAACTTGTCAGAAACCTCCAGATTTGTTAGAAGTACTGTATCTTCATCTGTCAATGATTTTTTAATCAAAGTCCTCTTTTATGATAATACTGAAATATCTTTTATTAGGGAAACTAATGGATATAATTTTTTTTTCTTTTCCTTTTTTTTTTTTTGTAATTGTTTTCTGACAAAGTCTTAATTTAGATTGTGGAATTTAAATATGATGATGATTATGGCAGCATGTAGGAGTAAACTTAATTTACGTTAAAACTGTTTCTGTCTTTGATGAATTTGCAAGCTATTAAAAAGAAAGTGAAAATTCCACCAAACTAACCAGAAGGACGTATATACAGGAAATATACACATTTTATACAAACCTGGGATATTTAGTGGCTAGGTAGGTACCGCTTTTTAAACAGAAATAATTGTCAGACTTGGCCAAGGCATAGTGTTTGTAGTCTGCTTCAGGTTTACATACGTCTTGGATCGAGCTGTATGAAACTGTTCTTACGCCAAGGCACAAGTGAGAGAAACTGCACTGCAAAAATTTATCCCTATAACTGAACACAGAAGGTACTGAATGACTCTGGTGAAGGACTAAGGGCCCTTGGCTTCAGCTAAAGCAAAGTACAATGCAGGATGAGGACCTCACTCTGTAAAATAATCTTCTGATTAAACATGTGCTATTTTCTCCTTTTCTGAAATGACTGTGTGCACATTTAACATCTGTAAATGTCAGACAAGTGATCTGTTGTATTGAGCAGTCTCAGTTTAAATCTGTCTAATGCATGCCTTGTCTTAGTAGAGATACAGATGCTTTCTCTGGTCCTATAAAAATGTGCATTTTAATGATGAATGGAAGAGTTTATAGTTCCAGTTACTCTTGTCTCTTTTGAAGCAAGAAAACTGGCAGCCCCTTATCTAGACTTTAGCAGGTTGAGATAAACTTTGATAGCAAAAAGTTTCTGGATTGGCAGAGCTTTTAGCTAGAGTAAACTTCTTAAACTAAAAGCAGCTGTTAGTCAAAAAAGAACAATACTCATTCATTTGTAAGAAGTTCTATAGTGCCTGGGATACTATTTAATTTTTTTTCTTCAGATGAGACTGTTGTAAAAAAATCTAAATAACACAGAGGAACACTTACATGTGCAAATGCGTACACAGTGATTAAAAAGAAATGCAGTATTTGAAGAAATCTTGTTTGGCTAACGCACAGTAGTCATTTGGAAAGAATGATCCATGGGCATCCCTGTATTCAGAAAACCATAGCTTAGTTCCAACAGTATAGCAATGAAATAACAGTCATTGTTAGGAAAATGTTATTGTTGTCTCTAAAGATCTATTATTCCCATGTGATGTCTGGAAGAGTAAAATTATTCTCACCAAGAAGTATTGCTCTGTCTGCTTCTTTTTTGTTCTTAAATACATCGAAATTACGTGGATAATGCAGACTTCTATCATGTCTTCTGAATTATTACCAATGTATTTCATTATATTACATAAGGCAACGATTCTGACTCCCTCTGGTTTTTGTAATCTGTTTCTGCCAAATTTCTATAAAGCTTTCTGGTGTAAATTAAGTCTGGGTTTTCATTAATATGGCAAAAAGAAAGATACTAATTCCATTTGTAGTATATCTTCAGTGTATTAATTTTGCTTATAAAACTGTTCAGTAGGTTTAAAATTCTGCGTGGACCTGTTTGGTCAAGAATGAAGCCTCTTGTTATGAAATCTCTCCTGCAGGTCTCTGAAAATGTCTACATCATGAACACTGTCTCTCTAGTTTCCAAAACCAGTCTCCTGGAAATATGAATAACTAATTCTACAAGACCAAAACTTTAGCTAACAGTGACAACAGCACACCTGATTTCCAAGGGGTAAAAAATTACCCCAGTTAAAATCTTCCCTTCTGAATGCAAGATTCTCAGTTCTGTTTGATTTTCTTGTGGCTGCTGTGCAAAACCACGTTCTGTACTCAACTCTCTACCAGTTTTGCTTGATTAGAGCATATTTTCCCTTAAAAATCAGTTTAGACTCAAACTCAGCCCCTGTTCAGGTTGTGCTACCTACAGCACACCCTGATTCTTGACTCTGCAATGGCAAGATAATACCAGTACTCTTTTCTGGGATTTCTGTGTTCACTATTGCCTCAAGACAGGAGTCAAGATCTACTGAGTAATATTAGGCTGGCAAAGGAGAGCTTTAGGAAGGCTTGGGCTGTAAAATAATGTGTGCACACATCTGTGAAAGGATCACCATAACTACGTAGCAGTGAAGAAATACAATTTTCCGTCTCATCCACTTCTGTGAATGTGTCAATGCCCAGATGAAATTTGAGTCTCAGCATTAAACTCTGAAACTGAATCCTAAAGAAATAACTTCTAGAAATAGAGAAGAATTTGTTGCCAAAGGAAAGCACGGGCTTAGCCTTGCCCTTTTCCTTATATTTTAGCATAAAATCAGATTTGTCCAGTGGATTTACAGACAGGTTTTCCTATTTTCATATGCATATTCTTATTCTTATTTGTGCTGGGACTTGTCAGGCTGATCCAAAATTGAGATCTTTGCTTCCAGAGAAGGATCTTAAGACTCTCATATGAACCAGAGACTTACCTTCCCTCTGTCGGGATTTCCTGTTTAATATTATACTAAGGTGGTGTCCAGTTTATTCAGTTTAGGCACTTCATTTCTAGCTTGAAGTGTCTGGCCTCAGAAAGCAGAAGAAAAAATATCTGAGCTTCTCTAACATAGATTCCTTTATCTCTTGAAGTGTTTTGAAAAGAATTAAGCAGTATTGAGATGTGCAGATGGAGTTCCAGGCTACTGAAATCACATGTCTTCAGCACAGCTTGTACATTTAACTTTGCTACTATCATAGGTTAATCCAGTCTCAGGTATACACCTGTCTTTTTCCATTGAGAATACAGAGAAATAACAAGAACTGTACATCTCCATTCACTTGGGATGCACCCTAATAACTTCTGCTGTACAGAAGCCGAAATCTCCGATTCTGCAAAATGAATAAGGCTTCATACCTGCAGATTCAAGGTTATGCACAGTATATAATCCAATAGCTCAGCAAAGTTTCCCTTTCTGAGGCCCTGGTCAGCAAACCTGAATCACTATGTAGGCACTGACCTGGCCCAGTCAGTGAGCAAATGAAAGTTACCTAATCTACATAGAGATATCTGTCTACTATTAAAATTGGCTTCAATTATGTCAGGGGTCCTCCAGGAAATGTAAGCAGATTTGGTGTGGTTGTCCATAAACTAAATTACAGCAGAACTTTATATGGGATTTAGAAGACTGACATCTCATCATCAGAAGTACTGAGGTAAGCGTGAAGGTTGTGGAGGGAAGCAGATCAAATTATAAGTTTGGTCTGGCCTGGAAAATAGATCTGCTGTTTTGGATTTGGTACACTCTAGAGATCTAAGTTCCAACTGATATGGGATTTATGGCATTAGGATTTCATCTGCTTTTGTTTACCCTGTAGTTCCAGTACTATATAGCATTATGGTGTTTATGTGAGAGAGAGAACAGAATTGCTTCTTCTATCCCTACTTGTTAGAAACTCTCAGTTGATACAATTCTTCTGTTAGGTGTGAATGATGAGTACAGGTGCAGAGAATCAGACTGTTGTGCAAAATCAATCGATCTGGATTTTATATCTTCCATAACTCAACCAAATTATTATTCCACCCTGTGCCACAGTAATCCATTTGCCAATGAAGATATCCTTATTTATCAAGAAAATTAAACGCAGTTTTAAAAATGTGTTAAAAGTGTAAGCAGTACAAAAAGAGAGAAAAGAAAAACTTGTTACTTTTAATGTAAATATGGATTAAAATATTGTGTTATAAAACTTTATTTTCCATGTGTGTTTTGCTCTATTGCCAGACATTCTGATCCTGCCAGAGCCAATCAGATTTGATGAACACATGAAGTTGGCTTGGAGCCAGGAAATAGGTGTAAACATCAGACCTTATTAGGTTTCCTTGAACTGTATAGAAATTGAGGTTTATTTCATGCCATGTATAATTAGACAGTTACTATAATTATTCCAATTTATTTCACATTAAGAGTTTTACATTGCATCCTTTTATGACAAGAACTGAAATCTCCTGTGCCTCAAGGCAGATCAAAACAAAATTTGTCTTGTCTTATCCATTTAGAGAACAATTAACATTTTTATCTGTCCTTTAATTTATAACAGCCAATTCTTGATCCCTCAAAGGATGACAACATATCAGCAGTGCAGAAAATGTTTGCATATGGCATCAGTACCTGAGATAAGAAGAATCTGAATTAAAAACATTTAAAATTACAATAATTCATTCATTCCTAAACTACTGTAGACTGACTCCATCTTGAAGTGTGTTTCATATTCAACCTTATGAAAAATTATTCCACAGAACTGAATGATTTGATTGAAAGATTAGGGTGTAAATTATGTCATTAAAGTTGAAAGCTTTTTGTATCTGCCACACTTGCACACACAGTATGCTTTGTAGAAGTGTTTTTGACAAGATAAAGCTGATTGAGTTTGTATATTTAATACAGTTGTACACAGCAGTCTACTTAAGCTACAGACAGCATTAGAACCCTGAGGCCAGTAGATCAAAAAGTATAATAATAATATTGTTTTCTAACAAAATCAGATAAGCTGAAGGAAGGTTTATATTTTGAGAAAGTAGATGTCATATTTTCATTTATGCTGCTTTCTAATGAAAATTATTGTGTTTGTTGTTCATCTGTCTCTAGGGAATTCTAGACCAAAATCTAATTCCCAGGTTTTGACTATTGTGATCTGTCTCTACAAACCATGAAGGTCATTTTTACCTAAGTCTCCTCAGATCCTTTTCTCCTTCAGCCATTCAAAACACTTAACCCTGCAGTTATTGAACAAACTATTTATATTCGGGGTCACCAAATCATACATTTCCTGTTGCCTTTGTGTGAGATATCTGGAAGGATTTTTTTCCAACAGTTCATGTTGTCCTGAGATTCAAAATTGTATTTAATTCAGGTAGGTTGTTTCTTAAAAAAACCCTCCTGTTTATTACTTTTTACCTCATTTAGTACCAAAGCTGGTTGCACCTGTGCTATATTTCTTCCTGATAGACTACTTTCTTCAGTAGTGTGCTGGTCTTCACACAATCTGTACATCAGAATTATTCATAAAATACTGTAGATTCATTTCAGACTAGGATGAATATAGCATTTTTGAGAATGTAAGGATTAGAGGAAAAGAAGCAAATACAAAGTTAATAATAGGCAACCAGAGTTACTGGTTACTTTTTATGGCCATTCACTGTGGTAACGTGATACCAATGATTATCATTAGACAAATTGATCAGAGGTCTTGATGTTTTAAATATTACACTATTTTTTTGAGAATAATTTAAGCAATGAGATGCTGAGATAATTTTTTAGCTCTACAGGCCTTAAACAAAGAATTTTTAAACTTAAAGGCAAAGTCAGACTCAGCTTCATGATCTATTGTTAATAAAACTGTTTTGTTGAATTATTCTATCAAAATACCCTGTTGTGAGAGAAGTCTTGGGTATGAATGGCTAGAAAGCTGCCCAGCAGATAAGAACCTGGGGGAGCTGGTCAATAGATGGCTGAATAGGAGCAAGAAATGTGCCCAGATGGTCAAGAAGGCCAGCAGAAGGCTTCTATCAGGAATAGTGGGGCCAGCAGGAGGAAGCAAGTGACCATGCTTCTGTACTTGGGACTGGTGAGGCCACACCTCGAGTTCTGTGTTCAGTTCTGGGCACTACAAGAAAGATATTGAGCTGTTGAAGCGAGTTCAGAGAAAGGCAGCCAAGCTAGAAAAGGATCTGCAGAGCAGCTCCTGTGAGGAAAGGCTGTCAGAATTAGGATTGTTTAGTTTGGAGAAGAGGAGGTTGAGGGGAGACCTTACTGCTATCCACAACTCCCTGAAAGGAGTTTGTAGGGAGGTGGATGTTGTCCTCTTCTCTCAAGTCATTTATGATAGAACTAGAGATAATGGCCTGAAGTTGCACCAGGGGAGATTTAGACTAGATCTAAGGAATTATTTCTTTACTGAGACATTAGTCAGGCATTGTAATGGGCTGCCCAGAGAGGTGGTGGAATCAGTCAACTCTATAAAACCGTATTGATGAGGCACTTCAGAACATGCTGCAGTGGGATGGTGATTTTTGTTTTTTAATTTATTTTTCTTTTGGATTGTCAGTTGGATGCTTTTAGAGGCTGTTTCCATCCACCACAATTCTGTGCTTCTTCTCAAGTGATATTCTTCTGAAATCATAGTAATAATAGCATGATCAGAAGGGGCAGAAGATCAGAAGCCAAAGATATTTCTGCACTGCTCTCATTCTGAGAACACAGTTCTACTGAAGTTTAGACACTAACTTTGGTGGTTCAGGAAAAGGCCATCTAGAACAGAAGTGTCAGAATGGATGCAACTGCAGTTAAAATTTATTTCATGATTGGTACCGCCATAGAAAAATGTATAAAAATAGAGTTAGATCAAAAGTGAATACACTACAAGTAGAAAGAGAAATACACATATCACCTAGTGTTACAAGGATTCTGGAACAAACTACACCAATCAGCTAGTCAATCCCTTCTTTCCAGTAGAGTAGGACACCTGTTAACATACTGACAGGCACTGTAAGGCCATGAACACTCTCCAGAATATTATTTTATCTTGTAACAGTGGAATAAAAGGCTGACTTCTCCATCATCTGGCTATCCAAATAGTAAAAAGTTTCTATAGAAGAAAGGCAGCACTTCATCCTCCTTTAACACCATGAAGATTTACATATACTCTGAAATTGCTGGTCAGTAGATGTCAGAGGTTGGAAACATCATGTTTTGTGAGTCCAGAAGGAGTGAAGTATGAGATAGCTGCTAAGCTAATTTATATTTTACCCAAAATGAGCACATGTCTTAGAGGAGAATTCTAGGATTTTCAGATGGAAAATTCAGTAAGATTTTCAGTAGCTTATGCAGGGATCTTGGAAAGTGACTATTTTAAACTAAATCCCTGTATTTAAGCTGGTAAAAGCTAAGTGAGATGAACTCAAAACACTGACAATTTTAACTGTGAACTGAACTTACATGCTAGTCTGTTTTGTGAGTCAGGCCCAACTGCCTATTATGACTAAGGAAGTTATTTGAGACTTTCAAGGGGCTTGATCACTGGAGACGTATTCAGATGGCTGAGTCCACATTCTCATCTAGCTGATGTCAAAGGCACTTCTGAAGAAGGTCAACAACTTGACTAAGTCTTTTCAGCTTATCAGTTCCACACCACTTTCATATTATAATAGTAGTACAAGAGGAGGATTCCTCATAAGTTAAATGGGCTGTCTTGGATTAAAGGCTAGCTGTGGAAGGGATGTCCATCATCAGCTAATTTGTTTGTCTGCCTGGCAGGCTATTATTTTGCCCTTAAGCCCACAGTATAATGGCTTTACTGTCTGGTATTTGTAATTCTAGCCACACAGTCTTCTTTTTTAAAAATTCATCTGCTCATTATTTCCTGAAGCCAACTTTATTTTTTCTATGAGATGCAAAAATAAGTAAACAGTAATTGATTCAAAGAATTAACAAAAGTGGGGTTTTTCATGCTCAGAAATCCTTCCTGTTGAGTGTATGTAATATACTTCCTGCTTTTTCTAATTTATCCAGCTGCTAAGTATTTGCATTCAGAAGCTGAAAAGAACTTAGATGTTAATTACACATATGCATGGAGTCATGAATTTATCCCTCTAAATATATTTTATATACAATCACACAAATTGTTTTGGTTTTTTTTTCTTAACTTATTGGTCACTGTACAAACAGTATATGTACAGACATTTGTCCTGATCTTTAGGAAACTTGTATATGGCTGGATAAGTTGGAGTTCCTATTTTCTTCACTGTAGTATGACTTCCATCCTTGGATTACTGACACTATGTTTAGTATACATGACTTCTGTGTTCTCAAATAATACCCAGAGTTTGAGACTGCTCTTTCTGTCATTTTTTTAAAGTGGTGCAGAATCATTACTCAAATGCTATAACATTTACCTGCAAGGATTCCAGGCATATTATAAATGGTGTAGTCATACTCTTACATTATGTCTGAAGCCATATTGAAAGTCCAACCATTACAATCAATAAAGAACATTTAGCTAAAATATACCCATGGAAGAATATTAATTATATTTTTCATGGTCCTTTTCAGTAAGTACAAGTAACGATTAAATTTTATTTTAGTTCTGACACTTTCATCAACCACACAATTTGCAAGACAGCCTCTGACTCACATTTTTACTAATATCTTCTAGTTCACTGTCAAAATCATTACTTTCCTTAGAAGAACTTTTACATCAATGTAGTGTTTGTGTATTTGTTCATCTAAATCTCAACTTACAGGAGTTATTATTACCAGCACAATATTCTCTTGACTTTATAGTTTATTGTTGTCTTCTACTAGCACTAGAAACTTTTCTATAGCAAGAAAATGTCCATCCTGACACAATTTAGAATGTTCTCTATGTAAGACATACTGCATAAATTCAAACCTGTGTAAGACATGATTCATGATATTCATTGGTAATATTTAGTTCTCTGTGCCTATGTAAATAAGGTAGTGTAAATAAGGTAAAGAAGGTGCTTTATGGTTAGTATTTTTTCTTTCTTCAAAGTACTGATGGCTACACATACCTATATTCAACATCCCTAAACTGTGGCAATGGAGAGTGAAATTATTGAAATAGAAAAATTATACTGTCACTTAATTTAACTTCTACATTCTTTATTAGGCACTGATGCACACTGACACACATCTGTAAACTAAAAATATCAGTAATTACAAAAAGTGTTCAAGGAGTTGCAGTAAAATTTCCAGAAGAAAACAAAGAAATTGATATAATAAATAGCACAGCAAAATTATTTTGCTGTTATTCTAGGATTTTTAGGTGATATCTATTGGTAAGTACATTTTAAAATGTAAACTTACATTTTAGAATTTTTTTTTAGGATAAGTATAAGCATGTACTCTTCAAGCATATTTTTAATCCAGAAATTATTAACAAATGCTTGATTCTAAAGGTTCTAGCCCATAGAGATGGGAGAAAAGGAATATTGTCTCATATGTCAAATTTAATCAACTATTCCAAATTTTCACAATATGTTTATGCATGATGTGCACACTAAATATTATTCATTTAAAATATAAAATCATCAGGCAGAAAGTAATTTATTTTTTGTTATAGATATTCTCAGTGGACACTGACTTGCATACCTACTTGCATAGAATTCTTTCAATTGTTTGTACTATGATGTAGTCTGCACTTCATTGTTTCCATCTACTAAATTATTTCTAAGATATTTTGACATCTTGTCCATGAAGACCTATCTGAAATCATGCATCTGCTTCTGATTAGAATCAGTTGTGATTTACACATATCAACTTCTAATCTTGCTTTAGTCGCTGGACCTTCGTGTGGTCACTAGTCCCTACCGGCTGAATGATTTCTAATTTGATTATCCTGCATTAGTCACCATCTACCAGATGCAGACATGAGAAATTTCCCAGTAGGTTTATAAAGTCATTTATGACAGGAAGCAATTTTTCAGTGCATTCATCACTTCTGTCTCCATCATGCCATTTCTTTCAACAATGACTTTTTGAAATATAATACCAAAAAAGGTGAAATCATACAGCTCCATCTATAATTGTAATGATGATTCCTCTAAGGTTTTGATATAACCTAAACTCAGCTGAGTTGTTCATTGAAAAGTTAATCTTTTATTTTCTCAGTCCTTGATACTAACTTATATATACTTCTGGTTTTACTTCTAATTATCACTTATTATATTGTTGAATACCTTACATTTCAGTTGTTATTCACAAAGTTGTGAATTATTTATTCTTAGTGGTATGTCATTAGTTAACAGTCATACAGTGTTAACCACGTTGTATTAGCACTAGTCACATTTCATCGTTTTATTATTGAACTAAAACTAAAAGATAAAGTAAAAGGCAAAAAAACCCAGGCATACTTATTAGTGAACTGGTGAATTGGTTGTCATTGAGACAGATAGCTTCCTGTAAGGGAATAACTTTATTAGAGCAGTTGATATAAAGTTTCCAGCACAGAAGCTTTTCTTCGGTTCTGAAAGGGTTAAATCCTCAAAGCCAGAAAGAGGTTGCTCCAAGATTTAGTAAATGTGTTATCAATTAAATCTTTGTGGAGAAAGATAGTCAGGAACTGTGAAACAAAGATGAGGGAGGAGTGTTTGCAGGAAAAGTACTGAGGTAGCTATATATGGTTTAGTGTTGAGCCCACTTCTCCTTAGTATTTTTATCAATGATCTGGACAAGAGCATCAAGTACATCCTCATAGCATTTGCAGATGACATTAAGCTGAGTGGGAGAGTTCATCTGCCTAAGGGTAGGAAAGCTCTGCAGAGGGACCTGTTGCATGAGGTTGCATGAGGTTGCACAAGGCCAAGTGCCAGGTCCTGCACTTGGTCAAAACAACTCCATGCAAGGCCACAGGCTTGGGGAAGAGTGGCTGGAAGGGTTCCCAGCAGAAAAGGATCTGGGTGTGCTTATCTACAGCAGCTGAATAGAAACCAGCAGTGTGGCCAGGTGACCGAGAAGGCTGACTGGTAGCATTCAGGCTTGTATCAGAAATAGTGTGGCCAGCTGGACTAGGAAAGTGATTTTTCTCCTGCACTGGTGAAGCTACATCTCTAGTACAGTGTTTAGTTTTGTACCCCTCACTACAAGGACATTGAGATGCTAGAGCAAGTTCAGAGAAGTGTAACAAAGTGACCAGGGAACAAGTCCTATGACAAGAGGCTGAGGGAACTGGGATTGTTTAATGTGGAAGCTGAGGGGAGACCTTATTGCTCTCTCCAGCTACCTGAAAGGAGGTTGTAGGGAGATGAGCCCTGGCCTCTCATCCCAAGCAAGAAGATATAGGACAAGGGAAAATGGTCTTAAGTTGTTCTGGGGGAGATTTAGATTGGATATTATGAAAACTTTCCTCACCAAAAGGGTTGCCATGCACTAGAACGGGCTGCCCAGGGAAGTGGTTGTGTCACCATCCCTAAAGATAATTGCTATCCCAGAGTTGATGTCATCAAACAAGTTATTTAGGGTGAAATCTCTCTTCTAGTAGTTAATCTGTACCCACCTATCAAGATGCAGAGGGTGTGTTTGCATCCCACATCTTTAAGGTATCACACATATGGAAGACCATGAGAAAGACGATAGATAATTTAGTATGACTAATCAAGAAGTAACCATTTTTAATCAATAACTGAACAGAAAGCTTGGAATTTAGGCTACTCCTGAAAGCTTTTGCTGTACAAATACTTCTACTTCATATGACTTCTGTACCTTACCTTACCCATATATCTCATTCTACTACTTTGTACCAAATGGGTACATAAATGGGTTGCATAAAACATTCTAAGACAGAGAACCAAATGAATTCCCAAAGCACATGTGGTTTGTACAGATTCTGCTTGAAAAAGTTAAATTTTACGTTCATCAAATCTTGATTCAAAAAGCACCAGTGAGTGCATGTGTGTGACTTTAAAATGTAATAAACATTAAGTTTGTGGCAAAAAATATAAAATAGGGGGACTGTTACCAAACAGCACCTTCAAAGAAATGTGATGTCAGCATCATAACAGAAATGAACACTTTTACTGTCATCCAACTATTCCCAGGTATAGCCTTGCAATTAGGACAGCGAGTATTGAATCATCACTGTGTATCCATCAAATATACAATACTCATTCTGCCTCTACTGATTTTTTTTAAATGAAGAAGAAAGTACTTTAGTTATTTAGTTTTACAGTGAAATGCAGTTATAGATGAGCTCTTTTGTATTTTATTTTTTTTTGAAGAATACCATGAACAGAATTGCTGTTACTTCTGTTACTATACAGCACTTGTTTTAACTGGAATGGGAGCTTTACATAGAGATTAGGACACATTCCTATTTCTTTGCAATCAATGATTCTCCCATTCTCAGGAGATCTCCTTAGACACTGTTCAGCTGCTTCATCTGGGAAAAGAAGACTGGATGACCTTCTAAGATATATATAATGTACTCATTAATTAATTGAATACTTAAAAAACATACTGATCTTGACTTATCCAAAAAGGACTAGATATACCTTACAGCCTGGACTTTGCAAGTAGCAGGCCTGAAACACTGTCAGCCAATTGAGACTTCTCATGTCAAGAAAGTTAGTTCACCTATTTTTTTTCTGGAATACTGTATTCCCTGGTGTGTATTTAAATAATTACACCACAGTAGGTTGACCTGAAAGCAACAATTGTGTAGATTTTGTTTAATGCCTGACTCAAGAGAAAAATAGTTTTTATGAAATAGAAAATGGATTATGATTAAGAGGGACTGAAAAAACCACTGGGAAAGTATGAGCAGTAATAACATTCCTGGTCTGAGTTTTCTTCCTAGAAGACATGAAACTTTTCCCAAATAAAAATTATTAATATCTACACTTTTTAAAAACTTATTCCTTTTATTGAAACAATGAAGTAGTAATGAAAAAAACAACTCATAAAAAATTCCTAAGCACTTCAACATTTTGTTTTGTTTAGAAGACATTAGATTGAGGGTACTAAACTGAATACTAAGCACATAGCATACCTCCCTGGTGTGCCTTATTAAAGGATAAAGAAAGGCTATAATTTGTGACAGGGGAGTTTTCTGCTATTTTTTGTTCCCTATTTACAGTATTTTCTTTACTCCCTAAACTAAATTTTTATTATTTTTAATTGCATAAACATAAGTCTCCGAGAAATGTGTTTAGCTATGGCAAAGGAAACCATTATATTTTGCTGGACCTTGTGGGTCCCTGTGGGACCTTCACTTTTTTATATCGATTGACAGGGAATACCCTAAGCAGTATGAGGTCCAGCATTCACTGTATATGTTTGGCTTTGAATTCCACAGATTATTTTGATATAAGGTAATTAAGCATTGCCTAAGGCAAGGAGATGTGTGCACCTCTTTGATTCAGGGGTATGTTGGTAAAAGTATGAGATAACTTGATCTTGGAAGTGTTTTCTGTTTATTCTCATAGTCAGCACTAGCTCATATTTCTGTTTGCTTCTCTATGGACCACTTTGAGTAAAGCAGATATGTATTTACTCCGTGATCTACAGCTATGGAGTATTTCCTTAGTTGAGAGCTGGCTGAATCTGAGCTGAAATCTGACATGTGGTTTATTTTAATGTGAAATTTATTTTGTTTCACCATGGTATTTGTCATCTCAAAGTAACTGCGAGTTGTACCCATATATATATATATATGTATATGTATCTTCTCCCTTGTGTGGGATTTCCCATGTGATGGGGAAAAAAATAGCAGAATGTCATGAAATTTGAGTACTGAAAGGGAACACCTTTTCTCAATCTCCAATTGTTTGAAATGCAAAGTAACAGCATCTCAGCAACAAGACAGGCAGGCTATTATCAAAGCATGCCTTTTTATTTACTTTGACATAGTAGAGGAACAATGTCTCTTACAGAAGCTCTTTCACTAAAGGAAAAAAAAAAGATATATCAGCATTTTCAAATGCACTGTATTTTAATCTGATGTAAAGTATCTTTCCTGCTTAGGTTTTTGTTTGTTTTTTTTTTCTCAAAAATTTAGTAAAGACTTATTGCACAGAGTGTATGCAAATTAGGACACTTCTCTGTAAATAATTTTTCAACAAAGTTTGAAATTATAGTCACATATGAAATAATTTATACCATTACTTGGCTTATGGGTAATAAATTTGGGAAACTGGCTTCAGTGACCTGAAAGAAACTCTTCTAGGTGCTGGCACCTAAGCATACTCTAACAGTTCAACTCGTGTGACTATTCAGAATCTGTAGGAGGAACTTATGCCTATGAAGTGGCATGCCATGTGCCCAAAGCCACCCTGTCACTTCCTTCCTCTGCTGGATAGGAAGGAGAAAACATGATGAAAGACTGTGTTGAGATAAGGACAGGGAAACATCATTCACAAATTGCCATCATGGGTGAAACAGACTTGATATGGAGAAATTAGTTTAATTGCTCATAACCATTCAAAACAGAGGGGGGGTAATGAGAAGTAAAACTAAATCTTAGAACCACAGCCCCCCCCCCTCCCTCACTTCTTTCAAGTTTCAACTCACTCCTGATTTCTCTACTTCCTCCCCCAGGCAGACCAGGGGAATGGGGAAGAGGGGCTGTGGCCAGTTCATCACAAGTTATATCTGCCACTCTTTCCTCCTTGGGGGGGGGGAGGACTCCCCTCACCATCCCCTGCTCCAGAGTGGGGTCCCTCCAAGGAAAGACAATCCTCTACAAACTTCTCTAGTGGGAATTCTTCCTGTGGGCTACAGTTCCTCATGAACTGTTCCAGCATGGGTCCAAAGTGCAGTCTGATCCATTGAGGGTTCACCATGAGACCACAAATTCTGACAGAAAGCCTGCTCCTGTGTGGTCCACAGGTCCAGAGGTCCTGGTAGGTCCATCCTGGAGCCAGCTGGCATTGGTTTTATCAGACATGGAAGCTTCTAGCAACTTTTCACAGAAGCCACCCCTGTAGGCCTCCTGCTGACAAAACTTTGCCATGCAAATCCAATACACTCCCAATGTGTATGAAATCACATTCTACAAAAGCTGATGCCTCTTTCACATTTTTGACAGCAATACTTTAGCATAAGTGTTGTTTCCTTAGTGAAGAAAACTGAGATTTCCTTAAACACTGATCAGCCATTCACCAGTTCCCTGTTGAATTAGAGGAGTCTTCCTGAAATTGCTAATGATGAATTAGATATTTTAGGGCAGAGGAAATGACTATTTGGCTGATGTCTTTTATCTATAGATGGAGGAAGTCATATGGCTTCCTGAACTCTTGTGCAAGAGGAGCACGGTGATGTGTTTGGACCAAACAGGAAAAGATGGGACAGATGGCATGCCTAACAGACTGAGACCAACAGAGAAAACATGGTGATCTGTTGTCTACAAGGACCATGATATTAAACTACTTGGTAACATAGTAGCGTAATTAAACCACATCATTGCATTTTGTCTCTTTGTTCCAAAATAGCCAAGTGTGTTTATTATCCTTTGACTGCATTTAGTTTACATTTTTAAAGCTATACTGCTGGATGGAATATTGTGCTGATCTTCTGTGATCTTTAAATGACCCCAATATCTTCAGGTGAATGACTTCTATCTTGTTTCTATGTATTTAGTAGTACTATGTGTTGTTTTCTACCTCTGAGCTGGTCATATTGAATTGTTTGCAATGATCTGGGTAAAGATACTTTATAATGTCTGGAATAGAATGCAGTGAGTATGATGAAATACATGGTGAACACTACAGTTTCTGTTTATATCATCGGGTCTTCTTTACAACATATGAAAAATCTTCATGGTAAACTTGTAAACTGTTACTATATTTTTCCCATAATAGCGTATCTCCTCAATCCAGTTACAACAGAAGAGACTAAAGGATGAAAAAAAAGTCTGTTTTATTTATATTATTCAACCATAAGAGACTGGAAATGAGTGGTTAAAATAAAAATAAAGACTGAAATTTTAATTTGTGATGATGTGTTACACTTGTAAAAAATACTACATTGTGATGGTGTTGTCCAGTTCAAATGTTAACAATCACCAGAAATTATTTCAAATTGTTTTCTAACTTAGTATTCTTAGCTTACCTCTCTGTTTCCAGAGATCTCATCTTTCTGCTCAAGCCTTTCTTTTTTTCTTTTTCTTCTCCCCCTTTCTCCCCCCCCCCCCATTTTTTTTTTTTTTCTTAATTTTTTTTTTATTTAATCAATTCAAGGGAATCTAAAACCACTCAGCCATCCAGATCTGCCCTACCCATCTGCTATGGCGGAACTAAGATGCCTAATTTGAAAACCTAGGTGGTCAAGGAAAATGCACATTTATTTCCAGAAGATATGTGTATCTGGTTGAACTGCTTTTACCTAAAATGAAGGTCTGTTTCCCTTTATGGCATAATCCAAGGGTAAAGGTGAATGATGTGCATGTATAACATATAGATCTCAAATAAATTAAGTCAGATTAAGATAGTCACTAAAGTCTGAACACCAGAGTAATGTACCTCAGGAATTGTTGTGATCAGGGTAATGGGACCTCACTGGAAACTGTGACAAAAGTTAAGAATATAAAAACATCTGGTTTTAGTCATATTTAAAACTCATCTGTGCCAATATCTTATTGGCTATAGTGGTCAGCAAATGCTTTGGTAACTACACAGCCATGCAGCTTTCAATCCTCTGGTTGGGGTGTTCTCAAATTGAGGATTGCACCACATCATCAGTTTTATTACTTTTTTAGGGATCTTCCAATCTTTAATTTGTTTAATGTGTTTTTGAACCCATTTACGCTTCTGGCAATGGAAGTGATCTGTGGCAGTGAGTTCCACAATATAACGAGGTGTTGTGTGAAAAAGTACTCCTTTTACTTCCTTCAGACCTACTGCATGATAATTCTACTTGGTACTTTCTCATTCTTGTGCTATAAAATACAGTGAATGATTATTCCCCAGTCACCTTCTCCAGCCCATTCATGATTTTAAAACATATCAAATCACTCTCAGTTCCTTCTTTTTCTGAGAAGAGTTCTAGTCTATTTAAAATCTTCTCATATGGAAAGCATTCCTTTCCTCTCATCATCCTTGTCACATCTCTCTATACCTTTGCAAGTTTTACTATATTTGGAGAGGGGGATGGTGAAGAGTACTTACATAGCATGGAGGGATTGTGTTTGCCACAGATTTCTACCATAGTACAAGGTTTTTTATTCTGTCTTTACTGTCATCCTATTCTCCTCTGATTGTTGATGAACACTGAGCTGGGGATTCTAGAGAAATAACAATGATCCAAAGATCCTTTTCCTCACTGAGAGCAGTTTATTAAAAGTCCTTCATGATATGAGTAAATAGAATTTCTTTTACCTATTTTATATTTACCAACACCTAATTTTCATTTGAACTTTTTAATATTAATTATTAATTATTAATATTACTGTTGAACTTTTAGTAATCATCCAGTCATATATGATATCTTCAACACTCTGGAGTCAGTTTCTGTCATGACTGCCTTGAAAAGCTGTATAATAGAAAAGTTTTTGTGTTCATCTTCACTCCAGGCCATTTATGTTTAGCCATATGCCTTGAAGTGCAGATCTTCATGGGCTACTACTACTAACATTTCCCATTATTTGTTCACATTATTAGTTTTCATTAGTTGCTTACCTGCTTATAACTGAATAGTAATCTGTTAGGAGACATTTCCTGTTAGGTTAAGGAGTTGGATGAGTAATTTTTTAAAAGTTCTTTGAAAGTTCTGGTATTATAGTATATTAAATCATGATTTGTCCCATGACATCTCATGTTGATTATTCCCTGTTACAGCATATTATTCTGTGTGGTTCACTGTGCAGTTCAGTTGCTTGGTCCAGGACAAATGAGCCTTACTAGTGTGCAGTTTCCTGGATTTCCCCTGACAGACTCTTTGGAAATACACCTTCAGTCTTTCTACATCTGAGGTGATTTGAGCAATTCCAACAATCTAAAAAATTGATTTCAAATTTTCAAGGGAGAACTGTTTTGTTTTCAATAATAAAAATACCCATCAGAACAAACACTCAAATACTCCTAAGAACACTTCAGCTTGAGTTATTGCCTTGGATTTGTCTGCCGTGAGGAAAAGCTCAGTGTCAGAGCTTACTTAAGTTGCTGTATAGTGAACACTGATGCAAATAATTCACTTAGTAGTCCTGCTATTACCACATCTTATTGGAGAAATTCTTTTATATCTTCTATATCATCTATCAACCCTGAAGACAAACCATCATTATTCCTGCTTTTGATATGTTTAAAGAAGTTTAATTTGTAGATTTTATCCCTCATGCAATTATTCAACAAAGTGATTTTTGTCATATCTTATTCTAGGCTTGCCAGAGTTTATACTTAATTCCACTTCTCTGGTTTGAAATAATTTTCCACTTTCTGAAGAATGCCCTTCTCTTCCTAATACCCTGTGTTATTTTTCTGTGATGACTTTCTGGGGATCTTTTAGTCTTTTGGGGTAGGTGGTACATGCTTACTTTGAGTCTTTGTTATAGTGTTTTAAACCAATTTTCTTAGCACCTATAAGCAGTTTTCAGAGTGTGCAGGAGGCAGATATCTGTTAATAGCTTATCTGTGGAAAAGAGATTTTTCTATTTCAGGTGCTCATGTATTTCAATATACTTGAGACTAGAATTCACAGCTTGGTAAACTCCTCAGTTTACCCTTTGAAAACAAATCAAGTCAAATTTTAATGGTTAGATGAGATTATTTTAAGGGTCTTTTTCAACCTAAATGACTCTGTGTTTCTCAGATTGAAAGATTTATTATCAAAACAGCAGTTCAAATTTTAGTTTCTTCTCCAGGAATGTTTATGCTTGCTACACAAGGAGGAGTCCTGTAAAGCACAGAAACAATAGTAGGGTTAGAGACTCTTCTCCAGTGAACTGTGTGCTTGCAGAATGAGAAAATTCTCTTTGTGCCAACTCCAGACTGAAGTCTTTTCAAAAGCTTCATCAGAAAGAGCAGGCAACATCTTAGGAGTTTTGTGTTTGGGGCTCTCTTCTTGGAAGAGGAAATTGTCTACTAGCGTTCACTCGTAAGAAGCTTTGAATCCAAATTTTTTGCCTCTTAGTATATATTCTGGCACCAGGATAGACATCAAGAAAAGAATATAACTCCTTCTTTTCTAACAGATTTCCTTCTGAGAGAATGTCCGTGGCATTTGTGTTTGCAGTAGTCAAAACTTCTAAGTAGAATTATGCATTTTCTGAGCTCAAGAAATAGCACTTTCAGGATATAAGCTCACAACAATTGTGAGAAAATTTTTACATAATGTCTTTTATGTCAATTGCCACTGGGAGGTTCAAATCAAAACCATTTAACAAATACTTGTAGAATAGGAGACAATTATTCAGTTTTTAGGGATATTTCCAGTGCAGCAGAGAAAATAACCTAGTTCTGAGTAGCTCATCTTACTTTCATTAAATAAAGTGAAATGTAGTTTTTCCATGAAGAAGAATGCTACAGCCCACTTTCATGTCCTGTGACTTCAGACTAACATTTCTCAGCTTATTACTCATTTTCCCTAAATAACTTCTCCAGGATGAGTCTAAATGAGGTCAAATCCTACTTTATGCAAAAACTGTTTTTGACTCAGTGGCATTGTTTAAACTAGAAAACTGAACAATATTTAGACACATGGTAGACAGAAAATATATTTCTTCTTTGTCAAGACAAGCCAGTATTTTTTCTACATAGTAATAATAATTTACATTTTATTAGGGGAAAAACATTGAACATAAGAAACATACATGGAGGAGAGTTGCTTTATAATTAAAACATGATGATTTCACCTACTTAATTTCCATAAGCCAAAAAAATAAGCATGTTCCAATTTCTACTTTGTGTGGCACATGATGATTTCAGTAAATATTGGCTTAAAAAGTATAAAGCAGTAGTCTTAAAATTAGTATGGATAGTTAGAATGGAAAAACAGGAACTTTAAGTCCTAGAGAGGATCCCATACGCTGGTAATCTCCCCTTCATACACAGGATCTGGGTTCAAATAAAAGATGTCACAATCAGAGATATAAGGAGAAGGATTTAGTCTGTAATTAGTGGCCAGGTAGAGAAGTGATGAGTCTTGCTGGTGCAAACTGTTTTAGAAGGAGGTACCAGATCTCTTCCCAGAATTTCATAGAAAGATGCTGATTGTTTGTCTCTGGAGACAGAACCTAGGATGTGGACCTCAAGCAGAGGGAATTAAAAGTCCTGTGACAACAGAATCACTGCTAAGTACACAACCTTTCAGAATTATTGATCAGAGGCATCTGACTCCACCTATTGTCTGCTTTTATCAAGACTGGGTTAGTGTGCAATGTAGGCTGATTGACTGAAGCTCCTGATACAGGCACCAAGTTCAGGCCCACAGGGCTGTAGTTCCCTGGATCCTCCTTCTGGCCCTTCTTATAGATGGCAAGCCTCAGATGGCTGGCAAGCCTCTGGTCATCCGAGACCTCCCCTCTGAGCCAAGACTGTCAGTAAATGGTGGAGAGAGGCTTGCTGAGCTACCCTGCCAACTTCCTCAATACTCCTGGGTGGATCCCATCTGGCCCCATAGACTTGTGATTGACCAGGTGCCATAGCAGGCTTTTAACTTCATCATCCTGGATTGTGGGGAGTTTGTGCTGCTCTCAGTCCTTATCTTCCAGCTCAGGGGGCTGAATACTCTGGGGGTGGCTGGTCTGACTAATGAAGGAGGCAGAGAAGTCATTAACTCAGTTGCCTTCACTGTCTAGTAACGTTTCCAGTGCTAAAAAGATCCTGTTTAGTCCATAGATTCTGTTCCACGGGAAGGTCAGTCCCATGGGGGCTGTGTTATTGCATTTTCAATGGTGATATAAGGAACCAGCAATGAATCTCAGTGCATAGGCCTCCTTGTTGATTGTTGATTTAACTCCAACAATCCCACACAACATATCTGGAAATAGCATTCGCTCCATGTCTGAAAGATATAGATCTTACTTTACTAACTTTTTATCTTTGTGTTCAGAACACCAGTTTTTATTTCCAAACCTCTGGTTTCTGATGCCTCATGGTAAAAATAATTGTAGGAACACAGTTCTATAAATTGCAGTTCAGGCTATGAACTAGCCAAAAGCATTTCTTATGATGTGTGGAAGCTGTTCATGAACTAACCTGGAGTCATGCTTTAAGAGACACACACTGACTTTTGTCCATTTGAGCTCCACTCACCTGCACATGCAGGCAGGAGAGCTGACTTCCCATCATTGCACATTCCTATCTGCATCAGAAGAGGAGATTACTGAAGAACAATTTATAAAATAAGTGTTTTTCTTATACCAAACTGTTAATGCATTAAGCTGTAGATTTATGTTTCGAAGGCTGTTAAATTTATGTTTTAATGTACATTTTAAGTTATTGTGCTCTCGTTTGCTTGTACCTTTAATCTCTGATCTTTGAACCTGTTACATAATCACAGATTTAATTTATAATTTGTGCTGTCTGGCCTTAAGATTTACTACACAAGAAAAGGAACACTGTGAAGAGTCAGAGTACTGTTAAAAAGAATTTTCCCTGAAATCCCCTGTACATAAAGCATAATTATTTTCACAGCTGTGAATCAGACCTGGCCTTGCTTAGTATACACAGTCCATAAACGATGCGTATACATATTTATGTATACATATATTATGTATATATATTATGTATACATATTTATATACATAATGAAACAAAGAAAATAGCACAGAGTTTACTTGGCTAGGAGCAAGTATTGCATCACCCTAATATCTGAAAGTCTCCAGAGACAGAATGAATCTCACAGATTTGCAATATCATAATTTGATTCTGTAATAGTAATAGGTTTTATAAATATATATATATATGTAGATGTTATAATGCTAGGCAGATGTTAAATTCACATGTGATCCATAGTAGTGAAAGCATGTGTCTTTGTGATTTTTTCTGTCACCAGGATGCAATAGATACACTGGGACCTTTGGATTCAGTGGGCTATTTCACTAAAGAATATACAGAATAAGGATACAAGGTTTTTTTAGAGTTATCTCAGTCCATTCTCTTTATTTTACTGATAGAGGTGACAAGAATGGGAGCTCACTTGTGGCATTCAGCAGTCAGAAATGGAAGAAAAGACCGGAGGAAAACTATATTTCAGAAGAATATTTTCATGAAGCATTCTGGATAAAGATACATTATATCAGTCTAAAATTATGAAAATTATCTATGAACTGAAATATACAATCTGTGAAATTTTGACACCTGTTCTTACTTTGGTTACTTGAAACTATATCGAAATTGCTGATATGTCAAAAAATTGAATAATGTCATTAGACCATGAGTAAATTAAGATCAGAGTTCAAAAAATTGTTTTGATTCCAAAATGCAGTTCTAGGTAGAATTTACAGAGACTAATTTAAAGCTGGAAACTTCAGTTCAATTGTTTTTTAATGTATCGGATATACATTTACATGTTGGATTTTGATTTTCAGTCACCAAATTCTGCAAATATCACATATTCAACTTCTGTGCTTTCAAAGAGCTGCCTCTATGCCCATGTAGGGAAACTTGACACCTATTCTATGTGTAAATCCTACTGGGGTTTGGAAAATAAAACCCAACTCATAGCCTGAGGCATTTAAATATAAGTGGCTACATCTGAGATAAGAATCTCAACTCCCATTACAGTCACTGGCATTTATTAACCTGCAGTCAGAAACACCTAGAAGCTATTCAGTCCATCCTAAAGGGAATATTTTCAAGGTAAACACTTATTTGGGGCAAGATTCAAGGGACTAAACATGGACATACAATGTTGTAACTCGGTCATCTTCATGTTGTTACCAGATATGGTGCAATTCTTCTGAGATACCCTTATCCTTCTGGCAGCTGGAGGCAAGGTGGGCTATGCCAGAGGATATCTATTGGTACTGCTTGCTTAGGTGCAGGTGTCATCCCAAACAGCTCTTCAGATTATATTGCCTAGTTCTTCATTTTCCTCACTCACATGTTGGTATTGAATTATTTGTGTGTCTGTGAGAGGGAGTTAGCCTCTTCTTTTGCATTCCCATCTGTTCCAGTGACTGTCATGTATCACATGTCCTAATAACATGGCCTCTGTACATTAAAACAATATGTACTTATTCATTTACTGCATTTTTAGGTAACAGATATTTTAAAGTATTGAGTGAAATGTATCTCTGATAGACCTTTTCTGGCATCAATTCTAAAGTGAATCCAAAGGGCGCTAGTAAATGGACAGAAGTAAAAGTCCATATCAAGCTAGTGACAGAGTCAGGAAGAGAAACTAAGTCTCCAGAATGCCCAGCAAGTCCTGATGGATGCACCATATCACTTTGTAAAGGCGTCAGTTTCTTTGTGTGTCTTCAGTTTCAGTGTTATCTAAGGTAAATCTGAAAATTGCTTTCACAGTGTTCAGCATGAAATTTCATCTTTATATTTGAAAAAAATATTTTTTTTTCCACATTCCAAGTTAATTTATGTACTATAATGATATAGTAGTACTTGGTCAGCATAGAAATTTGTGGATTTAATGAATCCCATAAATATGACTTGTTTGGATTATCATGGGGAAAAAAAAAAAGATGAACCTAGAAATTACTGTTTGTCTCCTTGGGATGCTTATGTTATCAGTTCAGAAGATCTTCAGTTGTTCATGATAAATCTGAACTTTTGTAATGAGAAAAAAAAAGAAAAAGGATTCACAGACTGAATCAGAGCTCTTTTTCCTTTCTCCCTCTTTCTCCCTCCCTCCTCATTACTCTGCTCCTCTCATGCACCCTTGGCCCTCTTAAATTTCTTTTCTTCTGAAAGTTGAAAATAAATGATTGATAGCAGCAAGCAACTTGGCTGCTCTGCCTCGGTCTTCTTTTCTTGGTAACTGAATCAATCGTGTTTTCAGCTGTTCTGAGCAAGTCTGAGACATGTATGTGTTGGTGAGTGCTGTCTGGACCAGTCTCTCTGCATCTGTGAGTTATAGCCCTGGAAAAGCACAGCCAGCCTGAGGTTAAGTTGTTTCTATCTGGTGAAGAAAGGGCAACTCCAGGTCTGGCACACTCAGGTACTCAGGAGTACCTGATTTTGCAACTTAATGTGATTTTAATACAAACGTGTTTTTTGATGGCCATGTTGTATGAAAAAACACGTGGGAATATTCTGACCTCATTTGAGGGTGTGCTTGATATCTTTTCAACAAGGCCTGAAGGAAAAATTCTCACCTTTAGGCAAGTATTTAAATTTTATTCATATTGGATTGCACCTTGCTCTTTCAATGGCCTCAGTGATTTTATAGCTATCTAACATGAACAAAGGAAAGGGAATTTGATCCAGTGTGTGTGTGTGTGTGTGTGTGTGTGCAAGACACAGACAGGGAAAGAGAGAGGCTGGAATCGTTTTTCTGAAACTGGAGCCTTAAATGATTGTTTTTAGGGTTTCTATCTACAGTGGAAATCCTTTCCCCACAGTCAATCCAAAGCCTATTCAAGTTAATGGGTTTTGGAACTCTGTCATTTGCAGCTATGGCAGACAAACAAAACAATCTGCTATCAACTGTAATATGACCTAAGCATTAGCAGCCCTTTAACAAAAAAAGTCTGGCTTTGGGTCATTTCAAGGAGCTTACTGAAGTGTTTGTTTCAGCTGTGTTCCGTTTCTAAGCAATTTCATATAAAGAAAGCAGGAGAACATATAAGTTCACGTTCAGTTGTTTTGAGCATCTCATGCAGGAGCAGGTTTGAACGTGGTTCCAAAACATTTTTTTTTTCCTGTTATTCTGGTATTAATAAGTTACTTCAGCTGCCCTTTGAGGGCAGAAAATCACTAAATGTTCAAACAAACAAAAAAAAAAACAAAACGTAAAGCATGCTTAAAACCATCCAAAGGAAATATTACATGTTGAACTGGCACAAGCTGCTGTTGCTTCCTTGAAACATTTGTTAGAACCTGGCTCAATGTGTTTCATTTTTTCCAAGTGCTTTACAGCAAGGCACTAGGCAATCCTGCTTTAGCAGGGAGGCTGAACTAGATGCTCTCTAAAGGTCCCTTCTTGTTCCAATGATTCTGTGACTGTATCTTTAATCATGTTTATGAAAGTGTAAATATTTTGAGAATGAATAAAACTTAAGACTTGGAGAAAACAGCTAACTATCTTCAGTTTGTTCTCTTTTGACTTCAAATTCCTGGAGTTTCTCTTAATTTTTAACAGGGAGGGGCTAGGCAGTGATTTGGGTTTGGATGGCTGGCTTCTTAGTAGGTGAACAAGAGAAAAAATAGAGAACAGAAATATCCTTACTTTGTCATTTTGTCCCTGGTTGTTATAAAGTGCTTAAGAAGTCTGCAAGAATATACAAACTAATTGAGTCTTTATTAATTTTCTGATTGTAATATCAGAGAGAATAGTACTTCATAAATTATATTGGAAATTTCCTTTCTCATGAGTTGTGATGTCATTGGATACTTTTGGTAAAAAATTGCAACCAAGACTGATGTCTTATGTGTCAAGATAAACAGTATAAAAAGTACAATTTTTAAAATATTGATTAAAAATAAAGGGACTTAGATGAGTCACTAAAATAATAGGACTGAAACCTTTGGCAAATCTGCCTGTGGTGGTTTAAGCTTTTACCTTAAAACTTTTCTGGACAATCTGAAAACAAGTGACAAAAAAAAATTGTTTACACCTCTGAAGCAAGAGGTAGTACACCAATTAATCTGTACTGAGGCATAAACACATTTGCTTCTCTTACCCCAGTCCCACTGCATAACTTCTGGCAAAAAAACACAGCTGAAAGATGGGGGGTTTATGCCTTAAATTCATGCAGCTGTTTGGTCTGGTGCATATGAGTCAGTTCCTAAATAAGATGCTCAGCTAGCATACTCAATTAATACTAGAAGGTAGAATTTTTAACAGTAAAGATCAGTTCTGTTTTTGTGTTACAAAAATGTCACTATCTCTGCCTTTAGAAGGATTCCCAGTCTCTGTTTATCTCAGTTTCTAGTGTTACAGCTGATCTTGTATTTATTACTAACTCGGTGAATCTCAGTAAGATCAAGCCTGTTACCACATAACTAGGCCAAACTTATGATCCTATTGCTGTTGGCAGGAAAAAATCTTACCAAACTGTTGGCAACTTACAAGTATTCAGCAACGATTTGTGTGAGTTCTGAATATTCTTTCTATTCAATCATTTAAGTACATTTTTGATTAGCATTTTCACTGGACACAGTCAGATTTGGAATCTGTGTTCATTCCATGGACTTAGCTTCCAAAATATTTTCTTTATGCAAAAGACATTCCACAAGTATCAAGTAGAGCATGCTCCTATTCCAATGTATTTCAATAAAGGAAGTTCTTGAGGACTTTATACAGAATTGACAGTAGAAGTAGACAGAAGTTATGGTTTAACAACCCCTAATGCAGTCCTTGATTTTTTTATTTTCTTGAAACATGCAGTCTTAAAATAAGGAAAGTTTACCTACCATGCCCCAAAAGTCTTCCTTTGCTTAACAAGGTGGACTTCTTTCTTATTCTGTTTGATTACATTCCACAGAAATTGCTTTTTTAAATGGGAACTTTTGAAGTATCTGAGAGGCATGTGAAATTCTATAAAATACTGTAGAGGAAAAATATGTTTCAGATCTCAAGGAAATTATGAAAATTATCTAAATGCTATTATTTATGCATTTTTCAGGTGCTAGTGCCATAGCTAACAGTGTATTCTGTTCTGAAAGTGGTGCTAGAAGGTATGAATTGAAAACTTAAAAGAATGTTTTTTTTAAGAAGAAAGAAAGCATTTCACAATAAATATCTTTATTTTCCTGAAAAATTGGATCACATCTAACTGATCCTGATTTTTTTTTTTAGAAAGTACATATGAATGGTGATACTTTTTCCCAAAAATCCTCTTCTCTGCAACTGGTGGAATATGAATGACAAGACCTTTCAGAGAGAAAAAAACATTGCCTGCCTTATGTCAGACACATACATCATGGCCTTTCAAGAAATGATCCAAGGACTCTCCTAGGATGGGTCTCTGGGAATGTTCCCAGGCAAGCATCCCATCTGGCATAGGATGTTACAATGTAATATGGTATTACAATGTAATATTGACATTTAGGAGCAGGTACTGCTGATTTTCCTGATAAGGAAAGAGTGAAGGCTGATCAGGAGACTGAAATCAGCTAGAAGTGAAAATTTTGACCCAGGGGCAATTTTACAATGAATTTCATGCTAATGAAGTAGTAATATAAAATGACAGTCTCAAAATAGTCCAATCATTTTCTTCTAACACATCTTGAACATAACCCAAGGGGACCTATTCCATACTGTTACCATCTGATATAATTCGGATCATGCATGATTTAAATCCAGCCACCAAGGGTGGGGTGCATGCAGACAGCTTTATGCAGGTTGGTTGGCCAGTGCTAGTCAGCCATGAATGAATCAGCATTGTGTATATGCCCTGGAGTTTCCCACCAGTCAGGTGGCTGATTCAGGCCCCTGGAATCTCTCCTCTCAGGAGGGTCCCCTTGCCCCACTGAAAATGCCATTGTTTGACTGGCCTCAGTCCTTAGCCAGTTTGCCCAGGGCCAGCTCACTGCTGGCTCCGTCTGGGTAAGAACTCCCATCCCCCCTCCCCCCCCCGACTTTTCCAGTCAATGGAGTCTACTCCCCAACATTCCATTTTCCAAGCTGTCATTTGAGGCTTAGAAAATTCCACTGAATGGAGCCTCACACATACACAGCAGAAACTTGAGACTTTATGAGCAGTCAGATTTTGACTTGTCTTTGAGAATGCTCAGTAATGTTTGTAAATTAGCTGGTGCTCATTGTAATGAGGTGTATCTTCATCCACCAATAGCAGAGTTTGAACAAATCACTTAGAAACTGAGAGGAACTAGTTAGTTTTCTTTTTTGATGATTTCAAGTAGCTTCAGATTGCTCATGTTAGTGTGCAATATTATAATATTCCCTATGGAAGTCAAAAAACAACACCAATAACTTCCCACTGTTGTTTTGATTAAAAAAGTTAGGGACAGAATCTGATAAATTAACATCAGTTAAGGATAAATTGAATGGAAATAAAGCATTTTTTCCCCTTCTTGTCAAAGGTTTATATAAGGATAAATGTGTCTTGTCTTAAAGTGAAAACCTTTTTCTTTTTTTAAAAATATAAATATATTTGGATAAATTAGCATTAAGTAAAATTAACAATTGCTATGGTAATAATTAAATCTGTTGTGTTGTTAGTTATTGGCTGGTTTTCCAGATCTGTCATGATTAACTTTCAAAAGTATTTCCAATGTAAAAAGTTAAAGTAAGTTCCAGAATTCTGGAAAGGACTTTGCTCTTGGACTAAGCTTCTGAAGCATATTTGAAAACGTAGCTCTAGAGGAACTTGAAACAAAACAAATACAACTTTGTCTGCATTGCTCATATTTTACTATAGCATTTACAAACAATATTTGAAAAACAAACCAAATCTGGTTTTATTTTTAATATCTAGACAAAATATTAATGGGAATTGTCTAGTTTTTTAATCGGTCTTAAGAGTTCACTAGAGATAATTGCACTAATTTGGTGATATAAGGAGTAATCTATTTCTTGTATTATTGCTGAAAATTGCTGTATATAATTATAAGTTACCCACTCTTTTTGAAGCATTATAGAAAAAGAGAGCAAATAAGAGTTTCCATTAAGGGTCGAAAACCAGAAGCACAAACATATGGTATACACAGAATTATAGAACAGTTGAGTTTGGAAGAGATCTTTGAAGATTATCTTGTCCAACCTCCCCACCCAAAGTGGAGCCAACTGGTTATCCACAACCAAGTCCAAGAGGCTTTCCAATATCTCCAGGGAGGGAAACTATACAACCTCTTTGGGCAACATGTGCCAGTGCTCAGTCACCCTCCCAGTTAAAAAGTGTTCACTGATGTTCAGATGACACCTCTTGTGTTTCAGTTTGAATCCACTGTGCATATTCACATTCCTTAAAAAGGCATGCACCCGTAGACATTTTCATTTACAGTCAACAGAGTACCTTGAGCTTTAAGACTTAGAATAGTTGTTATTAAAGAGAACTAATTCTTCATTCCTCAGTGTTCTGAATTCCAAAATGCAGTTGATAGTGATGACTGATAATGATGACTAATGATAATGCATAGCAAGCAGAATAGAGTATTATTTAATATTCAAACCCACCTCATTTTACCCAGTAAAACAGATGTTCACATCAATCTAGATACAAAACTCCAGTTTTGGAGTAACAGATAGTATTTTCTCTGGAGTAAGTAAAAATTTTCATTGTACTCACGTGACTCAAAATAAACCTGCTTTAGTTAATCTTACAAGATTAAGAGGAAAAAAAAGAAAAGAGAGATTAAAATAGCATTATCACCTGTTCATTTTCTGGTTCCCTTTGAAGCTCAATATTTTCTATTTCTATGAATAATTTTAATGCAATATTTTCTATTTATATCATATTTTTGTTCCTATAGAAGAATTTTAAATTCATAAGGTTAAAGTTCATTTAGCATTTAAGAGACAAATGAGGTCAGCATAAGTACTGCAAATGTTTTTCATTATAAAAATTTAGTCAAAGGCTGGTTCAGAAGTTGAAAACACCATAAGGAGAGTGCAAGACACTAATCTTTTTCGTGACAGTGACAATTCCCAGAGCTGTTAAGTACCAGTAAATGCTCTCACATATTTGAAAAAGAGCAGTAATTCATATGGATAGAATCCAAAATACCATAGTTCTTCAAATTTTAAAAGCTCTTTTTTGTTGTTTTGTTTTTTTCTTCTAACTCAGTCTATAATCTTATATTTTGTGTCCAGAATAGGTTTTAGGTTGATTTTGGCAGGTGTTAATTGCTGAAAAATCAGTAAAACTGGGGCAAAATAAGGAGGAGCTGTAACAGGAACGACCCTAGACGCTTGCTGAGAATTCACTCTTTTGAACAGATATGAATTTTTTCTCCTTTCTTCACCATGATTCTTTTAAGCTCTAATGTCTTTTCTTGTTGCTTGAACAGTGTTACAAGCTCCTGTTTATACTTTATGTTTTCAAA
Organism: Phaethornis superciliosus; assembly: GCA_023637945.1. Lineage (NCBI taxonomy): Eukaryota > Metazoa > Chordata > Aves > Apodiformes > Trochilidae > Phaethornis > Phaethornis superciliosus. The sequence continues at coordinate 10,808,478 of JAJQWJ010000001.1, forward strand.
CCAGCTACTCAAACTTCTTATGTCATCTCTTACATTTTCATTTTATTCCAGAAAACTTCTGCCACTTAAGATTCTATTTTACTTCAGTGTTTTTCTATCTTCAAAATAAATGATAATTTTTTCCAGCTTCTCTAATATTCAGGTTTTATACCTAATGCCTTTAAGCCTTGATTCAATATTTTCTTGATTTTGTTTCAAGGATAAGATATTATTTTTTCAACACTTTCTTGACTTTAAATGTGAGATTTCATGCCTGAGGATTCTTTGTTTCTTTGCTGAAATAAATTTCAGCTAAGGACTGATAATTTTGGCACAGAAAGAATTAATGCTACTGTTTTCAACTGATTACCTGATTTTGTACTTTGCTGCTACTGAGTCTGGCATGGATTATACCAAAAAGAACATTGGCAATAAAAATATGAAGATGTTTGGGGTATTATCCTCAGAAATGTTTCAAAAAAATGTTAATGGAAGGTTCCCACTGCAAAACAATTCCTCACTAGAACCTTTGATGACTATTTGGCTTTCAGCCCGGAAATGATATAAAACAGCTATGTTGATTCTAGACTACCTGGAAAAATCTTGTCGTACAACACCAGGACCTGCTATATTCATTATCAGTGCTTGAAATGTCTCTTTCCATATAAATATTATTGAAAAAATTCATTTTCAGTCTCAGCAGTTTTGGTGGATTTTAACTAGTCTACTGCTAAAAAAAAGCCTCTGATTTGTCATGCCACATTCTGATTTTTCCATAACTCATACTAAGCCAATATTACTATTTTATTTTAAAATAAGAAACAAATTATAGGCAGTCATTCTCAAATACCTCAGAAAGTTAAAATTGCTACATTACTAGCAAGAGTCACAAGTGTATTTCAGTACGTTCTTGCTCATTTTTGTTTCTTAAAAAAATCAGCAAAACACAAAACAAAGTCAAACAAATCCATTCCCTATCATAGACAAGCAAGATCAGTCTTCAGCCTGTGTGACAGTTTTGAGAATCCCAAAGTCTATCTCGTGCCTTTAGAATCGAGAAACGTTTGAAGTTTCTCAACTGCCTTCTACATAGTAATGATATTTATGAATAATATGAATGTAAACCAGCTTTTTCTATGTCAACAGGTGAGTTAGCCTTGGACTTCCATTTTTTTTTCAGTTGCACAACAGTGTGATACAAGTGCAAATGTGTGTACAAGGAATATAAAATTTATAAAATATGATCTTTCATAGGGCTTGTGTTGCTTATGTTGTAAACAATGAATCTGAAATGATACAGCCGATAGGACTGGATTAATACAAACAAATATCCTATTAACAGATCCTATAGTATGCTAAATGTCAGTTAAACAAACAGCACAAGCTAGAATTATAGTGCCTACTTTTGTGTTTTATCATGCCTATTCAACTGGCTTCTTGAGAAAAATTGGGCTTGGTCACATAAATTTAAAGTAGCTTGGATCTATTTAGGTGGAGTGCAGTGGAACTGAGGATCTGGAAAATCACCCCTGCCAAGATGAGAGTCAGAATACATGCCTTTTGCATAACCCTTCACTTCACAGCTGCTTCTCAAAACACGGCCTGGTTATATCTCCTTGTGCTATCTGTGCTAAGAGCCAGAGGTACTGGAGCTGTTTGAACAAGTGCCTTGGCATCTCCTTTTAGCTATAAAGCCAACTTTCTGTAGCAGCCATAGCATCCAAGCCAATGTAGATTTGGCTTGGAGATTTTTTCTTGGGTGCAAAAAACATGTTATGCAAATCCTTACTATAGGCTGTTTCTGTTTTACTTGCGCAAAAGGTCTTTGCAATTTAGTAAATGAAATACTTTATTCACACATTTACCTATCTTGTCCACTTCCATGAACAGAGAATATAAATCTAGGCAGCCAGAGCTTTCATTTAATGAGACCAAATGAATGAATGCTTTACATTAAAGAGCACCTTATCTAGCTGACCAGAACCATAGTGTAACAGGGGCTAAGGGTACAAAATAGAGTCTGAGGTACAGAATGCCATCTAAAATCAGGAAAAAAAAAAAAGCTACGGACACATGGTAAATCACAGGAACACACTATAATAAAGTTGTTGAGCATAGCAGTCTGCAGGGAATATTTCTACAGCAAATTTTAGCTAAAGGATAAGTATGATAAGTATCACAGAATCATAGAATGTTAGGTTGGAAGGGACCTTAAGGATCACCTGGTCCAACCCTAAGCAGAAATAAAGTGAGCTTTGTACAGGTGTTCAGAGTGAATATACTTTCATTTGGCCTAAAGAGTTTAAGTAAAGGACTGTTTCTAAATTTTTAATAGGCACTGGAAGTTCCATACTAGCTCCTCACTCTTGCAATGTTCTTGACTTTGTGTTCTGAGAGGTGCTGAGGTAAAATAATGCAAATGAAAGGCTATATTTCAAGAGAGGGTACAAATCAGTACAAGACCAGCTTTTGCCACCAGTCTCTTAATTTACATTACTTGATAATCTGCCACCTTTAAATCACATATGGCCTTTGTTAGACAATGGTATTTAAGTATGCTTGGGTATTCATTTCCCTCTTGAGTTAATTAAATTCAGTATTTTTTTTTTCCAGTTAATTTCATTGAAATCAACTTATGATTTTCAGCTTTTATGTAAAAACTATAGGTAGTCAGTGCTGACAACTTTGCTGCAATGCACAGTTAAATGTAAATTAAATAAAAAATTAAACCTTCTTGGTTCAGTCAAAGTGAGTTTATAGTCTAAGCATGTCAATACTGATTTCTGAAATATCTGCCAATAGCTGCCCATGCAGTTCTTGCAAGAGATCTGTATCTTCAATGAACTCTTGAAATATATTATAAAGCATGTTGAGGGAAAAAAAAAAAAACACATCAAAAAACCAACCAACCAAACCAAAAACCCTACACAATCAATAAAATTGCATATTTTTTCATGATTTCTCATTGAGAATGCCTGGATGGAGACCCTCATAGGAAAACTGTTGAACCGATGTGATGTCAGACTTCTCCAGTACTTCTGGACTTCATGACTTCTGTGCAGTGTACTTTAGGCAGCCCTTTTCCCACTGCTTTTGCTGAGAAAAGCCAAAGATAAATGGAAATCCACCTAAATCCTTGTGGAAAACAGTGAGGGTTTTATCTCCTGGAGGAAGACATAGACTGTTAGGTTTGTCAAAGTAAATTTGAGTGCCCTTGGTTGAAATACCATTTGAGCAGATGGATTAGTGAATAGGAATGCCATTCAAATCTAAGTATTGGGACATTCAATCAGTATGGAACACAATAACACACATATGTTGCAAGAGATAAAGTATGCTTTGAAAGTAGATTTTTGGCTAATTATGTGCATGATTGGGAATGTCCATTATTTTAATTATTCTTTTTAAAAATATGCATTTTTCATTTACTTTTTATTTTCTGGTAAGATATTACAATGAGGTGACAAAACAGATATCTCTGTGTGAGTAGAACACTCTGATTTCTGTAGGATTTCTGTACATATGTGAGACTATTCTGCAGAAGACATTGTATGACCAGACCTTGGAATCCTGCAACAATCCTAGCTGATATTAGTCTTCTCATAACCCTAAAAGAGAGAAAAATGCCACTGAGCAGGAGATTTTTCTATTTCAGTGTCATATGTTTCTAAACTTTCTTCTCTTGACCTAGTCAATCCAGGGCTGAGTTGTGAAGCTGACAGTAGTCTTGTGAAATTTTTGGGTCACAACAGAAGGATGATTGATATGCCTAGGTCTAAAGATATGCTCTTCAGATGTTATTACTCGCAATCTCGATTTACCAAATTTCATTTTTCTCTATGGAATCCCGTAAGAAGAGACCACATAATTAAGAGACATATTTTCTTGTGTGTCTGTAGCTTCAGACATTAATTTGTCTTCACTATGCTAGCTTGAGCAGATATTTAGTAGACTTTTGATATTGTCATCCTCCTTTCTTACAGATCTGAATTTTCAATGTATAAATGGTAACATATCTTTATAAAAGAATTCAGTGTTTGCAGAATTGTCTTGTCTATAACAATATAGAATGCTAGTTCTGTCCAAGAAGTCTGTATAAATTGCACATATTTTCTTCCAAATAATTTATTTTTTTAAGAGTGTTAGGAACAGAGAAAATTTTAATAAATCAGACCCATGGTTATATGGAGCCTGTTTCTTGCACTAATGTCAAAAGGCAAGCAATTTTACTATGCGTTTTTCTTTTAAAAAGCACCAAATTCTTTAGCATTAAAGTATAGGAGGTTGAGAATTTTTTTATTAGTATTCTTACTTTTAAAGATGAGAATGCCTTCACAATACATAGTAGTTTGCACTGGAAAATGGTTACTTAGATGCACAATATGATTTTGGTCTGAACCAGAGAAATGAACTTTCACTCTAAGGAAAATAGTGCCCAGACTAGGAATGCACTGAGAATAAAAGAGATACAAATTTATGTTGAACCAGGAACACCTGATCCTCAACCTTTGAGTCTTACAGTGAATTACAATCACAAAACAGAAACAAAGTGTATGGCCCATATATATTAGAATAGCATTTCTCTTCTTGTGAGCCAAGAGCTTTATTTATCGTTATACAGTTCAAGTAAAATAACACACCAGATCTGCCCAATTGAGACTAGTCATACCTAGGCAATGGCACCTTCATATATTTTTGTGTTATCACATTTGTATAAGGACAGATTTTCTTCTACTAGCATGTAATTCCAAACAGTAGAGCATACAAATAGGAAACAGATTTTCTTCTGTGGTCATAAATCCTAAAACTCAGGGGTTGTAAAATAAAATGATTTATAGTTCTAAGCATTATCAAAAATAAATGCTACATTATAAAAGTGGTTTGGAAACATAAAAATGAAAATTTAACAGGATTCACAGTCCTAAATTTTGGAACTAGGTCACTACATAGGCTTTGTTTACATGATCTGTCATATGATTAATGTTAGCTCAAAATATGTTATTTTCAAAAAGGCATAGAGAAAAAAATCATGTTGCTCATTTAACTGTTTTGGGTTTTTTATTTTTCTCAGTTTCATTCTTTAACTAAAACAACTACATTCTTTTTAGTGGATCCAGATAGTAAATGATTTATAAAACCTCTGAACCAGCTCTGGATTATGAAAAGCATAAAAAAACTTAAAGTGAGACTACAAAATTATCTGTAATCAAAGTTTATTAAAAAAATATGGTCTCTTTCTTAAACTCTTCCTATTTATTCCTGTTGATTTTAAAGAATTTTGCTTTAAATTGTGTTGTGCAACAAAAGTCCTGCGGAGAGGGGAAGAGAATTAGACAATAGGAGTAGCAAGTCTTCTGAGACAATTTATTCCAACAATTTCCACAGCCTCTTTTCATATATGAAATTTACCAAATATACCTAGCAAAGCTGTTTAGTTGTAAATGAGTTTGATATTTATAAAAGCATGTGCTCTGTCCAATATATATATATTAATATGTATTAATATATATATTTTAATGTCCATTTTCTCTAGAAATCCTTCAAAATTGAAATCAAGGACAAAGTCTTTAGAAAATCACTGTCTAAAACAACAAATTTTCACTAAAATTCCAGTCCACAAACGTGAGGGACTTTCAGTTGGCTTCACTGGATTTTAAACTGATTCATTAGACATTTAATGCTGCCTCTAAATAGAATTTGTCAAAAACCTGAAGTATCACAGAACGATTATTGATATCAGAATCTACTAACACAAACTGACACATAGTAACTTGTTGAATGAAACACTATTAGAGTCTGCAAAAAGAAAGACATGGAGAAGAAAAGACAATCAGGGAAACACTGAATTTTAGATTATAGGTCTCTAGTACACTATAGGTGTCTAGTATGGAACTAAATTAGCTTTATATTCAATGGAGTAAAACAGGCAATTGGGAGATGTATATCCTATTTCAGAAAGGAGATTGAGGTCCTGGAGCAGGTCCAAAGGAGGGCAACCAGGCTGGTGAAGGGATCCAGCACAAGTCCTGTGAGGAGAGGCTGAGGGAGCTGGGGGTGTTCAGCCTGGAGAAGAGGAGGCTCAGGGGAGACCTCATCGCTCTCTACAACTCCCTGAAAGGAGGCTGGAGCCAGGGGGGGTTGGGCTCTTTTCCCAGGCAGCTGTCAGTCGGACAAGAGGGCATGGTCTAAAGCTGTGCCAGGGGAGGTTTAGGTTGGATATTAGAAAAAATTTCTTCACGGAGAGGGTGATCAGACATTGGAATGGGCTGCCCAGGGAAGTAGTGGGTTCTCCATCCCTGGAGATATTTAAAAAGAGCCTGGATGTGGCACTCAGTGCCATGGTCTGGTAACCACAGCGGTAGTGGATCAAGGGTTGGACTTGATGATCTCAGAGATCCCTTCCAACCCAGACGATTCTATGATTCTATGATTCTATTTATTTCTTGAATCACGTACTTGGGTGCCTAATTAATTCCATTAACCATAAAGGCAGTTTTTGTTGACTACATAATATATATTCATCTTCATAGAGATATGAGTATCACACAACTGTGCCTTGCCAAGTGTCCTCTTCAGGCAAAGCTGAGGATATTTTCCATCATAGATCTCACAAGGCACAGGAGAGAAATGAATGAATGCTTTGCAGCTGCTCTATTCCCCTATTCCACTTTTAAAAATAAATTGGTAGCTAACTTTCAAATTATTATAGGAGGTCCAGGTTATGGGCAATTTTGGTGCTGATCTGTGTGCACAGCCTTCTGACTGCACAGCTCTCATGTTACAACTTAAGACACTGGGTAGAAAACTAGCAGGATTATTTATTGTAGCTCCAGCACCCTGAAAAAGTCATATACTGTGGAAAAAACCCACCACCATTTAAAAAAAACAACAAACAAAACAAAACATACAAATAAACAAACAAAAACAAGAAACAAACCCTACACATCTCTAGTTATAAGTTTTCTCTGTTCTATCTAATGTTTTCTGAGAGCTCTGAAAAGCATCCATCCATTCATCTATCCATCAGCAATGTGTCACCTACAGAACCTGTACCCTTTTATACGCCAATTTGCCACTAATATGATCTATTACCTCTGCTCCCCCTGCCACTCTGTAAATTCGCATCCTTCACTGTTGGTTCAGCCAGTCACCTTTGGGACTTTCCTGTGGAAAATACTATAAATGTGTATCAATTTCTTTCTTTAATTCAAACTAACTGTCTCCTCTCTGTTCACTTTTGGTATGTGCATGTCAACCAGGAAGAGTATAACTGATCAGACAGAGAACGGAGACTAATAGTCACCCAATGCTTTGTGAAGACAGCAGAGAAGTTTTGCATTACAGCTTCAACACCTTTAGTGGCAAATAGGCGGCAAGAGCTTAGAAACTCTACAAAGGAAGGACTGGTTAACTCGAAATGGGATCCCCAGGTCCACAGATTCCTCCCTTGTGGCAGCAAAATTCTGGATTCATGTATCATATTTTGTAACCAAGCCTTTATCAAGTTGTTCTTAGTTATATGACACTGACAAGAACATCAAATTTATAAAAAAAAATTATAGAATCATAGAATTGTCTGGGTTGGAAGGGATCTCTGAGATCATCAAGTCCAACCCTCAAGTTGCATAGTTCAAGGCATGAGCTTGCTTTGCTAATACTGCATTTTGGCTTTAGTTTGGTTTGGTTTTAGTTTTTGTTTTTGTTTTTGTTTTTTTTCCTTAGAATTCCCAAATCACTTATGAAAATGAAGAAAAGTATCTCAGCCTGAACGGAGAATTTCCGGTAAAGAGGCCTATGCTTTAGTCGGCTGAAGAACTCATTAATACATGGAAGCATTCACAGAATTATATACTTGATTCTCATGGTGATAGCCAATTACAGAAACAAAAAGCAAGTGACAGTTGAGAAGAGCAACTTGCATAGAAAAGCACAGCCCTGACTAAAGAAATGTTGAAGAAGAGAGTTATTGTCTCTGCATATAAATCATATTTCTTTTATGCACTTTTAGCATTTCCAGATGGCAAGTTGCTATTACAGAGACAAAAACAACAACCAAAAACTAAGGCCATATAAATGCTCCTCAGTCATGCACTGGCACAATCACAACACAAATCAAAACTATAAATAATGATCTTTTTGCATGTGTGTGTAGGTAAGTACATCCTACATCATCCTTTTGGGATTGCTCTAATGAAACATGGATAACTACATTGTAAATGGCCAATAGAACAATGTCACTAGCCATGACTACACTGGAAAACTTTTTTGGTTTTCTTTTTGTTAGTATTCTAATAAGCAAAAAACCCTTTAGTTAAAATAAAGAAACAGTAAGAAAAAATGGAGGAGAGAATTGCAGAAAGACAGGAAAGGTGACTGTGAGGCAGAGATGGAGGAACAGATACAATATATTTAATACAGCATTTCCAGAATAATGTCATGTAACCTTAGGAATTTATCTTGATTATTTTTGTTATGGAACATAATTCCCTGGTGGAAGGACTTCTTTGTTTGTGCTCCAGTCTTCAGATCTTTGACAGTTTTTGGATCTTCTTTTCCATAATATTGGTATCGAAGAAGTCATTGCATGTTTTGCTGAGCTCAAAGGTTTTTTTCATATTTATCCAGCTTCCATTTAGAACCCGTTGGGCTTAAAATTTTATGGTTATTTTGTAATACAATTTTATTTTATAGGAACAAAAATAATTCTTGCATAAATTCTGGCTAGGACAAAAGGATGTAGGAACAGTCCCAAAGCATATGGGTTAAATTAGCGCCTGCTGAGTTGCAGTGCCAGCATTTGTCTGATTTAACGACACAATTTTAAATAACTGGAGGGGGGTCTTGAGCATCCTCCATGTGATTTTTCTGACAGATTAATTTTAAACAGAGGCCTAGGGAACATTTGGGACCATGAGTATGAATGTGTTTCTATTGGTTAACAGTGAATAATTGGCCTACTTTCTTGTCCCGTTTCTTCTTCAGGAAAATATAATTAATTTAAATGTGCTGGCCAGTGATAGTCATAGCACTGTTGCAAACCGTAATAATAAGACTAACATCTGGAATAACAAAAGCAGGTTAGATGGACAGGAGTGGGACAGGCAACAAGGCTCAATCAATAGGAAACAACTCAATCAAATTCAATGCATCACATCTTCTTGGCCCAGGAATATTTAAAAATGTGAAGAGTTATTTATAATTGAACACTAATGCTAAAGTAAAAAAAATATTAAAGGTGACATTTTAAATACCAATCATGCTTCTGGAGTTGAAGAGTGAAAATAACATGAGAAAGTCTGGTTTTCTTAGTGCCTGAAGAGTTCTGAGTAATAGATGAATGAAACAATCTCAATTTTATTTTCAATGATAACATCAAAACCCACTCTTTTCAGCATATTATTTTGCCTTCCACAAGCATTTTTTAGTTTCTGATGTAAGACGTTATCTGGTTTTAACGAAGGGCTTTTCAAACTGTTAAGATTAATAATATACAGCAACTATTTGATTTTCTTTTTTTGTGAATTTAGTGGGTATACAGATATAAATCTGAATCTTCAGTTATATAACAGAAACTAAAATCCCACTGAAAAATTGTTTTATGAAAGTGTGGGTAAAGGAATGCATGTGTATACATTAAACAGGGAGAGTAATTTAGGATGTGAAAGTGAATTATCTAATCAGAATTTATATATTATGTTGCCTTTTGTTAACTATCATCTGTTATCACACACAAACCAATAGTGGCTCTATACTACGTTATGCTGTACTTATATTACTTTGGATTTAGAGTAAGTAGCTGTTATGGGAACCATAAAAATGAACATGATCATTGCAAATCCAAAACTGAGCATGGGACATTACCTACAATAAAGTTATCATAATGGATATAGAGTGTCTTGGAAGACAGATCACTTTAAAATACTTAATTTATATATTTCTTCAATCAAGTGCAATAGCCCCAAACTTGGTTGGAATATACAGTCTCTTATCTCTTCAAAATTCTTGAGTAAGTTTTCTACTTTATAATTACATCCTGTATAGCTCTAAACAGCAAAAAATAGCCCAATTATTTAAAATAAGAAATTATAAAGACCTTAATATAAATCCACCCTATTAAAAGTCTTTGAAGATATAAAACACAGCAAGGTGTCTCTCATGTTGCTGTTGCTTTGCACAGTGATGATGCATTTTAAATGGAAGCAAGGGTTACTAGAATCTAGAAAGCAGAACTAGAGGGGTGCACAGCTGGATGGTTACTGAGTGAAATATTTAGCTCATGATCTTGAAAGAATTTTGTACTGTGACCTAACAGCTGGAATCTGTAATTTTACTTCACAAAAATTTTACAGTTCCTGAGAAATATTATGTTTCTAGACTGAAAAGTCTGCATGATTTGTTCAGTAAAGATTCCCATGTTTTTGCTTTTGTATATATTTACAGAGTTTGAGAAGTTTCTCATATTTATACTTCTAAAATTTTTTACCCTGTACTTAGGTCTGACTAGATAATGGCATAATAAAAGAAATGAAACAAATGTAAATTTCCCTTTTTTCTAAGTGAAATAACTTTAATTTCAGTAATATTTTTTCACAGAAACTTTTAGGAAAACAGAAAGTTTTCAGTACAAATAGAACAACCTTCCTTCACTCAAAAATGTTTTGGAAAACAGCTCTGACTAGTTGTACTCAATTAAAGTGACCTGAGAATAACTTCTTGAATCAATAACATTTACATGAACGTAGATAATGTATATCAGACTATTAAGGTGAAATATTATTTTTATTTACACTTGATTTCACCCTGAAAAATGTCAATTTCATCCTTGTGTTTTGAAACAACGAACAACCAAACAAAAAAAACCCTAACCAAACCAAACCAACAACAATAACAAAAAATCAACCTAAAAAATTGGTTAGCAGTAATCCTACAAGCTTTAAAACCAGAGAAAACTTTTTCACTCAGCTGGTCTGAGTTTTTTCATTAGGATGTTCCAAACAAGGAAGGTAGGAAACTGATAGCAGTCCAGATATTGACCTCAGCTGTCTGACCTGATTTTCAGAAGAGTAGAACACTCAGAGTTTAAGCTGAAGTTAGAAGGCCTTGCAGCTGTGTAGTTTTCTCTCCAGTCAGCCTCTTCGCCTGAAAATAAATAAATAAATAAAAATATTAAACTGCCTAAGGATTAGTGAAGGCAATCATTGATTATTAAGGCTAATAAAGAGATATTATTTTTATAATAGCTTGACCTACTTTATTTTAAGAAAACATATGTGATACAGCTTATTTATTTTGTGCTAAACTATTGTGAAGCCTAAGCTGAAGTATAATTTTATTTAAGATAACATTATTAGTACTACCATAGTTAAGGTAATGTTACATAGACTTAAGAGGAAAAAACTGCCCAATATCTGTGTCCCAGTGTTGTTGTGACAGAGGAAAACATGCATTTTTATATTCCTGAGCTGTTTCACATGAAACTGCTTAACATTCTTACTATTCTTAGAATACTAGAAGTGAAGTCATAAAAAATAAATACCCAAAGGTGGGATTCAGAACAACATGTTTTGCAGATTTTAAAGTATCTACAGTGGCAGTGCACATATGGTACCTTCAGTTACCTTGGACAGTGCCTAAAAGCCCATAATAAACTCATGCTATTGTTACACTCACAATAAATATAATGGCCAAATGAATGATTATTAGCCAGTAGGTTTCATTCTACTGACGATATATTCTGCCTGACATGGTCCTACAGCCCCCACCACCTTAAACTTCCAAAGAGTGGAATCCAAAAACCCAGGAGCTATTCCTGGAGTCTATCATGTTACTCTTTTCTATTTAATATTTTGAATATATTAATTTAGACAAAAAAATCAAATTATTTAAAAAATCAATATATTGATGCTTTTCATGCACTTTTTTGTTCATATTCTCTGCTCTGCTCTAGTCCCCAGTGAGCACAATGAAGTGTTCTTAAAATAACTGTCCATGTGTAGAACAGCCCTTCATTAACTCCTTATTAGTATAAGTGAAAAGATGGAATTGTTTCCATCAGCAGAAGCCATATATCCTTGTTCTCCACTTTGTCACTACTATCAGATGGAAAGATTTCTTGAAGTGTTGGGGCATGGGATGGTGAGGCCATGCTATGCCTAATCCTCCTCTGACGTCAACTTTCTTCCCAAGTTTAAAGGCCAGTTTGCATGGATCCTTTGCATTACTAATTAGTCCCAGGATCAGATCTCAGATGTTCTTGGTGATTTTTTTTCTCATTCTGGGAATGCAAATTGAGGAATTCAATAGTGGCAAACTCACATTTTAATAACAAAAACTCCTTTCAAACAAGTTCTAAATTAAAACCCAGAATGAAATGAGCATTTAAATAGTACATTTAAATGTACTATTCTTTCAGTTTTCAGGCCAGATTCTTTTCAGTTAGTTTTTAGATTATTATAACAAAATATGAAAATTATAGTGAATAATTGAAGATAAATGCACCTAATTTATGAACTATTTCCATACCCCTTCACACACAGGAGATAGATCACATGTAAATATCCTCATTTCCATGCCTTAACTTGCATCTAGATAGTGTACTGTAAAACAAAATCTGTGTAGATTTTAGGCCAGGGTAATAATAAAAAAATATCTTGCAATTGCTAAATAATTTGTTGGGCTGTTTAATGTTACAATACGCTGTTCAAAAACTGTTAAGTGGTAAAAATCACTTTCTGTATTGACTAGTACAAAACTTTATGTTAAATTTCACTCTCTTAAACAGGGGAAGAAATAAATAAATCTTGAAAGATATGAAACAGTATTTAGTAGATCATGTAGGCTAAATATGTTTTACTTACACAAGCAGGTTTATGATGTTACTGTCAGTGTTCAAATGATAAAAACTTGCCTCTTCCTGTTTCGATGGTTCCTTCAGTCTTGTGTTTTACTTTCTTTTTGGCTCTGTACAGAATATCTCAAAATGACTTTTAATAAATGCACTACATAGAATGATATAATGGTTTGGTTTGGAAGGGACTTCTGAAATCCTCTTTGTTCAACCCCCTGCCATCCACTGGGACACCTCCCACTAGAGCAGGTTGCTCAAAGCTACATCCAAACCTCCCTTGAACAATTCCAGGGATAGAGTATCCATACATTCTCTGGACCACTTGTGCCAGTTTCTCACCAGCACCTCACACTAAAGAACTTCTTTGTAATATTTCACAGAATCACAGAATCATCCAGTTTGGAAAGGACCTCTGAGGTCATCAAGTCCAGCTCCTTAATCCACTATCACTGTGGTTACCAGACCATAGCACTGAGTGCCACACACAGTCTCTTCTTAAAAACCTCCAGGGATGGTGAAACCACCACATCCCTGGGCAGCCCATTCCAATGTCTGATCACCCTCTCTGTAAAGAATTTTTTCCTAATATGTAACCTAAACCTCCCCTGACAGAGCTTAAGTCTTACTGATAGCTACTTGGAAGAAGACACTGACCCCCACCAGGCTACACCTTCCTTTCAGGGAGTTGTAGAGAGTAATGAGCTCTCTCCTGAGCCTCCTCTTCTCCAGACTAAATAACACCAACTCTCTCAGCCATTCCTCACAGTTCTGGAGTCCCTTCACAGCCCCCTTGCTCTTCTCTGGACCTGCTCCAGCACCTCAGTCTCCTTCCTGAACTGAGGGGCCAGTGCTGAGTACAGGGGCAGAATCACTTCCTTGGACCTGCTGGCCACGCTGTTCCTGATCCAGGCCAGGATGCCATTGGCCTTCTTGGCCACCTGGGCACACTGCTGGCTCATGTTCAGCTTCCTGTCAATCCAGACTCCCAGGTCCCTCTCTGCCTGGCTGCTCTCAGCCACTCTGTGCCCAGCCTGGAGCTCCCCATGGGGTTGTTGTGGCCAAAGTGCAGGACCCGGCACTTGGCCGTGTTGAACCTCATCCCATTGGAATCAGCCCAACTCTCTGGTCTGTCCAGGTCCCTCTGCAGAGCCCTCCTGCCTTCCAGCTGATCAACACTGACCCCCCCTCCCCCTCCCCCTCCCCCCCCCATCCCAGCTTAGTGTCCTCTGCGAATTTGCTAATTGTGGACTCAATCCCCTCATCTAAATCATCAATGAAGATATTGAACTGAACCGTGCCCAGCACTGATCCCTGGGGGACACCACTGGTGAGCGGCTGCCAATTGGATGCAGCACTGTTCACAACCACTCTCTGGTGCCAGTTACAGCAATAGAATATATTTAACCACTGCAAAAGTACCTGTTATTTCAAAAGATATGAGTTGTAATCCTCTTATTCCTTTTCAGAAATTTCCTATATTGTGTCACCCCACAATCAACTGGAATGTCAGGCTAATTTCAGCATCCCATTTTGCATTAAATATTCTTGTGAAAATTGGAAAAAATAGCAAGAAAACATGTGGCTTATCTGCGAAAGACACAGACACTATATATATTCACTGCAAGTTGATCACAACAGATGGAGTCCATAATTTGCTAGATCTGGGATTTCTATTAACTTGGACTGACAGTCTCAAGCCAAATCCTCATGTTTCTTTAATTGTTTAGATAACTTCTCTAGCAAAGCAACCAGCAACTGAGAATTTTCCTTTTTTTTCTCCTCCAATTCATCACTATTACTAAGTAAGCATAGATCTAGCTTGCCATGTTCTTTCTTGAAGGGAAAATATGCCTTGCTATACATCTGGTCCTTTCTGAATCCTTCTCCTCAGCCCTCACACCTGCAATATGCTTTGGATGTAAAACATCTGTGGAAAGGACTATGTTTCAAGTGATCATTGGTCAGGTGTTTTGTTCTTTCTTTACTTGCATTTTACTTTGCATTTAGGGAAGTCCTTCTATTAATTTTCTGCAGAAGGAACATGGTCTATTCTTCTTCCTTATTTTTTCTGATAATGAAAATGATCTTTCTGTGACTACGGTTCTCCTTTCTTCAGCCACTGAATTTATCGGCAGATATTTGGAGATTATTAAAATGGCAGATCATTTTCTTATATCTTTGATGAGCTGCTGTCACTCTTTTAGTTTTAATTAAATTTCCAAGTAGAGAGTGTGTCAAAATTGTAATATCAATCTCCTGCTCTTAAGAACCTTCTCAGTGTCTTTTTTTAAGCATATAGTGTTGACCTTCCCAAAGCAGTTCCTCTCTGAGAACTTCTATTCACCTTCTTATGAAAGGGCAGAGGCGAAACAGGCTGCAGTAATCTTCCCACAAACTATTTAATTCTTTGTGAATTTTATGATTAAAAAATTACCCTGGCTACTAATGAAATTAAAGTGTTTCAGTCATATTTCCTGATTTATGATGACACTTGCTCATAAATAAATAAAGTCTGTACTATTTTTCAGTCGTGAGAACAACTTGTCACTCCACTTGGGATGTTGTTCAAGGTGATGAGAGAAGTGCTGGATATACTCCATATATTGGAAAAGGTTTGTCTGAATGGAGGATGTGCATGCTGAGCTCCTTTAACCTCTTCAGCTATCTCATGATTTCTCTTGGGAATGAGCAAGCACTTTCCTTTCACAGGATTCCTTGGCAGTGACTGTGCAGACATTCATCTTGTCTCTGTCCTCCAAAGCCCACAACAATCAATTTAGCAGCATATCTGTAAACTGTCCTTCTTTACGTAATTCGATCACAATCTTATCCTTTAATTTTCTTGAGGCTCTGCCTAACTAATACTGCATTTTGGGTAAGTACTAGTGTTAAAAGCTGAGCAATTTTATTCTGTGTTTTGACCCTTGCTTGCAAACTTAATTCTTATCTAGAATTAAGCTCAGACCAAACTGGTATCTTAAAACTGTCCTAGACCAGGATGTACCAGGTAACATGGTGAGAACATTCAATATTGGAAGCATCTTTGACCAGGCTGTGTCTGTGAAGTATCCAAAAAGTAAGGGTACACTTATAAATTAAACAGGCTCATCTATTGCCCTCTATTAAAAAATGGCAAATAAAATAGGAACTTGCTCTATCCCTACAGACAAATGTCTTGTCATAGTTTACATCTCACTTATGACTAAACAGTTTTCCCCAAGACCTCCAAAACTTCATGGCTACATCCAAACTTCCCTTAGTTTGTGGTATTCCACTA
This sequence comes from Phaethornis superciliosus, assembly GCA_023637945.1. Classification (NCBI taxonomy): domain Eukaryota; kingdom Metazoa; phylum Chordata; class Aves; order Apodiformes; family Trochilidae; genus Phaethornis; species Phaethornis superciliosus. The sequence goes on from JAJQWJ010000001.1 coordinate 10,824,581, forward strand.
AGTACCTCTGAAGACTGTGAAAGCTCTAGCTGGAGTAGGCAAAATCCATACCCAGGTTCTGTATTAAAAAATACATGGGTCTGTGGGCCAGAGGTCTAGCAGGTGTCCTGAATATGTTTTATTTGCCTGTATATCTAATGGACCCTAATTATCTGCAAGGTGCTAAATTGAAGCACGGAGCTATTTTGTATGTGTGGGGGGAATGTAAGAAACAGATAATGTTCTTTAACCCCTTTGTCACAGATGGGAAACACAGGAAAAATAATATGATTCCAATTATATTCATAAGAAACAAAAAAATCACTCCCAGGCAGGAAACACACAGCCCATTTCCAGCTTTAAGCAAAATGTCATGGCTAACTTATAAACTGCTTAAAAATGGCTTTATGTAATGAAAGTGCTGACAGACCTTTAATTATATCCGTGAGTGTGACTATATAGCAGAATAATTTTGAATTCTTCTTTGATTCTTGAGGTCTGAAGCAATTTTAATACACTGTGAAGTGACATCTACCAGAGTACCAGTGTGAGGCACTTTATTTTAATAATAAACATATGGAATTACAAAATGATCATTTCCTAAATGTCCATGACTTCTGCACTGACTCCAAATTAATCCATTACATTAAATGTATTAGCATTAATACCAAATGTATTCCTGTAGCCTTGTGAGAGGGGAAACAATCTATTATTAATCTTACTCATTTTTGCATAACCTGTTCTACATACTAATTATCATTATGGTTGCTTTAAAACCCATTTAACTTTGCCTAATACTTGAAGGTATCTTGACTATTGACATAATTTTGCCAGATTTAAATAGTTTGTTCCTGTACCATTTTATAATTTAAGTATTATAAGTAACTCAGCTAAAGCAAGTGGAAATTTATAAATCTATGATGAATTAGGGACTTATGTCCCAGCAAAGAATTATGTTTATCCAATGTTATTGCATGTAAATAGTCCAGCTGATTCTAATGATACACATTCATGTTGTGTAAAATAAAGCATTTCTATGTCTGTCTTGTGGAAGAAAGAACCTTACAGTATGCATTAGCAGTGTAATAATTTCAGTTTAATAGAAGTGCAAATAAAAGTAGTATGATCTTACTTGTAGGATATGGCTGATATAAGTTAGATGCTACAAGAATACTCTGAAAAGTAGTATTTCAACATCCATAGTAATATTTAGCCCTTGTCAAAGTCCAGTATAAATCTTATTCAAAAGACAGCACTAGCTCCAGATGTCTGGAAAACTATTAATATAATTACATTATTACCAAAGGTTAAATCCAAACCTTTAAACCATGATACTGACACTTATGCAAAGATGCAGTTTTAGCACACACTGATGACCTATGCATCTGATGGAGTGTCCCTATCACAAACAAAGGGAAAACCTTGGAAATAATTGGAGAATGTAAATTGCATCTGAAACATATACATGCTCAAAGTGCTTGTCAAAATGGTTATGAAAAGTTTAACTATTCTGGAAAATAACAATTAGCACAAAAAATCCCACAACACCCCCCAGAAAAACACATCAAAAAAACAGCAACAAAAAACACCACCTCCCCAAGAAATACGCTCTGATATTTCATACCAGATCCTCTTAGCTAGCTAGACCAAACATTTTTTTTCTCTCAAAGTGTTAGTAAAGTAGAAAATCCATTTTCCCTATATAGACACACTTTTGCATATTACCTATTCAAAGATGAGCTTTGCCTGTTGATAGCAATACAAAGTTATTAGTTAGTATAAATGTTTTCAACTCCACTTGCTTCAAAGAGGGAAACTATTTTTATTTTGGCTGAACTTTCAAACACTGCTAATTCCAATTACATTAATGGACATAGGTTCACTTATTACATTTTTACATAAATTTAAGCAGTGACAGTTGACTTACAGCTCCAGAAATCCCAAAGGCTTGTGTATTGCTGGATAAGCAAGATGAAAGGATATTTTACAAATTAAGCATAATATTCTATACCATCTGTAGGAAAAGTAAGTTTGTACGATAACCTTCTACAACTTGATAGTTTTTGGGTCAAGTCACTGGTTCATCTTCTTATAGGCTTTTTCCAAGGCATTTTTCCAGAAATTTCCATTTAGTTTACAAAAATACCTTAGGTATAAGATTTTTTTTCCACACACAGACCCCCAACCTGTAAAAGATAACATCTTGTCAACAGGGGCAGGCACTGAGAATAGCAATGAAAAACTAAACATCAGGAATCAATAACATTATTTATAGATTTTTACAAAACCACACTTCTAATTGCCTAGTAGTTAACATCCAAATTACTGGTGTATTTTTACTGTTTATTAATTTTGGGTCTGTGTTTGTGTATATAATTAGGATCAAATCATCCATTACTTTAATGTAGTGTATTTCTATGCGGAGGTTTCTTTGATTTAAACTAACTAAATGGATCTGGACACGCTGCAATTGCTGGAGAATTTAAGGCACTTTGAGGTCTTTTTTGATGAAAACTGCAGGCTGAGAGGTTACACTGTTAAGGTCGAGCTGCCAGATTTCTGACATTAGTCTTGTTCAAATAGTGTGTCACAGTCTCAACCTCGGGGTGAGGCTGAGCAGGCTCCACAGCTGTCCCATCAAATCTCTCCCCAGAGGGACCCACCGGCTCACCCTGCTCAGAGAGGTGCTGCTTACCAGTGTCAGTGCAGACCTCCTGTGTCTGGAGAAATACATAAAAGTACACCTGGGAACAAAACAGGCAAAAAATAAACAACTGTTTTCCTTTAAGAACCGCTTAGAAGGTGCAAATGATTACTTTTGTATTTATTCACCCCTCTATCTATTTTTGTTAGGTTTCTTCTGTGCTTTGCATTGTCCTGCCTCTCACTACATAAAACTGTGATGATAATAATGAATTGATTTGCTTTTCCACAGGTGCTGCCACAGTTACTGTGGAAGAGGTTTGTGCTAGCAAACAAGATATCAGTGTTTACACAAACTTGTTTAGACTTTTTGACAGTAGCTGCAGTCTCCTTGTTTGGACTGTCCAGCTTTAGTAAGGACACCAATTCTGAAGGTAATTTAGGAAACCTTGTGTTTTACAGTCAGCCAGGTGCAGATTCCACCCACTCTTAAAAATGTGCATAGCTTAACTTGATAGGGTGAACTAAATAATAAAAACTATGACTTTTTAAAATATTAACCATTGTGTATCTAACTATAACAATAAATGTTCTAAAAATATATGAAACTAAGTTTGTTCAAACTTGTATGTTGAAGTTATGCTAAATGTTAGTTAAGTTAGACCTTTTTTATCTTGCGCTATAAATAATTAAATGTCTGGCTCAGAAAAAAATACAGTTTTTTACTCTGCCATGTACGTAAAGATTTTATTGCACTGAGCAATGAAAGAGAATCTTGTTGTTCTGTCACAGCTAGACTGGTAGATCTGAGTTTTTATGTTAAATCTGATCCCATCAGACACGAGGTAACATATGCTGTCATTACAATCAATGTTCTGATGTCAACTAATAGGTGGAGAATAATACTAAAATTACAGAAGTAACCTTAGTATGATGTAGGACTGCAATTAGACCTGGTGAGCATCAGTTTGATCTCCTCAGCTTCTGTATTTCCAATTTTTCTATGAAACAGAACAAAAATTATATTTATAGAAAACAACATAATGAGGAGAGCTACAGACATTTTTGCTCACAAAAAAGGAGGCATTATATGTCACTGGATACTTAAATCAATAGTTCTGTGAACCATTATTGTTTTATCCAAATGAAGGACTATGTGTGTGAAAACTGCAGTCTCAGTAATACGTTAGAACATAGACTGAAAAAAATATTACAGAATATGTCACTACAGCATACAGAGAAGAAAATTTCAGAACTGTGCCTGTAGGCATGTGTAGATCCCTGTTATTGACTAAGAAGGAGGTAGCACGTATACAAATTAAGGACAGATTTAGCATGTGCACAGTGAATGTAAAATAAAATAATATCAATTTTAAAACTAAAATAGAGTTATTCTAAAAAAATTACCTGTATTCCACAGCCAAGCAGAAATGTTCTAAAACAAAAAATTCAACCTAGGAAATAGATTACAAAATGCATCCCATAGAATCTCATATTTTTTCTTTAGTACATCAGTGTATCAAGTGTTACACCAAAATAATGCATGAAAGACATTATAAATACATTTTGCACAGTGTGTCATGAAACTGTAAATCATAATTAATTAAAACTCTGTGAATGACCCAGATTCAGAGCTGGCACAAACTGAAGTGCCTTCATTGAACTCAGTGGAATTAAGCAGATTAACTGATTTCAGTATCTGCCCCTGTGACTGAAAGCTGTGAAAAACAGCCTATTGTAATATAAAATTGTTATTTATGTGAAACTGTCTGTGAAGAATAGTGGGATGCTCGGGATCCCTGAGGAAATACAAAACACAAAATGTAGAGAGGGCAGGGATGTCCTGCCCAGAAGGATTGTAGAAGGATCACACAGGCACACAGAAATGGAATTAGGAACTTCAGTCCTCGATTGGGCTGGATTTGGAGCTGATGAAGGTTCTTAAAGGCAAAATAGCAGCTTACCTTCAGTTACAAAGAGAAGACAATGCAGGCCCATGGCTATCTAGTCAGGGGACTTGCTTTCAAATCACACAGTCACAGAAAAACAAAATGTAACGAATGTGGAAGGATGGGTGAGAATAGTCTGGGAAGTCACTGGCTGCTTATTCTCAGTCTAGTCCCTTAAACTCCTGTGCCCAAAGACACAGGACTCATTTGTTTGGTCCTAATTGGTGACCTTTCTCAGGGGTAATTACTGAGGACAATGCTGCTTAAAACATTCACCATGTTTCAGATTCTGGGATGGAAAAAAACTGAATCAGCTTTGCAGATGACATTAAATTACAAGAGCAGTCATTATTTTGAGAAGGCAGAGCTACTGTTTAAAGAGACCTTAGTGATGTGAAGAAGTTAAAAGAAGCAAAGACAAATGCAAAGTCTTGTATGTGGGATGGTTCAGAGATACCAGGAGCTGAGTGGCTATGTATCAACTTTGCTGAAAACAATTGTCCCAGTTTAACGCTGGGACAGCAATTAACCAAATGACAGATGCTCTCTATTAATCCCCCTCCCTGATAAAGAAAGGAGAGAGAATAAGGGAGAGAAACTTATGGGTTGGAAACAAAACTAACCAGCTTTAATGAAACAGTAATGATAAAAAAGGAAAAAATACTAAATATGTACAAATATATAGACAAATTACACCATGTTCCTCCCTGCTTCCCCCTCTAATGTTTACGTCACCACCAAGGCTTCAGGGCAGCCCTGGGAAAGTCCAGGCTGGACTCCTCGAGTCAGCAGCAGTTGGGAGCTGGAGGCAGGAATACAAAGATTCAGGCTGGCACGGATCAGGACCACAGGCAGATGAATGGACAGAATGCCCAGAATGCCAAAGCAAACAGGAACAGGGAAAGAAGGGCAAAGGGAGGAGTGAAGGGTGAAGAGGAAGGTGGAAGGGTTTGACCCTCGAACCCACAAACTTATAACCAATCTGACACATATGGGATGGAATACTCTGGTCAATTTTTGTCATTTGTCTTGTCTGCTCCTCACTAAAGGAGGGTTGCAGGTGTGACCTCTTTACTCACTTTCTCTTTTCAGAACATAAGATGTTCCTCAGAACCAATCAATGGCCTTGGTTCTTCATTCCATTTTCTATCTGTAGCTATAAACATCAAACATTATCAGTGCTAGAAGCAGACTGAGAAACTTGCTGTTAATTTCAGCACGTACAGCTACTTACAAAAGACTTCGCTGAAAGGAAAATTACAAGACAGAAAATTAGCTCTATCCCGGCCCAAACCAGAAGAACAATGTACGTTGCTGAATAACAAATTTGCAGTGTTATTGTGTCAATAAAGGCTAATTGCATGCTAGACTGTATCAGGACAATCATAGCCAGAAGAAGATATTATTCCTTTTAGCTCAGAATTTATGCGGTTTATTCCGAAAGTTGTGTTGTTTTGGGTAAGTACTTACTTCTCACCAAGTAGGAGATACCTGGAAAGAATCCAGTGGAAGGCCACTAAGATGTTTAGGGGACAGACAGTGAAAGGCTGAGAGATCTGCACTTGTTCAGTGTAAGGATGAAGAATAACAGACTTGTTTCCAGTGTTCATGCCTACAGTGCTTTTATAGAGAAGTAGAAACTATATTCTTTACAAGGTTCACAGCAAGAAGATAAAAAAGAGCTGTGCCTGACTGCAACAACAGGAATGCTGACTAGTTACAGGGAATGAAGAATATACTACACAAATAGTTAAGAAAAAAAAAAAAGCTTCTCAGAGAGGTTGTGCAATCTCCATTCTTGAGATCGTCAAAATAAAACTCATGCCAAGCAACCTGATCTGACACAGAAAAGACAGATGCCTCTTCCAACCTAATTTTTTGTGATTTTTTTTTATGATATAAAACTTTGTTTTATGTGTGTGTTTATACACACATACACATATATATATAGTTATAATAAAGGCTTGTAAAAGAAAGCATCATTCTACAGGATTAGACACAAGCACAAGAAATAAAGCTATACTTTGTGCTAACGGGTTTTTTTTTAAATCTTTTAAAGCAAATATTTTCATTCTGTCTTGGCCCACATCTATCTGTCTGGCTTAGTACCAATAAGATCTGTATATAAGATGTGCTGGTAACTACTGGGCCCACATGGGGTCTCTGATACTTCTATCCTGGAAGCACTGAGGTGTTGCCAATATTTAAGGCAGAAAGCAATTCTTAGCTCATAAACATTTTACCTTCCATTATATCTCCTTCCTTTCTGTCCCATTTCCTCTTTCTCTGAGGTGAGGAATGAAACATCGAAGGTGAACTTATTTAACAATATTGCGGCCAGAAAAACAAACTAGTGTCCACTTCTCAGTCCTCTGCTCCTCTCTGTCTCCTCTCCAGATCCATATTAAATATGTCATGAAGCTATGGCTTATACAACCTGTCTTAAAACTTTCAGAATGCTTTGAACCTTATGTGAGCCCAAATTTCAAAGGAGAGGGAGTTCACAGATTGATAGAGACAAATTGCTTTATTGAGAGGCTTGAATTCCACAAAAATACTGCCTGTGGACTAAAGAACTGGCAAGAGCAATACATTTCTGAAGTTTTCTAAAAAGAAGTCCTGAGCAAGAAATTGCCTGGAGATAGGAAAAAAAAATGGGTAAAAAAAGCTATTTAGATGGAAGGAAGCCATGCTGGTGTGGCCTTCCTAATACATTTTTGTACCAGAAATTAAAAGAACATGGTAAATGCTAGATATTAAAATGTATTTTATAGGCCTTATGCTGAATTTTTGGAGTGTTGGGTTATAGGCAATGTCATCTCACTGATGACACACTGTACTCTAAGTAATTCATGTCAATGGTAATCTGAGTATATAAAGAGTATAAATTATGTATTGGATGCTTATTTATGCCAAGTCATTTTATAAGAGTACACTGTACTCTAAGTAATTCATGTCAATGGTAATCTTTTAACCTCATATGTAGTTGTCCCTTGAGGTGGAATTAAATTCACTGAATTTTGGTTACAGTGTAGAACTCTATACCTGAGCCTGTCCTCCCAGGTTCACTGTAGAGTAAGAGAGAGAAATATTTCAAATTCTGCTCTAAAAAGGTGAGGGTTTTTTTGACAATTCCATTAAAATAGATCTGACTACTCTCATTATTATTAGTAGTAAATAGGATTATTACAGAAGCCTGGAAAAGCAGTTCATCTGTGGACATCGAGTTCTGCTGAAATGGAAGCAAAACCTAACCTATATGAAACCCTCTTTTTATCACTGCTTGGATGTTTAATTACCCCATTGAATACTGGTACCTAGAAAGATCATTTGAATTTTCTGGTACTATAAACTCTCCTCTCCTCTCCTGTCTTCTCCTGTCTCTTGTCCTCCTTCTCCACCCTGCCCTTTTTTCTTTTCATCTTGTCACATTTAAATAATAATGTTAATAACATTGTGGTTCCTCAAGGACGTTTACACATTGCCAACAAATAATTGCTTGTTGCCTTGCATGCTTCAGCATTAGAACACCATTTTCTAACTAGATCCAGCCCTTTTTAAAATTATAGTGTGGTAGAAATTATGGTGTCACTGTCTCAGGCACAGAACATATTTGCCTAGAAAAATAAAATAAAAAAAGAAAAATTAAGTCCCAAAAGCTACAGTGGAATGGGACATGTGACTAATAATATGACTGTATAGTGATGTGTATTTATAGAAATCATTAATAATGACATAAGCCTCTGCCAATGGAACTCTTAATGGGACTATGAAGGTCTTCTATCTCAAGATGTTTATATATTCCTGACTTGCATGTCTTGTTAGAACTCTCTGATCTTCCTATTTCAAGTAAAAGTTTACTCTTTTACAATAACAAAGACGTCAGAATCAAGAGTAGGATTTATCTCATACTCATCTTTTCTTGCAGAACTATGATTCATCATCATAAATGTTTGCTCTAGTTTGGGGGTTCCAGATGTTTACTTCTCCCTAGTGAGCACAGCAAACCAAAGACTTGTGGAGGAAGACTTTGTGATCTGTGAGAAGGGCTGGCCACCTGTTGTTTAATTGCTGTGATTATTTGGTCACTGTTTAAAAAAACGTTCAGTTTATAAAGGAATAATAAAATTTAAATTAGATTCTGTCAGGTCCTAGATGTCATTAAAACACTTTCTACTGCTGAGCTTCTGATTGTCTACAAGATATAACAGACGTTTGCAGTCTATATCTACTGGTCACCTCTTTACTACTTATCATTAACTTCTCAGCAGAACTTTAATATGTTTTCAAATTTCAACTCTAAGGTTTATAGGAGAGTATAATTCCAATTCATACATTGGTCTGTTAACTACTGTCTTTACTAAGGTATTCAGAATTGTAATTAAAAAAAAAAAAATTAAAAAAATACTTATTCTTCTGATTAAGGAGAATTTTATAGGATGGCTTTAGAAATTTATGCTATCTTTTAGTAAATAACTATCCACCCAATAGGGTTTGCTTCTTCTGCTGCCAATAGTCTTTATTTCTGAGTAGCCACACGACCAGATTCCATTACCTTTCCCATGTTTAGTAGACATCTATGCGTTTAATAAAGCCAAAGAGTTTCTATTTACCAACTTCTTATTTTATTTAACGGACATGATTTAAAATTATGTATTGGATGCTTATTTATGCCAAGTCATTTTATAAACTGGCTACAGTATAAAAGCTTCTTCACCAGGATCGTATCATGTCAAGTTTCCTAGGTATATATGTGAAAAAAGCTTAGTGATGAAAATTAATAAATTTCAGGTCATCACAAGGAATAAATATGCCACTTTTGTTCTGTTTAGTCCTATTTGCAGTGAAATACATCAGACATAATAGATCTGTTTTATCATTTCTAAGGCTGGATGTTATTGCTTTTGAGTAAACATCATTGTTTGACTGCATTGTCTTATCCATGACCAGCTGTGGTGGTGGAAAAAAATAAAATCAACCAAACCCCATGACTTTATAGAATTATTAACAGTTTCCATGTAGTTTAACTTGTAGACATCTTGTGTTCTTATAGTAGGAAAAGCCTTCTTATAAATGTGATTTGCTTCCATGATTTATTTAACCAGCCTGCCACCCAGAAAACTCAAAAGCTATTATGATGATGGGAAGCATCTTTTAATGCAGACTAAGCAGGATTCAGATATGAAAATATAATTGTTGTAGAAGAAAATTACACAATATGCCCACCCACTATTGAGATCCTTTAACCTCAAAGTGTTTAAAGACTCATCCCAAACATGCAAACAGAAGTTGCAGCCAAGTCATGTGTTAAACACAAAATGACATTGAAGCAGTTTGCCAGGAGTCCTTTGAGACAAGTGAAATATTGTAGACTTCCAGGAAGGCAACTACATGTATGCTTTAAAACAGGGAAAGCCGGATTAAAACTTTCCATTTAGCAAAGAAATGTTCTCTGGAAGCCTGAGCCTACAAACCAAGAGGTGAGCATGTGGAGGTCTGACTGTCCCACAGCATGTTGAAAGGAACATTCTTTTAACATAAGTGAAGACAGGTATAAGTAAAGCTCCAGCCAACACAACATGCTGACACCAGTTCAACCTGGAGTGGAGGGATGTTGATGCTTCAGATGACTAATTATCATTGATAGTGGAGTACAGAGGTAGCCAAATTTTAAAACATCAGAGTAAAGCAAGAAAGTGAGAAAGACTTTTAAAGTAATAAATCTCTGAAGAAAATATAAAGGAGAAATTTGATGAGAAATACTAAACTTCAAAGCAGTTATAGCTACCAAGTACTTATACTGAAGGGCTCTTAACTACTTTTCCAAGAGAAAGCTTGAAAACGTAATTTTTTTTTTTTTTTATTTGAGTAACTTGTTTGTAAAACTTATAGAAAATAAGAATGGAAAGAGCACAATAACATATAAGAGAAGTTGAGAGTTAAACTGCAGAGAATTCTGGTTTAAAAACAAAAAAAAAGACTTCTGTGACACTTACAAGTATTATTTGATATACCATGTTGGTAAAGGTTTTTGTTTCTTATGGGTATGAAAAGTTTGATCATAAATTTCAGAAATTTCAAAGTTTGTTTTGCAAGTGCAATATAAAGTGTCAGTATTCTGACTATGTTTTTGATCCTTATTAAATATATTTTGAATTATTCATGGGCCACCTGATAATGTAATTGGACAGATGAAGAATAGACTTTCAGACATTTAGCTATGAGTGGGTTGGGACAAATCTATCTGTAAAAATGAAGACTTTCAAATCCATCAGCATTTATCTGGTTGTTAACTGCCTGCATCTGGCTGATAATTGATCCCCAACACATAGTATGAAATATTGTCTGCAAACTTCATCTTCCAGCTGGAATAATGATTAGAAAAGAGGTCTGAATAGAGCTGGAGTCTCTACTTGGCTTTGCATATACAGATAAAAAGATAATTAAAAGTATGAGACAATCCTGAAAATACTGATTTTAGGGTAGAATTAGTTACCCACTGAATACACCTTTATAGCTAAATAAAGCCTAGATGTGGAAACCTTATGGATATCTGAAATTTAAAGAAACAAAAAAAATTTATTGAAATTCCTGAAGATGAAGTTTAAATTATGGCACAATTTGTTTTACTTCCTCTGACCTCATTCTGTGAATAGAGGTATGCAGCCCAGATAGTTCAGCTTGGCATATATCAGACCTGCTAAAATTAGCTGATGCTTTTTTTTCTCACATTATAAAATATTACTATTACTCATAAATTTATTACGTAAAGTAGTCAGTAACAATCCTTTGAGCACTCTGCACCACAATTTTCAACATGTGTGAAAACAAATCTAGAGTTGCAAACAAATTTTTTTTTGTATATGCTAAGTAAATAAAAAAAAAACTTTTCAGAAAAGCTGGCAATATGTCCACATGAATCTGCTTATCTGATTTTTTAATCTAAATTTATATCAGTTTCTATTCTATCTTTTTTTTCTTTAGGAATGACACACAGTGTAAATCATATGTGCTTTGAAATAGATTTCAAAGTTCTTTCAAATCCAAATCTGTTCATTTAAATGGGAGAAATGCATTGGCCCCAGAATATATTCTTCATTGCTATTTTGTATTCTGAAAACCATTGCATTATAAAGACTGATTATAGTGGTTTTAGATTTAACCTTAGAAACAGAAATAAGCCAAACCCAAACCCACTTAAGCAAAAAATAATAAAAAACAATAATAAAAATAAAGGAGAACAAAATTAATTTGGTACAATGCAGTTTTATCTCTAAATTGTCTTTGTGTAATGGGTCAGAAGAAATAAGCTGTTTCTGAATACTCCCGATACACTTTAAGTTAATGATGTGATAGAATAAAGAACACTGATGAGCATGAATTGAAAAGTCCAGTTCTGTAGAGCATTTCAAGTTCTTTATTTTTCAACTAATAAAAGGAATCCAACTTCTTTTATCTCTATGACACTGGCTTTTGGGACAAGGTGCCTTTTACATTTGGAATAGAAAAAGCATCACAGACCATGTGTATCTAAGACTAAAGAGATATTTTGATGCCTCTATTCTGTGTTGGCAACTGCAAAATTCAAGGCACATTTTACCATCTTGTTAATAGATTTTATTACAACTGTTCCCAGCTTCATGGTTCACCCACTCTTCTTTAGTCTACCACATCATTAATTTAAACTATATCGATCTTTATGTAAATAGGGATTGACTACTACATTTTGTTTCTAAAAGTAAAGAGGAATCACAAGGAAAGAGTAGGCAGCTTTATTTAGCTTACTAAATCATTTAATGGAGTATTTGATAAGGTAAGCATTCAAAGCCACTTTTCTGTTTACATCTTTACAAGGGAACACTAGCTGAGTGGTTTTCATTTGATTAATTTCTTTTAATTGGGAACAGATTATAAAGACATGTAGATTCCCAAGCAATTTGACTGGCAGGTCCTTTCTTCAGACACCATTGCAATCTGTGTAATATTAGCTTCTGCAAAGCATTAGAACTGTGGCTGGCAGTGCACCTTCTGGAGCTTATCACTGGCAAGTTCCTTTGAAATTTAATCCAGAGTGACATATAGCAGTGGAAAACTAGTAATTCACACTTTCATCAAAGGCATGTTTTAGATAAACACTATTTTAGGCCTGTGCAATTAAAGACAATTAAAACCATAATTCAGCTTATCCTTGACTTGGGCAAATATTTAGTAAGTAATATTCTAGGAATTAGGCCATTTATTTAGAACACACATGAGGTGTGTTTAGTAAAATCAGCATTTATTCCCCCTGTTTGTAGGAAACTCAACAAGCCATGGTAAAGCACAGCTCCCTGCCAAGTGTAATTTGGCTCACAGCCCTGGGATATTATATAAAGACCTAGACTGCAGGAAAAGCTTCCTAGAGGGAAACAGCAGATAACTGACTGGGGGGCAGGTTCAGCTTCTTACTGTTGAAATGGAACACTTTGGGGCATTGCAGTGGAAACTGTGGGAAAAAGAAAATGCAGTGGCCCAAAATGCAATGTTTTCTTTTTCATGTAACATAAATTTTAATGTTTCTGCAAAACACTCTGGAAGATGTCTGCCCACTAAATTCTGGCTGTTGCAGAACTGTGTTAGAAAATACTAATAATCTCATAAATCATAAGGAAAAGTTTAGTTTCTAGTGTCTTTGAAGATAGCGATCATTATTCACAATGCCTGAAAAGGAAGAGCACTCAGATCTTAGTCCAGCACTATGTTCAGTGATTGGCAGGTTTTTTAGTCATCTAAAGAATATGAGACAAAACCAGAGTTCATTAGTATCTTGCATTATCTGGCAAAATTACTGCTTCAGAAGAAAATCTGTGCCTAGATGCACTTGAGAATTTGTATTAGAAAATGTTTAATATGGATTTTTGTAAACATAATTATAATCTCTTTTGGCAACACATGTAACATAATATGTCTATTTTTAATTTATTTGATTTGAACTGGACTATGAAGGCTTACTTTGTATTTACTGTGCAAAATATGGGCAATTCCATAAAGGTATTTTTCAGTGATTTTTTTTTTTTTTGACATTGCATAACTGTGTAGCCCTATAACACATCATTGCCATTGTTGAGAACAGACCATAGGCTTGTGCTGAATTTGCCAGGCTTGAGAACTGATGCTTGTTAGATTTTCTTGTCTGAACTTATCTTGCCTTACCTGCAGCTTTGTTTTTACTTGATATTTTTCATCTAATCAGATGGCTATGGCTAGTTTGATTTACCTTTGCTTATCACTGTCTGCTTGGGTTAAACCATGACAAGGGTGCAAACATAGTTTTATAGAGGTTGTATTGACCAGTAATTATTTTGTGCAAAATAAAATATTTTTGGGTCTGACTCAATGAAGTCATGTAAAGACATTCAGTCCAGCACAGTAAGAGAGACCTTGAGAGGTGAGAGGCAGAATACAATGCAGAGGAGTACAGGATTGGGGTGAGAAAAGATGGGGGAAAATGCTGGCACCAGAAACCCAATGGCTGTAAACTACTCACTGGAGGACAGTTAAAAATACAGAAATGGAGATGACCAAAGCTAGTTTTAAGGGTACCAAGGAGAAAAAAGTATGCAACATGTGCAAAATTCAACACATGCTGTAACTTCAGATGTATCTACAGAGCAATGAAGAATGGGAAAAGGTGTAAAAATATGTTAGCTAATTTATAAAAGTCTTCCTAACTGCACAATAAAGCGAGAAAGAAGAAACCATTGACACAAACGTCATCTTCCTTCCAGTGAGGACTCTCGATAACTTTGCATTACACCTCTCCAACACAAAACTGAGCCACCAGCCTGGCATCCAGAGTCCAATATTAGGAAAAGGGATAGAAACTAAGAAGTCTCTGTATAAAATTTTTATTATTATTATTATTAAGTTTTTCTTTATGGATGAATTAATTTTTAAAATTATCTCTTTTTTTTTTGCTTTTTCTCCACTAATTAGATCTGGACTCACAGTGACTGTTGAATAGACTCTTAAGATTTCAATTAGGCTAACAATAAATTCTCTGCTTTATTTGTGAGGCATGTTTCCTCTTTTCCCATAAACAAGATTCTGAGCATAACAGTATAACAGTAGAAATAAAATATGTTGGAACAAACCGTGTTTTATAAGTTGCAGATGTTTGCCATTAGCAGATTATAACACATGAGAAAAAGAGAAACAGTAATACATCAGAGGACAAAGCCAGCAAAGTGTAATTATGTGAAAGATAAAGATTTACTCAATAACTTCACTTATTCTGTTATGAAAACTAGTAGTGGTACACATTCATTATTGATAAGATAGGTCTCTATTATTCTGGAAAAATTCTGAGAGAAAAACAAACATGAAACGTTTTTATACTATGCGTGCAGGAAATCCCCTAAGCTTAGAAACTAAGAGGACAGGAGGATAAAACTAAAGAACTTGGCAATTAATCTTCTGGGTTTTGCCTTTAGTCTACAACCTCATTATTTCCAGACAACACAAATAATTGGTTCACACCCCTTCTCTGGCTTAAGCTTTCCAGACAGATGCATTTTGAACAAATCATGATATAAAACTTACAGCCTCTGATCAAAGTAACTGTTGAATTAGGTGGAAACAAAGCTATCCAGGAAGAAAAACTGTATTAATACATTTGATTCCAAGAACAACTCTTCAGCATACTATTAGCACTTTGCTGACATAAGACTATAGTCTGTGATCTCACAATACCTTGGCTATGATTTCATAAAATAAAGATCATTTGAAATGAGAGGTCTACTTCACTGGCTTAAGAATCACACTTCAGTGAAACAAGCAAACAGACAAAAAACTTTCAAAAAATACAAGATTATGTTCCTGTTATCTGAAATTTTCCTGCGTGTATACTTATTCTACAACACATAATTTCTCTATGGGTATCTATCTCCTACCTTTATGCATTTCTTGCTAAATTTTGCTTGGTATTATGCTTGCCCTCTTGCCATTACTTACACTTCTGTGCAATACAACCTTAATACTGTGTTATAAGTAGATTTGAAATTGCCTTTGAATACTCGTTTCAGTTGCCTTTTAACTTCAGAATCAGAACATAATGAGTGATTCCTTCTCAGGCAATAAAGCATTTTAATGAAACACCCTAAACAGTCTGTTTATCCCAGAGTGTTTGTCTGTTGTGTCTGTGTATGTACAACTATAGTTAGTAATTGTAGTTTGCTGGCTCTTGTAAGTCCATCTCTCCTGGCTTTTCATTGCTTTCATAGCTCTCATCTTACTTTACCTGTATAAGTGGGTCATCTATAAATATATTTTGTTACTGATCCTAACTGTACCAATGGTGTTTCGATGCAAACAGTGGTGTTTGAGTCATGAATTTACCCATGTATAAGAAAACAGAACCTACCTAATACAAACCTTGGTAAGCACCAGCTGTGTTTTTCAGATGTCATGTTAGAATAGCTTGATAGAAAAATTTTGGCAGCCAGTTAAATGCCCAAAATTGTGGTTATTTGTTATTTGAAAGAACTCAGGTGGGCTTGGTCTTGTCTAACTGGAACAACTGAAGATACTAATTGCTAAACTTGCATTTTTAAATTATCTAACAATTAACAAGACTAATAAACTGCCTGCATATTCTCATGCTTTGGATTTGCAGCATCTTCGAAGCTCCATATTTTACTATGGATGATAGGGCTTTAAAGGTTTGAGTAGTCCCACCTCTGTGCCTGGTAAGATCATGCAGCAGCTTCTCCTGAAGGCTCTGCTAAAGCAAGCAGTGTGCAAAGGGGTGATTGGTGACAGCCAACACAGATTCACTAAGGGCAAGTTGTGACTGACTAATTTGGTGGCCTTTTATGATGGGGTCACAGTCTTGGTAGACAAAGGCAGAGCAATAGACATCATCTATCAGGACCTGTGCAAAGCATTTGACACTGTCCCACATGACATTCTGATCTCTAAAGTGGAACGATACGGATATGATGGACAGACCACTCATTGGATAAGGAACTGGATGGCTGATTGCACCCAAAGAGTTGTGATCAGTGGCTCAGTGTCCAAATGGAGATGTCTGACAAGTGGTTTTCCTCAATGGGCGGTACTGGGACCAGTGCTGTTTAACATCACTTTGTTGGTGACATGGACAATGGAATTGAATGCACCCTCGGCAAGTTTGCAGACACCACCAAACTGTGTGGTGAAGTCAACACGCTGGAGGGAAGGGATGCCATCCAGGGGGACCTTGACAGGCTTGATAAGTGGGCTCATGCAAACTGCATGAAGTTCAACAAGGCTACGTTGAAGGTTATGCACCTGGGTTTAGGCAATCCCATGGACAAATACAGGTTGTGAGGAGAAAGGATTGTGTAGAGCCCTGAGGAACAGGACTTGGGTGTGGTGGACCAGAAGCTCCAGCTCAGAAAATCAAACTGGGTCCTGGGCTGCATCAAATGAAACATATATCAAGGAAGTGATTCTCCCATCCCAGTCTGCCCTTGTGAGACCCCTGGAGTACTGTGTCCAATTCTGGAGTTCCCAGCATAAGAAGGACATAGAGCTCCTAGAACATGTCCAGAGGAGAGCCAATAAAATGATCAGAGGGATGGAGCTCCTCCCCTGTGAAGAAAGGATGAGAAAGTTGGGGTTGTTCAGCGTGGGGAAAAGGAGGCTCCAAGGTGACCTTATAGCAAAGTTCCAACATCTGAAGGGGCCTACAAGAAAGATGAGGTGGGGCTTTTGACACAGGTGTGTAGTGAGAGGACAAGGGGAAATGGTTTCAAACTTGAAGAGGGGAGATTTAGGTTAGACATTAGGAAGAAATTCTTTACTGTGAGGGTGGTGAGACACTGGTACAGGTTGCTCAAGGAAGTTGTGGCTGCCCCCTCCCTGGAAGTGTTCAGTGCCAGGCTGGCTGGGGCCTTGAGCAGCCTGGTCTAGTGGAAGCTGTCTGCCCATGCAGGGGGGTTGGAACAGGGGAACTGATCTTTAAGGCCCCTTCCAATCCTATCCATTCTATGATTCTAAGAGAGGCTTTTAGGAGTGTAAATGAGGAAATTATGAAAAAAATTAGAAAACATTATTCCCTTCACTTTTAACTTCTCTGAAAATGAGACACTGTCACTCAGGGACTTTGATGATACTTTCCAGCTAGAGTTTCTGACTCAACAATTCAGGCCACAGCAGCCTGAACAAGGAGAAATGGGTGCCTACAAAGTTTGGAGGTCAACTGGTAAAGAGTTTGGCAACCATCAGGTTTCAGTGCTTCATACAGAGTTCTCTATCTCTTTCTTTTACGTCCACCTGAGTGATTTTTTTATACAGTGAAGTACTCATCGGTAGTAAGGCTGAAATACCTTTGTGATTATCCAGCAAATGAGGTGAAGTGGCTCACAAATAGCTCAGTGGAACAGGATCAGGCTCAAACCCTTATAAAATAACCAAGTTTATCCTTTCTGTATACTGTCTCTTTCTTGATGTTTTCTTGAGATATACTATTCCAAAAATGACTTTCACTTTATTATGTCCTGTTCAAATTTCCAAAAATAATACAACTCTGAGTGAGATAATCAGCTAAGTAATTAAGACATTGAGCCAGGAAATCAAATTAGTAAGCCAGAGCCATAAGGAACTCAGGGTGTCATGATACTTGCAGACCAGACACAACAGATGGTAACTGTCTAAATCCTTTAATTTCATTGGTTAGTGACATAATATAGAAATAAATCTTTCTCTCATGCACATACCTATAGTTACAGACAACCCTAATAAGAGTTCAAAGACAAGACACTGGTAATACAATGTTTCATTCATATGTAACCCATTATTACAGAACTGTTTTCTGATGAAATGTTATTAAAACCCTCTCTGAACTCATCCATGACTACGTGAACTATAGTGTTCCTCTTGTACCTCCTGCCCTACATGTCAGTGCCACCTGCTAAGCCCACCAGTGTGGAGCTGGGATCCTGCTTCCATGATACTGCCATGGCAGCATGCACCAGGTTTCTGTCAGCCAGGTAGTAACCTTAGGAAACAGTTGTTAGAGAATAAAAATAAAATAGAAACTTCTCCCAAAAAAATGGCAGCAGTGGGTTGGAGAGGATTAGATGCTGAAGAAAGTGCACATGCATGACAGATAGATATGGAAAAGAACTAGTAAGACCATAAAATCAGAGAATAGGAATGAATATTTTATATTCTGAAATAGTAGCAGTGGAGATCACATCACCAGAGGACCTAGAAAAATATTAGAGTTTCAGTTCTGATAGATGCCTTCTCCAGAGTGCAGAGATGAGCAGGTTCTCCATAACAGAATCTAAGATGGTGGACAGGGGGGATTCACTACTGAGGAGCGGGGGAGAACAAATTAGGCTTGGTCTTTATACATGTTTTTGAAATGATAAAATGAAAAGCTGCTGAGCACTTATGAAACCAGTAATGAGTAAAAAAGTAGACATTATTTTTTTTAATACAAAAGATATTGCTCTCGGCATGAGCAAACCATATTTTAGGCCTCATTATATGAGATAATAAGTGCTTTGGAAGACTATGAGTGCCTGGGGTCTTGTGATCATGCTTTTATATTCAATATAAACAAACCTATCTGGTAATGTGTAATCAGTAGGTCATTTTTCTAAAGAAAAGACAAAGACAGAGTGGAGTGAAAGAAATTTTATGATATAAAAATTAAGGTGGCTTTTTCACATGGCTTGCAAAGTCATTGTTACAAAGTGAAAAAGAGAAAAAATAATTTGATTCACTGGAAACGTACATAAATTTAGAAATTGAAGAACAGAGAAAATAGAAAAAAAAGAGGAAAACCCAGCACATGCCAAAGAAAATAATGATTTTTTATAGCATTTTGATAATAATAAAATTTTAGCAACAGTTACATCCTGTTACTTAATGGAGATGACAGTGGTCATCAGTGTTGCAGATATTTCTGTTCTGTATTTGGAAAAAAGAAGAATGTACCTATTGAAAATTTTAGATCTTTCCAGAGCACAGCTACAGGGACTTAACATTTCAAAACCAAGAGATTAAAGCCTTCATTGACTCCACTAGTGATGCAGGAGATCTAATAGTGGTCAGAGTTAATTTGTGTGTATCTTTGCAACAGCCAGAGTAATTTAGTTAGAGGGATCGACATTTGAAAGAATGTAAAAGTTAAGTCACAGCTGGGAAAATGGGGGCAATCAAACTGTGTTAACGATACTGCCTGTATGTTTGTATGCTGTAATGAAGAAGCTTTCATTAGAGACATGGATTTTTTGTAGTTTTTGAATAGAAAGCCCTTAGCCTGAATTTTGTGGAAAGGTTTTTGTCTGGATTCAATGTGACCAGTACATGCCCCAACAAATGGTGGAAAGGAAATTAAAGTACTTTGAAAGCAAATGCAAATCAAATTTTAATTAAAATTTCATTAAATGTGTGACAAGCATGGCAAAATCATAAAAACTTAGCTACATTATTGTTAAAATCTGACTAGTCTGAATGTAAGGTTTATTATTTTTTGGAGGGAGATATGGCTACATCGACAACGATATTATTAGTGGCCTTACTATGCAAAAGCTTGTGAATCAGTCTTATGGACACTCACCTAGGACTGGAAGGTTTTATCTTGGTTTTGGGGAGTAGGACTTATCAAAGCAATAACCCTTGCAAGTCTTTGATGTGTGGATTTATAGAATTGTCATCAACACATTTGTGGAATGGCCACAGGAGAGCACATGAAGTGGTTATAGAACGATCAGTGAAATAGTTGTTGATGTGCTGCCACCTACAGCAATAGAAGTTTCTAATGAGGCTTCAGATGGGAAGACAGTTGGCCAAGTATTCAACACTCCTGTCAACGATCTGAAATGATATGTAATTAATAAAAGTTCACAGATGACATGAAGTTGGCAGAATGGTGGGAAACAGAAAACAGAATAGCTGTATCCAGAGATGTAACTTTCCTGGCAGCGTCCATTAAAAAAACTGCCTTATAAACTGATAAATACAAAGATACACACCTAAACAGAGAGAATCTGATATTACCTGTGACTGTGTCCTTGTTTTTTTAAGAGAGTATCATGGAGGTAAGAATAAAATCACAGCAACGCAGATGTCTGTTACATAAAAGCTGATCTATTCCAAAATATGGTTATGAGAAATAAGTAATAGGTCTGAAGGGAAGGTTGTTTTATTTCTGTACAAATTGCAGGAGTACAGCTTCCATGTGTTCCTGTTCAGCTTTCCACAGGCTTATAAAACATGAATACAAATTTTAAAAATAGAAGAAAATTATTCCAGTGACTGAAGAAATCATTTGATAGAGGGGCGTATGTTTTGCAGAAAGAGGTGACTGATTACAGAAAAGTGACTTAATTAGAGTATCTGCACACCCTCACACAAAGAAGCAGTTAGCTCCACTTGGCTCTTATTATAATACTGAAAGGCATGAAAAACACATAAATTGGTACATAAAAGCATAATTCTCCAATTTTCATTTAAGGCCTAGACAATTTAACTGTGAGTGGTTAACTAAAGGTGAAAAGCATCAAGAAATCAGAAAATTTTCAGTTTCTTTTAGTCTGACTGGATGGTTGCCTAGTTGATATATTTTAATTAAATAAAACATCTTTGATTCAGTAAAGGATAGTTAAGTCAAAAACAGATATCAAAATAATGCTATTTAAAATTACTATTGCAAGATATTATGTTGGGTGGATTTTTTATTATTTTGGGTGGATTTTTTTTCAAAGAAGTCTAAAGGCCTCTGTGTGAATAATGGCAAGGAACAGTCTACAAATTACAGTTAGTTGCAGTACATATTATGAATATTCTTGAGAACTTAAATTCAGGAGACCAAACAAATGTTTTTTTCTCAGGCATGTTACAGCTATTGACACTGAGGTTATCTGCCCCCAGATTTACTTCCATATTTATAACAAGTATTCAATATCGAAAAGAAAAATTGATTTTATATCTTATTTGGATTTTTACTTGTTTTAAATAGCAGTTGTTGACCTCAGTTCTGCTCTAGAATATATAAATATTTTCCAGAAATACTCTAGCATCAGTAGAGTAGTCTGTGAATGCTGTAGTCCTGTTGTGCTTACTTTCTCCAGGTCAGCATAATATGTACTTATTTAAATGTGTTCTTTTCTCAGGCACAACAAAATAATCTTCAGAATCAAAAACATTCTCCTTCCTCTTGGGAAATATTTGTGTAATCCATTTATGGATTCCATTTTTTTTTATGTTAGCTTATACATCTAAATTTAAACATTAAAGTACTTGACTAAAATGACCATTCCAACATTTAAAACCTTAGAAATGAAGCTTTCTTAATTGCTTGTTCTCCTTTACTTTCTTTTTAGTTTTAGCTCCCATACACTGAAAGACTGGTTAGGTTCTGCAGGGATCTTTAAGAGTATGCTACACTACCATCTTCTGGAAAGAGATGAAAATGGAGATTTTAACTATTTAAGATCTAACCAGTAATTTTGTGTGTTTTCTTCATCATTTGCAGACTATATGCAAAGCCAATGGGAGATTTGCTGAACAGGAAAAAAAAAATAAAATTGTTCCTTGTATACTTAAGAAATTTCTCTTTCAGGAGGAAGTTTTTCTTTCCTCCATTTAAACTCTACTTCAAGTACACTTATAATTATTCAAGTTATAATTATTGACATTTTAAGGGTCATTAACAATTTACTTGCACAGCATGAAATCTTTCCAGATGAGGACAAGTTTGCTGTAAAGGACCTTCATTTCATCAGTTGAAATTCAGAACAGCTCTTTTTGTGTTGTCATTAACATCAGCTTAGAAAGCAGTTTGTGTTGCATCCAAAGTTCTAAAAAACTTCTGGTAAATATATCCAAGCTCATGGGCTGGCTTGATATAGAGATAAGACTGTTTACAAAGGTCAGTCTTGTGAGCTGAGGGGCTAGATTTTAATGTAGCAAGACAAAGAGAGAAGCACTTTTGGACCATATAAACAAATGCGGTGTCTGCAACTTAATCCACAATATATTTTGTTTCTAAGTTAAAAGTTCTGCTCTATAATAGAAAAGAAAAAAGAGACATGAACCAGTATAGACCTGGTATTAATGCTTCACATATTCCACATTCTGTGTATTAAATATTCTTACAGGACACTGTATTTTTTATTATTTGAAAAAGCATTTATAAAAAGTTAAAGGTCTTTTATGCTGATATTTACCATTTTTTTACCTATGATTTTGATTAGCAAATGGAATAAACCATGGTAGTCCTAGATCTGAATTGTTTTAGGGGATATTTACTGTAGAAATATGTATCCTGAGAGACAATGAGAGGGGTCAAAAGATCTGCATAGTAAACTTGGAAAAGAAATTGTTCCTTTTGAAACTACTGAGGGAGCACTATTAGCAAACTCTAGGATGTCTTATGAAATAGACTATTTAGTATGAAAGTTTACCTGAAGTGAAAGCAAAGTTTTAGAGGGACAAACACATAGATAGACTTACAAGAAACAAAGAAATAAATATTTAAAATTATGACTACAGTCCTGTGGCCATCTGTGCTATTTCTGCTTTCAGTATTTCTTCATTTCCTGTTGAACTTCCAAAGTGAGGCAGCCAGTGAGAATAAAAAAAAAAAAAAAAAAGGGGTGGGGGTGGGTTGTTAATCCATACTTTTTAATTGCGTGGTTAGATTAAATGAATGATGAACTATCTGAATTATGAAAATGGTTTGGAGATTGTTAGTAAATATTTCAGCTTTTTCCTTTGAAAACATGAGGTTTGTATGGGAAATTTGCAGGTAAACATAAATCCAAATGCTGTAGGGACTGACATATATACTACAAGAAAGTTTAGAATAAGTGGAAGAAAAATAATTCAAGGAAAAAGGAGAATTTTGAGGTATACTGTGTTCATTAGATGAACTGTACAACTTTTTAAAAGTTTTAAATTTATTTTTAATTTATTTTGAAGTGTGTATTTTCTATTGCTCTTATTCTCTGTGGCTTAACTCTATAAATCTTGTGGCATTATTCCTGTTTAGCAGATGGACACTTAAGAAAATATTCATTCTAGAACAGTACTTCAGTAAGTTTTGTTCATTATACATTTAAGTTGATTTCTAAGATGTTGAATGTAGTTGAGTTGAAGCTCTATTGCTTGCTGTTCAGATAACTGAATATGCAATGATCATGAACATAACTGAATGAAAATTCATTTATGGAATCACTTGAGCATCAGCAAAAAAGTATGCTCATTTTAGCCCCAGATGTAGTGGCACTTGTCCAGGACTCTTGGCTTAACAAATCTTGTCTCACAATAACGTCAAAGGAATTTTCATGTTCTTATCATGCGAATTGCAGCAGGATCTAAGGTAAGATGGTTCCTTCTAGGATGTGTTTATGCAAACACTTGTTCTTTTTTATGAATGGTGCAGCAGTTATGAAAAGAAAAACCCTTCTGGGATATTTTTTGTCTTACCACATAATATTTCATTACCAGGTAAATAACACTGTGTTGGTCTGAATCAAACCATTTTTCTCAGCCATTCATCTCTGGTTTCTCACATTATTAAATGGAACAGCAGTCTTGGGTTTTATATGTGTTCTGGAATGTTTTTTTTTCCCCAAAAATAACATTTTTATTGACTTTTCTTTACAATATACTTCAGTTTTTTCAATTATGGGTAAGCTAAGAGGAAAAAGAAATCAGGAAGTGTAAAACTGAGATTCCACTTGTGGATGATTAACAAATTCCCATTCATCTGTATATCCAAGATAGGCACTCTGACTTCCCTAGAACAATTCATGTGTTAACTTTTGTATTAGTGTTAAGATGATAAATGTTGTTACTGATAAACATATTATTGACCTGCTTTTACTTTCCAGGCGTTAATGAAATAAGAGCATGCATATATTTTTTCATTGTTCTTTGAAAACTCTCTAAACAAGCTCAGTTTTCCTTGGTTTATCCTAGAAAAAAATGAGAATGTTTTGTAAGCTGTCTGTCACTTAAAATAAAGAAATAAAACCTGGTTGTAACATTATCTAGTATCTTTAGTGGCCTGTCTGTGATTCTCACCTATTATTTGGGCATAGCTTTAATCTGTGAGAAAAATCATGTCTCTTCAAAATATGCATGCAAATGAATGTCAGTTAAGGTTACATAGCAAGCTAGAAATCCTATTGTAGGCATACAATGAGATGTTAAACTGCTCTTATTACAAGAAAAAAGAAATGGATTTTATTTTCCAGAAAGTCTTACATGCAGGACATGTTTTGTTTTCTGTTACAAAACCTCAATGGTCAATGGAATTAGTATGATGACCATATGTATAAATGCGCATTATTTATAAAATAATCTTTAGAGAAAACTGGGGGAAAAAATATTTAAACGTGCAGAAAAATATATGGCTGAGACCAGCAGAGATGAAAAATTACTATTTTTCAATTCATAGCGAAGGGATAGTAAATAGCTAGAAGTTAATGAGGAAAGGTTTTAAGGTAAAATTGAAAAAAACCTCCTTAACTTTGTAATTAAAGGCTATGTCACATATTAGAAACAATACCATTATACATGGTATACAGCATGGTATTCTTTCATAACATTGTCAGCTAAAAAGAAACAACTCAGTATGCATGTTATGACGTCTATGGTCCCCTGACGTATTAGTACCATCTATTCACACATGTGTGTGCTTGGTGCCAACATTCCCCTTGTCTTGGAAAAGCATGTTGTTCAGCCTGGATCACTTTAGTACCAGTGGGGGATTTTTTTATTACAGCTTTTGCATACGTCAATAGTTGAGGTGTTCCCTTGGGAGACATGGGTGTAGGCCCTGCTTGGGAACATCTGATCATCTCTGCTTTGGTTGCCCCAGTTTAAAATAGAAACAATAACACAGTCTGCCAGGATACTACAAGGCTGAATGAAACTCAGGTTTGCTTCTTAAAATACTGTGATTATTAAGGCTACAGGAGCCCTTCAGTGAGATGGTGTCTCTGAAGGGAGTTAGACAAGACTATTTCTATCTAAGTGTTGCACAGTCATGAAATGAACAGGTACAGAGAGAAAAAGCAATAGTTTGTTTCATATTTAGTAAAATATGAAGTGTGAGTGTCCAGAGGAGAGGTGTTCAATACCAGTGACTGTGAAGCAATTGGCAAAGTAGTTTAGTATCTTATAATATTTAAAGAGAATCAGAACTAGAAGATAAGAGTATAGCTATAAAAAAAAAAATTATGCTAGAATAGCTTTTATGTAGAAAATGATGGCCCAGTAAAAATTCATAACTGTTATAACAATATCCTTTGTGGATTTATCCAAACATTTTGATGATGATGCAGCGATTTCTATTTACAGTAATTAAATTATAATTAAAATTTAAATATTTTGAAGTACTTAATTTTATGAAAAACCCTAAGATTTTGTCTTTTTGTCTTGTTTGAGACAAAAATGAACATTAGAATTTCTAGGGCTTCAAAATCATGTGTAGTAATAATACTAGGTGTGATGAAGTTATTGCACACTTACTCTTTTCACAAAGCATTGTAACTATAGAGGTTTGGGATTTGTTAAATTGAATTCTGGATTCATTTTAAATATTTACTGGGAAGATATTTTTTATTATACTGCCTGACTGACTAAGGAAAACAAGATTTACAGGCACATATTGATGGCACTTGTGTTCCCTGAAGAACGGAATACAAATCTTAGCTGGTTATAAAAGTATGGCTTCCTATTGTCCACAAAATGCAATTTCTGTGCAGAAAAAAGAGGGAAGTGTCCACTATGGGAGGTACTTTCTCGGGGGAAAAAAAAAAAAAAAAAAAAAAGAATAATTATATTTAGAAATAGCTGTCATATAATTTATTGTCATTTATTTTCCTTACTGCCTACAGTAATTTATGATGAATATGCTGTAGGTCCAAGTAAAATACACCATTAATACATGAAGTCTTTACAGAGCTAATTTTTTTGAATAGCTTCATCAGATAGTCACGGAAATTCAGAAACTCAAGATATGTTCTGTATGTATTAAGTGTATATTTAAGTAAATCATTGAATATCACCAATAGTACACAGAGAAATCCTTTTTCATGGAAATGTCCCACACATGCAGTTTAGAAGCATAGCTGTTCTCTACCCTCTGGCTTGCTGTACCTTTGTTTGTATTTTGCATTCCCATGAATAAGAATGAACCATTATTTGTTCTTGGATCTCTCAAGAATACAGTGAAAGAGAAACTTGACTTTTCCCATTCAGAGTTCCCAGCTCCTTCAGGAAGGGCAGATGTGACAAGTATGTGCTAGCTTTCAGCCTTCAGTTTTGTATCTTAATCATGTTCATCTCTGAATTTACGCATTCCCAGGAGTCAGCAAAGAGTAGTTGAGAGGTAGGACTAGTTATGGGAAAGAAGAATAAGTAGTGCAGATGTCAGGAATTAAACCTAGATCATACTTAAAATCCCTCTTGCCTCTCACGGAGCTCAAATCTCAGTCACTCTCCTCACTGTTGCGGTCCAATGCTTTCAGTTTTCTGACATCAGCCCTCAGTGCAGCTCAGAGACTAATACAAACAGGAGGGTTACTCTTTTGTGGGGTCTGTCCTGCACCCCCCAGAGAAGACCTTCCTTGCTGATGGAGCTGGCAGATTTCAGTGAGCTACCTCCAGAGATCATGGGTCCCTCCTCAGACTTCAGTTAGGGTTTGTGCTTTCCCCCAGGGGACTGAAGAGATGGGTAACCAGCAGGAAGAATAGGAGGGAACAACAAAATGAGCAGAACCAAACAAGAAGTGACTGAGAAAAGGGAGAGAAGGATTTCTGCCTCATGGTGAGCCTGCATGCAGGAACAGATCTCTGATCAGCCAGCCCTTAACAAGGCCTGCAAAAAACTCACGAAAAATAACCTTTTTCTTGGCGGCCACCAGGTGCCAGTAGTGAATTAGGAATGAATGTTTGTTTTATTTATTTATTTTTAACTGCCTGCTTTGGGCGCCTTTATACATTTTTTACATAGTTTGTCAGTTCCATCTGTGAAGAAAGCAATGAGATTACTTTTCAAACACTTTGGATTCCAGAAGCATAGATGGAAAAAATAGCAGTACCACTGCCATGTGCACAAATTATGGGCAAATATCCCTTGCCTAAACCCTTTCCAAAACATCATTATTTTAACTCTTGAGGTACCCTATTTCTCTTGGTAAGAACAATCTATACAAAAGCAATGATTTCTGACCAATGAAAATTTCATTAACACTTATTTGGATTTTGATGCAGTGCTTGATTCAATTTTCTCTTCCTCATTGTGTTTTTGCTATTTCCAAATAAGGGAAAAAGAGATTTTTTCTTCTATTTTAATTTCTATGTGTGTATAGTGCCATGGTAAACTTAGTAAACTTAGGGTTTTAAAGTTAAACTTAGGGTAAACTTAGTTTTGATAGCTTTACTGTTTATGCTATTATGTATTTCCAAAGCTATGAATACTTTGCCTGTTATATAATTGTTTATTTTTTATTCTAATAACCAGATATACAGTATGTCTTTAAAAGTAAAATTATTTTAATAAAGGTATTGGACTATCCAACATGTTGGTCACCAAAGAATGTTCAATATTGCATAAATCAGGCACTAAAATATCCCACTCTTCACCTTCCTTTATCTTGAAAATAAATTACAGCTGTCAAAACCACCTACAAGTTCTCTTTTATTGATGATAAAACAGTGACATAATTTAAACACACTTGAATTCTTTCTAACAGCCTTTGAATGTTGTTTCCAGCTTAAATAATATATTAGTGTTAATATGGTAAGCTGTTGATGTACAAATACTATTTTGGTTCTTCAAACTGCCTGGGAAAGTGCCCAAAGCAGATCAACAGCAATGCTAACTGTATGGTCTGCAAAACTCAGCCTCCTTAATTAAATAAAGAGATGCTTGATACATTATTCTGTGTTCACACTCCTTTCAGTGACTATTGGAACACGATCTTCATTTTTCCCCTTTTCTTAGATTGAAAAATTGCAGGCTATGACTCGGTTAAGTTTTAAGAGAAACAACTGGCATTGGGATAAAATTGCATGGTTCTTGCTTATTGTTTTTCACTGAAGATATTTTCCAACAGGATATAGAGTTTTCTTTAGAAGGATTTTTTTGGAATGTATCTGCTTTCTGCAGACAATTTAATCTTTTATTTCTGTTGGAAAAAGAGAACACCTGACAGCTGAAAAGCCTTTGGCTGAAAATAAACCAAACCAAACAAAAAATATTTGGAATTGCACTCCAGTGCTTTATGTCATATGTCTAAGTCAGACCAGACCCCCTGTACCACACCACAGCCATCCCCTGGTGCACCCCAGTGCTCAGTACAATGGAGCTGTTGGGGAGGAATGGCACGAAAAAGGGCAAAGCCCAACTTTTATGAACGCCAAAGCAATATTTTAAGCATTATTTTTAGATTTTAACTGAGGTTTGTGATGAATAGCATCAATTTTTTTCTTCTACACTTTCTTAAGAGATAAAAACATGTATTTTGTGATCTGTTCTGACCATTATGTAGTTTATAATGCCCTACTTATAATCATAGAATGGTTTGGGTTGAAGGAGACCTTGGAAGTCCTGCCCTCCTGCAGTAAGCAGGGATGTCCTTAACTACATCAGGTTGCTCAGGGCTTCATCCAACCTGACCTTGAATATTTCCAGGAATGGGGCTTCTATCAGCTCTCTGTACCAGGGCAATCTATTCTAGCTTATCACTTCCCCTGAATAAATAAAGGTCTCCTGCTCTGTCAATTGGGGTGAGGCTGTCTGCCCTGGGCAAACATGCAACTGCAAGTCAGCTACTGGAAAGAAAGGTGACTTAGCAACTTCTCCTCACAAACTGCACTCACCCTCCTTGCCTGCTGGCTGAGCTCAATCACTGACTTGTCCAGGGAGAGGTAGCGATGGATATGAGCTGCTGCTTGCTCATAATCCTCACTGTGCAGGGCTGTCTGAACTCCATCCATGCAGAACTTAGGGTGTCATCAGGTCTCTGGATGGCCTGGCCAATTCTGCAAGAAAGGCAAGCAGTAAGGCTTCCTGACGCAGGCTGGGGCAGGGGGACAGAACTGTGAGGAGAAGTCAGTGTGGGACGGAGGAAAAAAAGAAGAAACAGATAATTCTCTACACAATAAGCAATTACATAAGCAGAAACACTGAACTGTTTAAAAAGACCATCTGCAGATGATGAACAGCATTTACCTGTCAATACTCAGCCTGCATGCAGAGGCCATGGTCTGCTTTGAGGAACAGGCAGAGACCAGAGACACATCCACATCCTGCCTGTTTTGATTTGCTGTGCTGGGACTTGGCACATCTCAGCCTACTTCTGCACAAAGAATATGACAGCCTGGGTTCCTGACCACTCTTGTGTTGTCCTTGGTGGAGGTGACAAAACAGTGCTTACAAACATTCATCTCAACTCCTTATGTGCCACTGCACCTAATGAACAAATAAGTCAGACGAACCACAACTGTTGCTACTGTCTTGTTCCTAGGTTTTGGGATTAATTTTGAAACTTTAAATCACTTAGTTCTGATTACTTCCCCCTTTACTCCTTTTCTGCATAGTGTCTTTGCCAGCCTGTATTTTTGGATGCAGCTCATGCAGCAGGTACCCTCAGCCATGACTTCCATGTAAATCTTCATCTCTCTTGAACAAGGCTGTAGCTGTGTCAATATTTCAGGAGGGAGCCTGAAATAATGGCCTGCCCTAGGTAACCCTTCCTTGGCAGGGGGACTGCCAAGATAATCTCTAGAGGTCCCTTCCAAGCCCTAACATTCTATGACTACCTGCATTGTAAAAATTTTATTCCTTATATCCAATCTAAATCTATCCTCTTTTAGATCATAAGCATTACCCCTTGTACTGCTGCTACAGACCCTGCTAAAAAGTTTATCCCCATAGTTACACAAAGCAATTCAAGCAACAAAGGCCATTCTGGGATGTCATATTACAGGTGGGGCAGGATAAGGTTGGGCAAAGGGAACAAGAATCAGAGCCTGGGGTGGGCTGTGGGGACAAGGTTGTGATGAGGCCTTGTCAGGTTGGAAGGTCAGGACCAGATGAGCAGGGTGACTGTCCAGAGGTGGTTGCAATGTATGTGCATGATAACTGAGACTGGGGCCAAGCATGAGTATCACACCATCAAATCAGCTGAAGGGGGAAAAAATAAGAAACTCCTCCAGCAGCAGCTGATCAGAAAAATGTAGACTGTAACAATTAGCTCCATCCTACGTATAAGTTGCACAGTAGAATTCTTTTAATCCAAGACAAAAATATCAAGAAAAAATATCCAAGAAAAAAAATATCAATAGAACATGCAGGAATATGCACAAAATGCACAAGCAATAGAAATTTTTGGGTCACACAGCTGGAAGCAAGTGCATCTTGAAACACATGCATCTGGATGTACAAGCAAGACATTCATAGCACTGCTTCCTTCACTGCAGGTCATCGAGGGATGACTGATGGACCTCAGGGTGGGCTCTCTGCAGAACAGATGGAAAGATACTTCTTTACAGGAGAATAAAGACTGAGCCCCCAGAACATGGGTTGGGATCCCAGTGAAAGGGGGAGCTACAGGAGAGGAGAGAGGACTTTGGGCTGCGTGGATATACAGAAATGCACCTTCTATATCAGGGAAGTGTAGTGGCCCTTAGCTGTGAGAAGCACAGGGAAGATTCTTGCTTGCCTCTCAGTCAGGCTGAAATGTATTTTTTCCCTTGCCAGGAATTTTGCCTTTGGACTAGCTGTGCTTCTCTCTTCCACAAGACTCTCTCCTCTTTTTTGTGTCTGATGTTCCGGATTTACTTTCAGACTTCATTCTAACATTTTTTCCCCTTCCTAATTCACAGTACTGTTTACCTAAAGCCATCCACAAGACAGTTATTAGTAGGTAAATCTTTCCCTTCAGTCCTCCGTTGGAGCTAGTCTGATTTAATTCACTTTCAGCTAATAAATGCCATCTAGTGGTTGTTCTGTGCTTAACTTAGCATCCGGTAAAGATAGCTCAGTGCTGAAGGGCATTTATAAAAATCAGAAACAATTAATACAGAAGAGACGACTACATACTTACGGTACAATCTTAATGCCACTGCTTTTGTGGACTTGCAGGGAAATGTGTGTTGATCTGGTTGTGTTGATGTGTGATAAGTTTTTATCACCCATGCCATTTACATAGCAATCATTACAAACCAAGTTAGCAAAATAATGTTCCACTTTCTGGAAAAAAAAAAAAAAAAAAAAAAAAAAAAAAGTGAATGTCTACTGTGAAACAGCCCCACATATTTTTTTTCTATTTTTGTAATGTTTTCAAATTAATACTCTTATTCATAGAAGGTGTTTCCATTTAATTAAACCAATAGTGAATTACACATCCATGTAGTCCAAATTCATGAAACTAAAACCATTTTCAAAAGCAGAAATGTGCATAAGCCATGAGCAGCTTTTTTGTGTATTGCAGCATACCTGTACAAGAGCTATGAAAACATTGTTTGTAGAAACTACGGAGGTTGATAAAATCATGAGAGGTACTAGGGGAAAGTTATAAGAAGTTATTACTTCTCATCAAAAAAAAAATATAATAGAAGGATTAAAAATGTATTTTATCGGTGCACATAATAAAATTGTAGGATGCATTGCTGTAGGATTCTGGCTACAAATGCAAATGACTTTGAAAATTAGATTAGTCAAATTTACCTGACATAGTTCCATCCTATGAGGATGTGTGTATATGTGTCATGCTTAAATGAAGTGTTGAGTTCAGGATTTTCCACTGTGCCTGAATGTCAATTCTCATAATCTTACCTGGCTCAGAAACATTTTAAAGGTTGTCTGATTTAATAGATTTCCTAAATTGAGTGCATGTAATCCTTTACCAGCAGGTACTCAATATCCACAGTTTTTATGCAGTGTTATACACTGTATGTCCATTCATTCCTCAAAATCTGTCATCTTTCACATTTTCCCTTTTAACTTTTCTTTCTTTTTCCTTTTTCATATTTTCATCCATCTACTTACCAGCTCGACCAAACAGATAAAAGTACTCTTCATACTGAGATGAATATTTGCCCAACTATGGTGTGCAAGTACGGTGATAAAATAAAACAAATTTGCTTTCTGCTACTGGTGTGTGATAAGCAAGAGTACAAAGATAATAGGTAAAATTAATGTAAGGTCTGGCCTTTGCAGTAAGTTTTATGAATCACTTTTCACATACCACGGAGAGCATCTACCAGATGAATAGGGGTGAAAGATTAAGCTCATGAGTTGGTTCATTACAGTTCATGGTGTGTTAATTCTAAAGAGAAACAGATTTTGAGGGGTCTCTTAGTCTCAATTTATTCTAAAATAATTTCCATTCCTACATAATGAGGTTGATTCGAAAACAAAGCCAAATTGCTGAATGGGGAATAATAGTACAACCATGTCACCTCTGATTGCAGTGAGAATGAAGAGTCACTCACCAGCATCATAACAGGTCATGAATTGACATAGATGTAGAAAAAGACACCAAATTCTGAAAAAGTAGCACTTGTCAGAGCACTGTGTCACCAAAAACTTGATGGTGAATTCACCACTCACTCTGTCTCTGTGGGGATGACACTTGTGACTTCAGATTGGGAAGTAGGTAATATCTTCAGATTTAGTTTCTAGTAATCCATCACAAGGTCAGACATCTAGCCCAGAGATGTCAATGGTGGCAGCACTGATCTGTCAGCTCTTCTTTGATTTTAGGATGTGTACAGGCAGCTGAACTTCTGATTGTGTAAACATTGTGCTTGTTCATTTGTATACATTGAAACAACACACTGTGATAGACTCAAAATAGACAGATGAATCTCTAGCTTAGATAGGCAAAGCTCAGATGTGATGTCTCTTGCATCACAGAGTGGAGTAAGACAGTCACCCTCTTTTGCCTGCATGGTCTGCCCTTTCTCAGAGATGGAGGATGAAGGAAGAGACAGATTTGGTCTGCCAAATTCTGCCAAACCTTAGAATTCAGCAACCACCCCATCTATACTGCTTCTTCTTACATAAGTTTAATTCAGTACATGCTTCCCTGCTTGACAGATGATTTTGCTCACTGCTAAATAACTAGAATTTTGGTGTAGGAGAACAGCTTTATGTTTGAGGTGTCAGCAGCATCCACTGTTACTTAGGTTAAAGACCATAACCAGAAGAGGTGGTTTAAAATTCATTCTACTGGACTGACATTTGAACCTTTAGACTCCTGCCTCCTCTCAAAGTTGATGACCATGATGATGGGAGGTGAATACACTGTTCCTTCTTGTAGTGCTGGGCCATAGGCAGATACATTTACAGAAAAGAGGTAACACATAGGCAGAAAAGAGGTACCCATCTTTTCTCTGTCAACTTTATGGTGAACTTGTCAAGATGTTTCAGATCTCTTGTCCTTCTTTCCATCATTTCAGGGCTTTTAAAACACACTAGCACATTGATGTCCAGATTATGTGTCTACTGCTAGTCACAGTTAGCCATCTAGCTCACCATTGCCCTGCCTGTAGCTGTTGTTGCCTTCTAAGCCCCATCATGCTTTTCCAATATTGTCAAGCCAGGATGAACTGGGGAGAAATATTTTTTTGCCCTTGGGCAGTAAAGGAAAAGTCATGGACTATGTTGGGGCAAACCTCCTGACCCTGCTGTAGGACAGCACTGACTTGCCAACCCAGAGGAAACTAAAAATTAATAAAAATCCTTTAGTCCATTTTTTTTCTTGTTACATATTGTAGTGAATGTTTTCTTTCATTTTATTTTTATTAATGAGATTTCTCAGGAATGCAAAGTATCTACAGAGTGTTGCTTAAAAAAAGAGTGATTGATGCAATTCTACATTAAATATACTAAACAGTTCATGAGGTTAAAAGGATAAAATAATAAACACATTTCACAAACTCACACTTGTTCAACTGTTTATATTCAGATCTGTAGAAGAAACAAAATTCTGATTAATAGAGCTACTCTGGTAGTTTTCATATTAACTGATCAAATCCTCTTTCCTAGACATGAATGTCATAACATAAATGTATATTTTACAAAGTTGACATGGTTTTCATAGAGGAATCAGGGTCACTAATGAGCTTCAATTCCATTAGGCCTGCATAGGTCTAGAAACATACTATCACAGTACATCCTCTGTATTTATCCTCATCTTTAGTGTGATTAAATTAGTAGAGTTGAAATAAAAGCCCAAGAGGGGTAAAAATATATCAGTTATTGTAACTCATTTTCCATATATTCAGAGGGATGCACGTGCTCTAAATCAAATGAGAGATTTCAAGAATCTTGAAAAATAAATCAGCTTTCAGAATTTGATTCTCAAAGGACAGAGTTAAAAGTCAATCAACATTTACTGATTTCACTGAAGTGCATATACTGTCATACTGTGTCGTAAGTAATGAACCAAGACAAGATGAGTCAATGCATCTGGTGTAAAGAATTAAAATAATGTGATTCTCAGCATTAAGTAGAATACAGGATATCTGAATGTGTAATTTATAAAAGAAGTGCAAATCACTATAAAAAATGAAAGGTGATATGAAATTTTATTGTGATTTGCATATGAAAAATGAGATCGAGTGGGAGTTTCTAGGAATGAGAACCTAGAGGGATATTTCCTATTAAGTTATATTTTATCTGAATCATGGCTCACAGCAGAGATCAACAGTGCAGATTCTATGGGTAGGAGGGGATAAACAATATTTTAAAAGTATTGTAACATGTCCATTTCTGTTCTGGAACAATGTCAAAATAAAAAATTAATTTTAAAGAGACTCTGAAAGGAGAAGAGGCACATTTAAAAAATAACAAGTATCATTCAGGCCTCTCCAAACTCATGATTAGGTAAATGTGTATCAGATGCCAGTTCTCAAATTTCCTATAAAAATAGGAAGAATGTTAAAGTATAGTATTTTATATTGAAGCCTATACTTAGGAATAATATGTGTTTATAACACTATAATGGGTTCAGATCCTGATACAGAGTTGGGGATAATAATAAAAAGAAAGCCTGTGCACAACAGGCAATTAAAAAAATGTCAAAAACTACTGTAGAACAGGTGATTAAGGAGTATGTATCTCAAAGCTCATTTGCGAGTTAGGGAATTGAAGCCCATAAACTCAGATAATAGATGTTTTAGAAGCTCTGAAGTTGAAGAATAAAGGAGAGACAGAAGGCACAATGACATTTAAAACATTTACACAAATCTATTTTTAAGTTGAGTTGTAAAACTGTTGCTGCCAAGACAATAAATTTACACAGCATGAGGAGGACGAAGCAGAGTTTATTCTTACTTAAAACTCTTTAAACTGAACTAGCAAGAATTTTTTGTTTGTTTGTTTTTCTGGTTGTTGTATTTTTTGTTTGAGTTTTGGTTTTGTTTTGCTTTGTTTTTCTTAGTAGTAGCTGAATAGCTGTAAAATCTCTAAATCTGTAATCTAAAAGGGGTGAGTTTTATCACCAACACTGAAAGCGGAGTTAACAGTCTTGAAACAGTTTGAAGGTGTATCCATATGCTGCTTTTTGAGAATACATGGTCACTAATGAGCTTTCAGATTTCAAGTATTATTTTCAATGCATGCAAATACTGTGTCTCACATCATGGTTTTTGAAGGAGACATTGTCTGAGAGGGAATCTACACTGAGTGCTCCTGTCTTACCACTGCAGCTCCATCCTCACCCAAATCTCTCCTGCTTATTAGTACAGATTTTTCCAGTTCACAGTGAAAATCTTATGTGCACAGGAGCATTGTTAAGTGCATAGACACACACAGCAGTTCCTTGCCCTCTCTGGCTCAATGCAGAATACATGGTACTGTCTCAGTGTTTCCCCATCTAAGATCTATAAAGTCTGATAATTCAAGATCCTTTCTGGATGCTATTCCATAGTTTTGAGTAAGCTGTATATTACTGAACTTGAATCATTTCCAAACCACTCTTATGACTGTCAGATGAGAGTCAGGACTGCTTTCTTCAGAGCTTCAGTTCTCAGATGAGGTGCTTTAATCACAAACCAAAGTAGTGGGGTTTTTTTAATTATTTAACTTATTTAACTTATTTTAAAATATTTTTTTTTAATTATTTTTCTATTATCTCAATGGGGTGTTTATTGTAGTTTCTTGTGATGGGTCAGTATTACACTATATGTATGTGTATGATTGCAAGTGAATCTATAAAAAATACATTGATAAGCCATGACTGTGAGTGATCGATGAAATAAATCTTGAGCAAAATTTGAATGATGGGTGTTAAGACTTGAAACCAAACAGTGAACAACTATTGAGTTATTGAATGAAGGCAGACATCCTCTGGAAAAGAGAGTATATGATCATGAATTATCTTACCTATGAATAATGAGAATAAAATATTTTTCTAAGAAGGTTCATTCACTATACAAGAAGGTGTAACCCATAGGTGTGAAGAACTGCAGTGTTAGAGATTGTGTCTTTGTGCTTAAACCTGAATTCTTCTCCACTGATGTCAGTTAGACAGCATAAAAACATCACATTGAAGACAAAAGTATTTTGGCTCTGAGGCATCTTTCATGTTCTTTACAAGAATTTAAGGACAAATGGGGGAAAAACTTGAAATAAATGAATAATAATCTAGATATTCGGCTGCAAGTTTTTTCAATGTGTATTTATCACTTTGCAAGAAATAGTGTTATTATTAATCAGTTTTAGTGGGGTCATAAAAGCCCTGATCAGAGAAAATATTTGTCCCTTGCTGTTCAGCAGTGGAAACATAATCCTATAGTCCTAGATATTCATGCCAACAGCATCCAACTGCATGTTCCTTTTATGTGAGCTGTAAAAGTTTTCTGGCAGATGATAGAAGTTGCTATACAAATACTAACTATACAATTAAAAAATCATTTTTCTAGATCATACACAATACCCAAGTAGAAAGGTTCCTGCCTTATGTGCTCCATACATAAGGGAGACACCTTGAATGCTGGCTTGAATATTTTTCAAAAGAAACAGATAAGCACATTTCTCCATTCCCCTTAGCTATAATTTCTATTTTTTTTATTATGTAATAATATTTTTGTATGCTAATGCTGCATCACATTGAAAACATCTGTTAGATTGCCTTGTCCTTACATGCTTGCAATTCAGAATGATAAGTACTCCACAGTCTCCAGAAAAATCATGACATGAGGGTAGTATGAAAGCTCATAAATACCATATCACATAGGAACTCTGGCACGTTCAGGAAATCATAGTGTAAAGCTTAAGTAATGTTAAAAATGTACACAAACAGGTGCGTAAATTTAAAAGAATAAATTATTGTAAAATGTATATTATATTATATTTGATAAGATCTAGGTTTCTCTCTGGAAATGAGCTGTTCACTCGCAGATGGGGAATACTTATTCAGATTTCAAATACTACTTTCAATGCACGCAAATACCTGTGACTCATATCATGGTTTTTGAAGAAGACATTATCTGAGAGGGAATCCGCACTGAGTGCTCATGTCTTACCACTGCAGCTCCATCCTCACCCAAATCTCCCCTGTCAGATAAAATCCTGATCCTCATTTTTTATTAATCTTACAAAAACTATTTCTCCCCCACTGACTTTCTGCTAGTCGTGTTTCTCCAAGGTCTACTAGACTATAATAGAACATTTATTATTCTCTAAAAAAAATTATCATTTTAAGAGACTTTTGTCCCTGTCTGCTCATCTCTGATTGTGATTTATTGCATGCCTCATTCATGCTGGTACACTGAAATAAACACTGACCCCAGCTAAAAAAAACCTACAAAATGAGCACAGGCAAAACCACTTCCCTCTTCTACTTCACAGCATGACAGCTCATAAGGGGAAGCCCAGTATGACAGCAAGGTGTGGAGAACAGGCTGCAACACTGAAAGACAGCTGTAATGTTGAGACAAAATGTATGCAAAATTGTGCCTTTGAAAGAAAAAATGAAGTTGAAGCAGCTGGCTGAGGGAATTTTGATACAAAACAGGAATCCACAGGAAATGTATTAATTCACTGTTTCAGTATTTTGAATCATAGTATAGATTTCTTACATAAATGTAGACACCATAAGGCTATAGGATGAACTTTCGTTTTATTTCTCAGTGGACTGAAAGTATGAAGGGTTTCCTTAGAGAAAGAAAGTAGCAAAAATCTTACCCAAGACTATTTACCGAGAACAGTTCAACAAAAAGGACTATAAAAAAAATTATGAACAGGTCTGAGGTTGCACTCATGTATAGCCCAGCTGTTAACATTACCAGAGGTCAAATTTAGTTTGTTTTCAGTATGTTTCCTTGCACAGATATTAGTCTTTGTCTGCAATTTTGGCTATGACTCTATTTTTTTTAGCTCAGGTTAATCTAACACATCATCTATCTTATGGTTACTCAAAAAAAAACCCCAGCATCTGACATTTACTAGTAACAGTATTTGAAATTCTTTTCTTTGCGTAAGTTTGTTAAAATGCTTCAGATTAAACAAACAAAATCACTGTCTGCTGTGTTTTGAATAGCGTAAATTTATTTATATAAAATTATATGTTATTTTGTGGTAAGAACAGCAAGTCATGTCCTTAACCCCTATGACATACCCACACAGATACACAGGTTTCTGGGGAGTCTTGCATACAAGACTGAGTACCTGATTCAGACATGGCTTTGGTATGTCACTGTTTAAAGGAAAACAATGGAGGAACTGCCAATTGTAAGTGAAGGTCAGGCTTGTGACCATCTGAAGAACCTGAAAATGTGCAAGTCCATGGGACCTGCTGGGATACACACACAGGGACTGAGGCAGATGTGGTTGCTAAACCACTGTCTATTATATTCCAAAAGTCATGGCAGTCCGGTGAAGCCCCCACTGACTGGAAAAGGGGAAACATAACCCCCATTTTCAAAAAGGGAAAGAAGGAAGGTCTAGGGAACTATAGGCTGGTCAGTCACACCTCTGTGCCTGGTATGCTCCGGGAGATGCTCCGGGAGGCACTGCTGGAGCAGAAGAATAATGAAGGGGTGACTGACTATAATCAACATGGCTTCATCAAGAGCAAATCATGCCTGACAAACCTTGTGGCCTTCTGTGGAAAGGTCATAGCATCAATAGACAAGGGAAGAGCAGCCAGCATCATTTACCTGGACCTGAATAAAGCCTTCAACACAGCCCCACACAACATCCCCATTTCCAAGCTGGTAAAACATGGGTTTGTATCTGAAGGGGTCCTAAAAGAAAGCTGGTGAGGGACTTTTTAGGATGTCAGGTAGTGATAGGGCCAGGGGGAATGGATACAAACTAGAAGAGGGTAGATTTAGATTAGAAGTTAGAAAGAAGTTCTTCACCGTGAGGGTGGTAAGACACTGGAATAGGTTGCCCAGAGAGGTGGTGGAAGCCCCATCTGTGGAAGCAAACACAAGAATTTTTGTTTAGATTTTTGTACACAAACCCTATATATTATCTGTGCTGCAGAATTTATAGGGACACAATTGGGTAATACCCTGTGTGCATCTCCTATAACAGGTGATCTTCAAACTGGTATCTAAAATTGGATTCAGATCTCTAGAAGTGTGGGATTCACCGATGTATGCATTGCTCAATCTCTTTTTTCTTAAAAAAAAAAAAAAAAAAAAAAAAAAAAAAAAAAAAAAAGTAAAAACCAAAACCCAAAAAACTATTAAAAAGGAAAGAATACTGAAAATTCTCCAATTTTATTAAGCAAAATAGAATGATGGTAATTAGCATCATGTTTACCAAACCCTAAGATTAAAGTTAATAATCTGTAATGGAATTTTATATATTTACTGAATTTTATTCCAAACTACATGAAAGACAACAGAAGTTGGACTAAATATTTAAAACATGAACTCTTTAAAATAATGCACATCTTTAATTATGTTTTAATACCATTTTCCCATTAGGAGTGGATAGAAAATGTCCATAAATCGTATTTGTAGAATTCTAACAATCCTTTTTCATTACATTATAGCAGTCAGTCCCAAAAGATGTTGCATGTTTAAAATTAAATTATTTTAGTTTTCATTACTAAGTAAGCTATAAAGAATTATTGAGGCTGGAAAAGACCTCTGAGATCATCAAGTCCAGACTATGATCTAACACTACCACATTGTCTAGACCATGGCACTCTGATAGTAATTGTAATAGAGAAGGGAACGAAAGTAGTATCCATTATTTCTATCATAAATTGTGGGCTAAGAAAAGTAGTTAATTTCTTATTGTTGCTTCTATGATCAAGGTTCTGCTCCTGTGCCTGTACTTGCATTGTATTTTAATTCCAAGTCCTAGAAGATAAATCAAGAGTGTAAGGCATATCTTAACTCATATTTATTTTAAATAAATGTTCAGTAAAAGGCAGTTTCTGCTCTACATTGAGCTTTTTCAATAGCTAGACAGATATTTAAAAAGTTGTATTACTCTCAAGACAAACTGCTGTTGAAATAAAATTTTAAAATATGGTTTGTCTCAACAGTAGACAAGATGACTAGATATATATCTAGTAATAATCCTTCTTGTTTATAAGAACCATACTTCATGTATATGCAATTTTTTCCTCTTAAAAAGTACCAAATGCATACAGAAGAATTTAGTTTACTAAAAAGTTGATTCTATGGATCATGTACTATGTGATGCAAGAATTGCTGACATAAGTTGTGAGCCGATGAAAGCTCAGAAATACTACAGGCAAGCTACCACGAGGCACCTGTTTTTGCAGAAAGTTGGTTTTACTACTCTTCAGAAGAACAGTACACAACTTTTCAATAACAAAGAGTAATTGGGAATTTTAAAGTTTTTGTTTTACAGCACTTTATTTTATTTTCCCAGAGACATTAAGCAATTCCAGTTTGTTATGAAGTGTAAGCACAAAAGCAGGTCTACAAATACCTCTTGTGATTATCTAATAAAATGGACACTTTTCAACATTGTCCAAGACATTACACTTGGCAAGGAAATAAAATGAGATTAATTAGAATCTTATATTAAGCCAGTAGCAATAACTAATACAACTTTGTAGTAATTCTTCCTATGGCTGCACTAAAACCATGTTATAATTCCTGAGTGTATGGATAAAATGAGGTTTACGTGCCATTCAGTCTCCAGTAAATTACACAGGCTGATGGAAAGAGTGTAATGCCTTCTCTTATCAGAGAAATGAACACCAAGTCTAATTTGGAAGGGTAAAAAAAAAACAAAAGGAAAAGGATACCAGTAGCACTCCTTCTGCTCTAAACTGTCACTATGTGTACTACTGTACATGATGTGTCATACAACTGACAAAACAATCCAGCAGTTAAGTTTACAACAGGCTTGAATGCACCACTTGAATATCTACCATCTGAGAGTGAAAATTCACCCTTGTTCATACTTTTTTTCACAACTGTCGAAAACTAGATTAGCAGGCACAAGCTTCTCTGTCTTATAGTCCAGTGTGTAGAAGTCTGGGAAGTTTTCAACAGAAGCTTGTTGGTATTGAAGAAATTAGAATTTAGAAATCTGTGGGGTTTTTATAAAATAATTTTGTTAAAAAATATCCTTCAGGCATAAAGAAGAAAGTTGAAGGGGAAAAATATACATTTAATTAAAGAAAGTGAATAGAATTGAGCTGAGCTATTCCTCTGGCATACAAGGGGATTTGGACCCTTATTTTGCACAGCCCTCACTGGTATATCTATTGAATCCTTTTGTTGTGCTTCAACTAGACCAATGAAAAAAAAAATTATTCTCATGTAAGGTCATTCCCAGCAGACAACCTTTATGTTTACTGTTAACTTATTCTGAGGAAGCTTTAATGTTCTGCCTGTGCAAGGAAGCTTGTTGAGCAATCACTCCTATACACAGAGCATTTGCTCTTTTTCACTTTCTCTCGTTCATTTTCATCAGCTAAAGTG
Organism: Phaethornis superciliosus; assembly: GCA_023637945.1. Lineage (NCBI taxonomy): Eukaryota > Metazoa > Chordata > Aves > Apodiformes > Trochilidae > Phaethornis > Phaethornis superciliosus. The sequence continues at coordinate 10,867,087 of JAJQWJ010000001.1, forward strand.
ATAGATTAATGATGCCTCAACACTCCCTCTGCAGGGACCTGAATGTGAGTTTTCTCCATTCTGAACTAGGCAGTCATTTCCTCTAATCCTAAATAGGGGGTAGGAGGGGAAAAATGAGAGAGAACAAAAGAAGGAAGTCAGTTTAACTTTGAAAGAAAAGCAAAAAAAAAAAAAAAAATAAAAATTTCGCGTTTGTTAATAAAATTAGCTGTGCAATGAATTACATACATAGCATTTGAATGATCCCCTTTTTACTTCACTAATGTATTTTATAATACATTAGTAATACATTTTATTCTAGTAATTATACTAATTATATTAGTAATACATTTTATAATACATTAGTATTAGAATGTGACATAATATTCCAATAATGGCCTTTTAATTACAAAGATAACATGGTTTTATTGTACATAGTACTTCCATATTTAATGCAGCAGAAGCTAACATTGCTGTCTCTAATTTCACATGACTTGATGAGTTTATCTTACATTTCATCATAGCCATGAGTTAATTTCTATCAATGCTTTCACCAACAGCAAATCTTCCTGTATGCTCGTGGTTCCTCTGGGCAGAAGATGTAAGGCATTTGGGTCAGTCCAGCTGTCATCAGGTTCCTCCTCTTCTGAGCAAGTTATCTCTGCAGTTTAACTTGTGTCACTTCTACTCTATCTGTAAGATTTAAAGAGAAAGTTTAGTGTGAGAACATGGCATATTTTGCTTTGAGTATATATGATGTTTAAGAATTACATCGTCGATAAATTTTATATTTATTTATTTATTCAGTTTTATACACTGAGATCTTCCCAGAAGATCCATTCTAGGTGTTTTCCTTTATCCACTTCTTAAATAATTTCAACCACTGTTGCTAAGTCACTTCTAAGCCAGGATAACAGCACTTAATAACTTAGAGTTTGGAGTTGTATGATGATGATATTCCTTCTGGCACTTTCTACAAGTGGAATGTTAAGAATGGCATTTAAGCTGATGTTTGTACTAGCGATTATATCCTACAGTTAAATAAGGATGGTTTTCTTTCATGTCAGTCTTACATTAAACTAATGCTGGCTTGCACTCCATACCCCTCAGACATGAAGGGAGCTCTGTTCCTCTCAGGACATGTCTCCTCTGTTCAATGGACAGTAGAGTTGGCACCATCTAGAACTGGCCTTGCACAGGAGAAAGCCCAACTCTACAAGATAGTTCTGCAGCTCTGTACTTCATAGATGGAGAAGTGCGACCTGAAAACTATCTTAATATACTCTGTTGCTGAGCACAAACACAGCTTTGACTTTTAATTTTTGGTACATACCATCAGTGTTCTTCAGCAACACTATCTATGTCTATGCAAGACTCTCTGAAAAGCCATCTGTACACAGATGTAGAAGAAATTGTACTAACTGTACTGTTTCATTTTCTCTAGTATAGTTCAACATTTGAGCAATAGTCTTTTCAACATATGAGTATAGTTGTGTTTGTGTCTCTGAAATCCCCTGTGCTTTCAGGGGAATAATAGGAGCTTCTTAGGGCTAAGAGTGTCAGGAAATTTAACCAATTTTTATTCTCCAGAATCGCCAAGGAGAAGTGTGTACATTATATTTCCTAATTCAGTACTGACTAGTGTTGTCCTAAGAACTAAATATACAAGGTACAATTAAAGCCTGCTGGTAATCTTCTACAGCCTGTTATTAAAACTGTGGCACATTCAAAAAGATTCATTTTATCCTGGAAAGAAAAAGTTAGTTTGCTCTATGGAGCTAAAGATAGAAAAAAAACCAAAAACCCACAACGTATTATTACACAGCAGTAAACCTGCTTAATAAGCAGTATCCCATCAGAATACACTTTATTTAAAATTATTGTCATTTTCATTTTATTATGTGAGAGGAATTACATGGAAAAGTTAAGAATAGATTGGAGACAAAAGTTTTGGTTGATTTGAATGTTGAGTTCAAATGGTTTTTTTAATGACCTGGTTTGTTTGGCTTTTCTTGCAGTACACAAAGTTAATAGGTGATATTCTTATAGCTATTTTCTCACATTAGTTTCTTTTGCATACCAGTAAAGTTGAACTGCAAGGGAGTTGGCTTAAACTGCCTACTCTACATATAACTTTTCATCAGGTCCAGGGAAGTGATTCTTCTATTGTACTCAGCCCTGGTGAGGCCACAGCTCGAGTCCTGTGTCCAGTTCTGGGCCCCTCAGTTCAGGAAGGAGATTGAGGTCCTGGAGCAGGTCCAAAGGAGGGCAACCAGGCTGGTGAAGGGATCCAGCACAAGTCCTGTGAGGAGAGGCTGAGGGAGCTGGGGGTGTTCAGCCTGGAGAAGAGGAGGCTCAGGGGAGACCTCATCGCTCTCTACAACTCCCTGAAAGGAGGCTGGAGCCAGGGGGGAGTTGGTGTCTTTTCCCAAGTAGCTACCAGTAAGACAAGAGGGCATGGTCTTAAGCTCTGTCAGGAGACCTTTAGGTTAAATATTAGGAAAAAATTCTTTACAGAAAGAGTGATCAGACATTGGAATGGGCTGCCCAGGGAGGTGGTGGATTCTCCGTCCCTGGAGGTTTTTAAGAGACTGGATGTGGCACTCAGTGCCATGGTCTGGTAACCACAGCAGGAGTGGATTAAGGGTTGGACTTGATGACCTCAGAGGTCCTTTCCAACCTGGATGATTCTGTGATTCTGAGATTTCCCTTGTGGTTTGAAGCTTAATGACTGGAACTGAATGAATAACGGAGCTCAGAGTGAACACAACAGTGATACTTATTTTACCAGAGGTGACTCAAACAGCATCTAATGCTTACATGAAACTCAGGCAGCAACCTTCAATCCTCATGCAAATGTAAACATAATATATGATGACTGCTACTTGTAATCCTGCAGAAGTGCATGCTTTTGATATTTCATGTATAAATAGGTTGATAGCCTACTTAAATAAAATAAAATTAAATAAAATTCTGTCTTAGGAAGATGCAAATATTGTGAAAAGTGAAAGGATATAGCAAAAACACAGAATTAAGAGATATGTAATCAATGTCAAGCCCTTATCGATTAATGATTAAGCTATCTAAATGTTTATCTTCAAGTTTTAGTTTACCTCACTTGGAACACATCACCTCACTGCATGTTGGATTGCACCAATGATTATCATGCAGTGAACTCAGGTTTTTTGCATCACTGGACTTACTGAATCTATAAGTTTTCATGAAAATAATGCAGATTTCTTAAATAAAAATTCAATAAGAAGCATTGGATAAAATCCAAGTAAGAGATTTATTCTGGGATTTATGTGAAAAAAAAATGAATGCATTTTATGATACCTCTGGGTACTACAGTCCTTAAACGTTGTGGATTCTAATATGAGTCTATGAAACCATGCTGATTTGAATAAGATTTATGAACAATGTATACTTTAAATCATTGTCTACAAATAGCAGAAAAGCCTGACCATCTCATCACTACTTTCTTCTCACCCTGAACTTTCTGTTTAAATCTTATGAACCTGATAAAAGAAGCTTGAGAGATGTCACAAGCTTAAACTGTTTTTCTATCATCAGGTCAATAAGATTTCATGTATTTTCAGACCATTTTATAATTTACAGTTCTCACATTCCAGTCTGGTTCTGACTAGGTCCCAGGAACTGTCACATCCATGAGTCACATTATTAATCCACTGCCAGACTCTATTTGAACTGCTACACTTTAAAGGAGCCAGCATGAAACTCTCGGGGTTTTTTGCAGACTGTCTGATAGATCCTTCCTATGAAACTAAAGAAGTTTCATAGGCTTCAATACAATCACACCCAATTACAGCCACCGATAGTCCCTGGGTGTTTATCTCAGCTCCTATTCATTTATTAGGTGCCTAAACAGCAGTAGCATGCAAGTACCACAGTCACAGAACATATATTTTATAGACACCAGAAAAATATTTGAAGATGACAATGACAGCACAATGTATCCAGTGTATTGGTTCACAGAGATAAGTCTTAAAGAGCTTACTACATTGAATAACACATGTTAGCAATCAGTTTTTTTCAGTTTTGTCTTACTGCCTTCTGTAGTACCAAAATACTGATATTACTATCAACTTTACTCAAGATGGCATGGATGTAGAGGTGTGTAATCTGGCTACATTCTTTTCATTCATGGAAAGCATTGAAAACTTTACTAATGGTTCCCAAGACTTGTATGTGGGAGGGACATGACCACAATGATATTGTTTGGTTGTGGTGATTTAGTGTATGACTATGGTTATGACCAGGTAGCTCGCCATCCTTACTGTCAGCATGACTGAGTAAAGGCACCAGGGAACACAGGGCATTGGAAAAGACAGGTTCAAGAAAAAGGGGGAGAAACAATGAGTTTTCCCTTTAGCATAAGGAGCTCAATTTTTATTTGCAGAAAGAATGACTTTAATACAGAAAATACAGTCAGAAAAAAATAGAACAAAGGGATGTGGAAGACAATTTACTGACAATAGAAAGGGAAAGTATCCCCTGAAGTATGCATGACAAACCAAATAGAAAGAGAGCCAGGAAGGGCTAGGTTCCCAAAACCCAAAGGAAGATAAGTTTTCAAGAAAAGCAGAGATACCAGTTTTGAAGGTATTAGAGCAATATCAAAGTGGAGAATATAATAATAATTGAAATACACAGAAGAGGTTGTAAAGACTTCCAGCTTGGACATATTAAAAACCCACCTGGGCAACAGGCCCTAGGTAGCCCTCCTCGAGCAGAGGAGTTGAACCAGATAACCTCTTAAGGTCTCTTTAAATCTCAAACACCTGGGAAAGTTTGCTTATGAATACTTGAGAAAAAAATGTGGAAGTGGTCTTTGGGGAGTGAAAAACTCTTTACCTGAGAAAATCCTAGGTGGTTTTGGTTAATGTGATCCCATAACAACCTGGCTAATAACACTGAAACTTAATTTTTGGTAAAAAGAAAGCAAAAGCATGTTTAAATGGTGACTCAAAGATTAGTGGAAAGAAGAAAAGAGCAGGGAAGAAAATGAATGATCAGCTCAGCAGATTGGAAAAGTCCCTGGAAGCATAAGGAGGACTAGAGAAGATAATGAATGAGAACTATCTACATGTATAGAGGGGGAGAAGGAGAGAAGGAGAGCTAGGTGTATGCCTTTGTGGATGTCTTGCTATATCTCTTCTGTTCTCTGATGGAGATATTCAAGGACAGGAGTGGTAGACAGGAGGAGACATATTTAAATCTGAAATTACAAGTATGCTTAGGGTGTCCTGAGCATACCTGAAATTTAGTTAAAATTACTTAATCTAACTGAAGTTAAAGTACTCAGAAGTCCAACTAGAGCTATTTGCATTCAGGTGTGATTCAGGTGTGACTTGCAAGATGCATGTCCATATTTGAGCTGGTCACCCTGATCTCTCTTCACAGGCAGTCAAGAGAAATAGGTACCTCAGTGGAGAAATTTGGGCTATCTCATCTTTGAATTCCATATTTGTAGGAGATTTGGTTGTTATCTTCATTTCTTTCCACTGACTGCAAAGGGAACCTTGGATAACTAGTTCCCACTTCAATGTCTGTCACAGAGATCTATATGATCTGCTTTTACAGTCAGAATTTCTGCTATTGCTAATTGCCTCTTATTCTCTGTCTGTGGCCTTTGGAAAATAATTTGGTTGTCTTTAACTTCTATCTTCAGGTATATAAATTGGAGGAGTTAGAGATTTCCTGGGGAATGAGTATGTGTGAAATTGGACACAGGACTTAGGACTTGATCTCAGAAGCACTGAGTAGACTAAACTAATCACTTGCCTTGACCTGCTGGCTATGCTCATCACAAAGCAGCCTAGCATGCAGCCAGCACACATACTACAAGGACTCACTGCTAACATGTTCAGCCTTCTGAATCAGTTCCCTATCTATATTGATGCACAGGCTTAGTCTGTCCTGGATGTAGGATTCCATGTGTGTCTCTGCTGAAAAATATGGTATATATTCTATCCTTCCAGCTTGACAAGAACTATCTCTTCTGAATGGCAGTCAACAGGAAAAATACCAGCCCCTCAGGAACACAGCTTAAAGACTGGCACAAATGAGATTTCAGCAGTGGGGGTTTTGTCACGTCTTTGAAACAATATACAGCCTAAGTGAGAGACTTCAAAAAAATTGAACATAATATGAAGTTCAGCAACCCCAGCAGTTCTTCACCCACACTGCAGTATACCTGTCTAGTTCATATCTTCTTTGACTACAATCTGGTAGTTATCATAAGGTTATTATAAGATGTCCTATCAAAAACCTTACTGAACTCTGTCTCTTTTTACTTTTTCTGTTACTCCCAAGGTGTGAAACATGTTCTTATTTTTGCATCATATAATCCAATTTGTTTCTGCTCATATTGTGTGTAGTCCCACGCATGCTTCGTTACTCAGGATTCAGAAACATCTATAGTGATGAATATCACCAAGCTACATCACCAAGCAGCTGAAAAAAGCACTACAGGTGCCAGGCAAAAAATGAAGCAGAACAATTCAAAGGGCACAGAGGTCCACGAGTCTAAAGCTCAGGTAGACAGCATTTCCAGAACATCCTTACCTTTGTTATCTTTTTATCCAGTGCTTGCTGAAAAAAATGTTTCTTCCTTACTTTTTACTGTGTAGCAGCCTGAAACAATTATGGCTTCCTTTTGTTGCTTCAGGTTTCAGTTGAGCACAGTTTTAAACAAGCTGATCAGCAATGTTTACTAAGTAGATGTTGTGGTTTGGACAGTTGCCCTGTCATTCGACCCCACCCAAGAGGGGAGTTAAGGAAAGGAAAGGAGACCCATGGTTTGAAATGAAAACAGATTTAATAGAATAATAATAATGAAGTATATAATAAACCTAATAGTAATATAGGATACAAAGCTATACTCAGTTCTATAAAGTAGCTGAGATTTGTGTGCTTCCAGCAGTGAAGGCTGAATCCCCAACACTGCAAGTACAACAGCTCCAGTGACAATGTGGCAGTCACAGCAAGGGAAGGAGGAGACCTCAGGCATGGGACAACTGACAAGACTGACAGGACACTCTTAGCAATGCATACAAAGCAGAAGACCCCAACATCTCCCCAGACTTCCTGATTTATAGTGAGGATGATGTTTATGATATGGTATACTATGGCTGGCCAGCCTGGGTCAGTTGCCCTGGGCTTCACCCCTCCCAGTGCACTGTACCTTCATGGTTCAAAATTACTGTTGACCTTGGTCACTATAAAACCCTGCATACCAGAGCACCTTATCTCTTTTTTTTTCTCACAGAACTGAACTCTGCAATCTCTCAAAACCCCAGTTTCTCCAAACAAAAATGATTTTTAAATTTTGTCCCTGCAAAACCAAGAAAACAGAGCATCAACATAAAACTTAAGGAGAAAACAAAAAATATAAAAAACAAACAAACAAACAAAAACCCAAACCAAAACAAACAAATAAAAAAACCCAAAACAAACCCAAACCCAAACCAAAATCAAAACAAACAAACCAAACCACCAAACCAAACAAACAAAAAAAGGACAACCACCCAAAAAAGTACACACAAAAAGGAAAGGAGTAAGCAGCTGCTAAGTTTCCAGTCCAGAATGTACTCAAGGTGAGCCATGTCTCTGAATTTGTACCCAGTCTCATATGAAGAAAACAACATTTTTAGAAGCTAGTAATTAAAAACTGGAGACATAATAGAGTAAATATTAACTCTTAGGATACTGCTGCCTAGGTACTGGCAGGGCAAATCATCAGAACTACAGGTCAATGGTGTGGCAAAGAGAAAACCAGCTGGACAGGCAGATAAGGAGGCTATAAGGACACACTTTTATGCTTCAGAATAGGAAAATGAAGCATGGCAGAGTGGAAACAATCTTGGTTCTTGGCAGATGTGTGAAGCATGTGTTCTGTATGGGCTCAGTATGGAAGCAGGGAATGCTCAGCGGACCTCTGAATCCTCTCAGCCAGAGCCCAGACACTCTGTGAAATAAAAACCCAGACATAGGTCTGGCTGAAAGCATTGGAACTAATCTGAAAACACATGTGATTACTTGTGTAGGTGACAAGAGAAACTGGAATATAAAGTACTCTAGACAGTCAATAAACCTGTCTTACAGACTTCCATTTGTCCTCAGTGAAAAAAAATCAAACGAAACCTTAAGTCTAGCTGAACATAAATGTCGATTATTTTAGCAAAGACCAAGTTAGTTAAGCTTTGTCCCTGAAAAAAACCCCACCATATTCAAAATATCCGTGGAATATATTCCCATCTCTGCACCCTAACTGTGATTCCTCCAGGAGTTATCACATTAAAGATTCTTTGGTACATCACTAACATGCATTCTGTAAAATATGCTGCATGCTTTAGATGACCAATGTCAGCTGTGAAGTCTTCTCTCTCTCAGAACAGTGTGCTTCCCTTTGTGATGTAGGCTTGAACTCCAGAGTAATCCTTTGTATCATAGGGATCCTGACTTCGACAACTAGCTGGTCATCTTCTTTTTTCTGGGTTTGTTTGTTTGTTTTTTCTTCTCCCAGGTTTTAATGGGAAAGTCTGTAAGAGAAAAAGGAAAAGAATCAGAAAAATGCATTTTTCCTACTGTCAACAAGTATCTTCAGTTAATACTGTCAAAATGCTACTGTTGAGCAGCATTTGTGATGCTCATAATGAAAATAAAAATATTACTTCAAAGAAGACGTACCTCTCACACACTCCCTTCCTTCCTCTTCCCCCCTGAAACCTCTGGACCTTTTTTCTTTCCAGGATAGGATTCTTTCAAGCAGGTTCTTGAACAGGCCCCCAGTAACCATATGAATGAACATTAATGGGGAAATAGTCCAGGAGAATACATAGGTAGTATCTCCAGTATCCCAGATCTAAGCCCCCAAGAAACAGGAAACAGCCCTGGAAAGCAAGTCAGACAGGGCCTCTATCCCTTGCTGCAGGGGAGTCTCCCACCATTTTCTGCTGGTGCTTTTGCATGGATCAAGTTCATCCAGTTCAGATGCTTTATTGGTAAGACTTCATTAAGCCTAATATGTTACCAAGTTACAAACCAGTTGCAAATCTGCAGAGTGGAGCAGGAGATGTCCTTCTGGCATCAGAAGTAACAAGTTTCCAGCCTTCATCATTGCAAGAGTTTTCATTTCTCAACATAAAAAGCAGACCTCTTTACCCCTCTTTCACTACATTTAGGGGTCCAGGCTACTCAAGCTGCATGGCTTCAGAGAAGATTCCATCAGTCCCATTCACATCACCTTTGATGATGTACAGCCTGCTGTATTCACCAGCACATACCTCCTGTGGGCAAGGAGCCCATCTACCCCAAGTTCTAGGCATCTGCAGCCCCAAGCCTTTAGAGCAGCATCATAGTTTGGGAGCTTGTTTTGTTTCAAGTCCTCTGATGTTACCAAGATAGTTGGCCCACCCATAAAATCTGCTTCCCTTGTGAGCTGCACTCCAGGCTGGCACTTACACAGGTCTCTCTCAAGCAAACAGTGCAAGGGTCTGACCCACCCCATTCTGAAACTTCTGGGACAGATGCTTCCAGAGTCTTGGGGTGAAGAACAGCTAATATGCTTATTAGAAGCTGCTCAGATCATAACCTCCTACTATTCTTTCCTTGTATTACCAAGACTCTGGTATTCTTTGAAGGGATCCCTCATGATCTCAGAAGTCTCAAGAGATCTAGAATATTTCAAGGGAAAGACCAGAAACTACTGTGTAAACTACTGCTTGGCTCCACTCTGTTGAAAAAGGAACTTAGTGATGATCTGTAACCAAGGCTGTCATTCCTGCTGTAGGATCTAGGCTGAGGACACCTTAAACTGGAAATTAATTCCTTTTTTACCTGTGCTGGCAGATGTTTGTCCACATTGTAAAGCAACCACCATCTCCTGACACAAATTTGTTTCTTTTCAGAACAAGGGCTAGAATTTGCTAAAACTGAGTAACTTGCAACATTTATGCCCAAATTTACACTGTTGTTAATCATCTCTTTATAGATGTAGTTCCAGCAACTACTGCATTATGAATTATGTGTATCACCTGACATTGAGGCAAAACTGATCTGACAGATTGAAGGCACTCAGAGGACAGCAAAGGCAATTACATAGATAGGTGATTACAGCAGAAATGAAACACTAAAACCAGGTGATATGCTTTGGGTATATTTTGTGCTAAATAGCGAGTCAGTTCCAGAAATGTAACTGCCTGCTTCAGACCTGCCAAATGTTCACCCAATCTTTTGACACTTTGTAGTGCTGTATGAGTTAGACTGTATGCCATACTGTGAAACCTGTACTCTAAGCAAAATCCATTTTTTCCACAAACATTACACTAGTACATAAATACACTGAAAAGCATGAGAGATTTCCACACACCCTGCATGTAATAGCCCATACATGGGAGAGAAGCAATCATTTAGTCTGATTTGTGAATTCATTTAACTGTTAACACTGGTTTGTATGTTCAAGGCTAATGCAGAAGAAAAATGCTGATGGGCTGGTAGCCCAAGTATTTTGTACTGTATAACAACCAATTCCTTGTGGTCTTAGTCATGAAAACAATGTGGATCATCTCCACTCTGACTTGCAGGTCAGAAAATCTAAAAAGATTTTCTGCTCTAAGGTCTATCAGAATTTGCTAGTGCTCATTTCCTAGTGCAATTGCAGCAGGGGGAAAAAAAAAGAAGCCAATATACATACCACACCCCCCCCCCCCCAAAAAAAAAAAAAGCAAACAAAAAAATCTCAAAACAACACAAAAAAAAACCAAACAAACAAAAAAAAGGAAGATGACAAGCAATTGAAATGATCAGTGATTGCTTATAGTTCCATAGCATGAACACAAAATCCAGACTGTCAAAATGATTGAACTGTGCTTGGTTTTGGTATTGCTGCAGTTGCAGCCTGCATACGACTTTGAAAAATAGAGAAGTATTTTTTTCCTTTGAGTCTTGTGCTGTAAGACATACCATACATGCACCTTCAAGGCTCCTAAGTCCTTACAGGGATTCTGTTTACATTAATGTTGAAAGGTTTGAAGTGCTTTCTGGATGAATGCCTCAAGGGCAGCACGTCCCCAGCTCCGTGGTCCCCAGAGCTCTGCGGGGCCCTGGGGGGATGGGGAAAGCAAGAGAGCAGCTCCTGATGAAGGAGTGCCAAAACTCACTGTGTGATGGCTCTGTGATGAGAGAAAAATCTCATCCCCGATTTTTGTGAAGAGCTAAGCGACATAATCACCTCCAAACTTAATTTTCTCAGGCTGTACCTGAATCATGCTCTTGCAGGGCTGAGAAACACAAAAGTAGGTTGAAAGGAATGAAGTTGGACTCAGAGGCAGTCTGCTGATACATACAGCCTGCAATATAAGCACAGCTTTAGACAAATGTCTTGCTTCTCAAGTGGATGTAATTGATGCTGTGTGCTGGAAAATATGACAAATCCCATGTATCTTTGTACTAGTTATCCATCTTCAAAAGAGTTCATAGGGTTTTCTATGGCAGCTTCTCAGAGTGCATAAAACAGCTAATCCTTTGTATGGGACACTGGCTGCATTAGAAGTTAGCCTTGTGCTGAGTGTTCACATCTGGTTTTAAAGCCATTAGAAAGGGCAGCAAAAACACCTAGCCATGAAAATTTTCACAAGTGAAGGCCACCCAGGCTTGTAGAGGGTGAGATGTTTTATTTGCATCTGTTTTCATTTGCTGAGTTAAACTGGCTTCTCCCAAACACAGGCTGTTGTACTGATGTGAGCTACTGATCTCTACACTATATCCACGCTTGACTCTCAAGTGAAGTGCTGAGGCCACTGGAACACATTCAGACTGAGGAAGAAATAAGGATGTGAGAAGCCTGAGAGGAAATAAGATTGAAAAAATAAGGATGAAAATGCAAAATGTGCTTCTGAGCATAAATGACTTGCTGTACAGCAAAGCTTGATTCAAATATCTTTTGTGAACAGCAGCATTAAGAAGCTGGGTAACAGAGAATATACTCAAGGGAAGCAATAAAGCTTCAAGAAGCAGAAGTTACTGAGGATCCATTAGTCAAATCAGAACATAGGTCCAGAGGTATTTGGCAAAAGGATGCCTTACAGTTTGTGTAAATGTAAAAGACATACAAAAAGCAGCTCTGTCCAGTAATGCCTGAATAATCAGGAGCACGTATGTTTTCTACTGAAAAAGGGTCACTCACCAAGAAGAGCTGAATTAAATTATGTCAGACATTTTGCTTTCCTTTGCTCAGTTTTTTTAACAAAAACTAGGCAAAACAAAGAGTTTTATGTGTGTGTCTGTATATTCACGTGAGACAAGCATTACATTTTTCTACTGCTGTGAGGCAATCATTTCAAAACACTGGGGCTTCCAGTTGCACAGTCATTCTCATCTAACTCATCACATTTTTTTGCTAAGATTATCACAGAAATAAGTGATGCAAAGACAATCTAAACATCATCTCAAAATTAAGGAAAGTGTCAGATTACCATTTTTCTAGAGTAGCACTGAACTGAGAGGAAATTATATGACCTAGAATGTCCTTTCTTCTTCTACTCAAGATGTGCCCTCTCCCCAGGCACAAGTTGATGTGTTTATGGCCTTATCATGGTCCTCTTTTCTGAATTCCAGGAATCCTGAACTATTGCAAGTCTAATGTTGTGATATTTTCAGGGGGAAAGAAAAGTAGTTATCAAGTTTGTGACAGACTTCTGAAATTGCCAAATGCAAAGACACTTTTTTTATACGCGATATGTAAGAAAGTTCTGGGTATTTCTTCAAAAGGTGGCTAGAAACTATCCTATACTTATTTCAAATCAAGATGCTAAGACAAAATGATGAGATTCACAAATACTGTTGTGTTTTCAGGTGAAAATGGGTTCATCAGTCAAGGAAATCTAATGTAGGTTTACAAAGTTCTAGGCAAATCACCACATCTTTATCTAAGAGCTTCAAAATAATTGGCAGTCCTGATGCTAAAATATTCTGGCAATCAAAGAACTGGTACTAAGGATTATCGAATGGTACTGCAAGTGACAGAAGTGGTAGGAATTCCTCCATGAATGGGGTCTTATCTTCACCTAGATTGCATCTGCAGTCTTGCAGATAGTACAGTAGATTTTTTTTTTTTTTTTTTTTTGCCTATTGCTAGAAGCTGCAGGAAACTCAGAAAGAGGTTGATTTTTCCAGCTAAACCGGTTCTGGAAATTTCTGATTGACCTCAGGCTCTATTCTGACATAATGCAGCTTGTAGTTAACTGTCAAATTCTTTAGAGACTTGTAAGTATTTTTAAGATGTGTTTTATGGCATAAGTGGCCATATATATATATTTTTAAAGCGGGACATGTGTGTGTATAGCCTGGTTAGTCTATTATACAATATACTGAATTAAATTTTTATGCTTGCATATTGGCTTAGAAGAGCATTCAAATTTCTCTTCAGCCATGACCTCCTCCAGATGTAATTTTCTCTCACGTTTTTAAATAAACGTGTAAGTAACTTCTAAGCTATCCATTAATAAAGTAAGTTAGAACTCTCTTAATGCAGGAATTTAAATAATTTCTGTTTGAACCATCTGTGTCTTCTGGACTAAGGCATAGAGTTTGAACATCTGATTTGCAATAAATTTTCTTGTAAAACAGCATGTGAGCAGTGTGAATTTCTAAAATAATTTCTTGTGATGAGTTTAGATGGAGTCATCCTCTTTATCCCTCATTCGTCCAGATTTTATCTGGATTTTTCTAGGGACCTAAGACATGGTAAAATCCCATTCTTTCCTATTACCCTATTTTCTGTCACGTACATCTTTAGCCTTCCAGTCAGAGCTGATACTTTTATTCCAAATAAAAATCATTTGAGATTTTATTGCCTTGAAATGACTGATAGCTAGGAATGAGAAGTACTTTAATAAATACCAACCTGTCCATACTATCATGCCAGATCAGCCTTATTTTCTTTTTAATTTTTCTATAAGCACAACGTGCATTCTAGTATTAGAAAAGAGAGAGTGCAGAATGACACAAGCCAGAGCCAGATAGGGCAAAAACATCTGCACTGTTGTATTGGCTGCATGTCATCAGCATTTGCAATAGCAGGCAGAAGCTTAGGGAGACCCAGTGTCCTGGAGGGAATATCTCAAAAGTCAGGACTCACTGTTACTATTGTGGAAACCAGGGGGAATTAATTCTGAGTGTGGTATCATACCAGTCCTGTTCCCAGGGCTTCAGTATCACAGCTGGTTTAAGCTTATCAAAGTCAACCAAAGTCACCCTATCAGCCTCCCTTCTGCCAGATCTCATATATGCGTGGCCAGATGGTGAGCCTAGACTGGCTGGATCAGAAAAACAACATAGCAAAACAGGTGACAAAATAGAAAAAGATGGATTGTCTGCAGCTCTCTTATCCCAGGAGCTGTAGAGGCAAAAGAAGATTCAGACTAGCATCAATTTAGAAACCAGCTTCTGTTTACCAGACCTAATGCAGAGAGGACATTGCTACCTCTGACTCTTGTGAAGAGGGAGCAGCTTTCTCTGGGCTTCCTCCGTGCTTTCTGTGTTTAACCATTGTCAAGCGATGCCAGTAAGGACTCAGCCTTAGTACAGATGTAAAAATGCAATCAGTTTTCATAAAAGTTAGAGGTTGTAACCTCTGTTTACAGGGAAGTAAAAAAAACACCCCAAAGAAAACAACACCAAAAATATATTTTTTTCAGAAAGGCCTGATTCAGACTTAAATAATACCGATAAAATTTTGCCCTTTTCTTAAGGACACAATATGAAATAAAAATAGTTTTTTGTCAATTTATCTCCCTTGGAAAGGAAAATAGACTGTCCAAATAGCTCTTAGGAGCTGGAAAAATGAGGTGTCACCCCATGGTGGGTAGCAAGAGGAAAGTATATCTTTGGTTTATTTTGATATATACTCCTGACCTACAAATGTAGTAAAACTGTATATTAAAAAAACTATATTTTGAATTATCAGTTCAAGTAAGCCTCTTGTTCATTGCTCCAAAATATTTCTTCCGTTTGGCAATTTATAAACCTTCTTATGTTCCTCTCTGACCTGAGAATTTTTGTATGATATTATCAGATACAAATTGTCATGTGCATATTGTCATCTGATATTGTCAGATACTTTTTACATTTAAGTAACCTTCAACTCACCTCAACAAGTGAGTTGAGACCTGCCACAGGACCAGTTGTAGTTACCAACTGGAAAACAGATCAATTTCTTGTACAAATGGATCACAGCAGGTAGACAAGGTGAAGAAGAGTGCAGATAAATGCACGAACAGGGGCTATTCTGAAGGGCAGTTTATTCTGGTGATTATCTGAGTAGAACTAATTTAGGCTACTTTTTATTTTAACTTGGGATAAAATTTTCAGAAACACTTCCTGCTATAGACAATTTTTAAACTTTAAATTTTCAGTAACTAAGCAGGGTAGAATTATGAAAACTAAAAAACTGAAACTTCAATAAACATGTTCTTCACCTTTCAAAAAACTTTAAGGTTTTTGATTAAATTTGTGACTGAAAGTTTATTGAGTTCTCATTTTAGCCACACTACTAGAGGTGAAGTTTTGTTACATATATTAGATATGTTTTAAATTAAATTCATATGACATCATATAAAAGGGGTAAATGTCTTGAAGACACTTTTGTCCCTGATGTGCTACCTTATTTATTTTCTGCGGGACATTACAAAGATAACAAAATATCGAAGTAAACAGTTGCATTTTTTCAAAGCAGTGCTGCAGTATGTCATAGATGAGTGAACAATCTTTATTTTCTGGAGTATCAGGAAGAACTGAGGTCTACTAATTGTTATTGAAAATGCCAAAAATGTCCACTTCATTCAGAGAGGAAAAAAAAGAAAAAAAAGAAAAAAAAGAAAAAAAAAAAACCAAAAAACCAAAAAAAAAACCAAGACCAAACAGAACAATATTTTCTCAAGGATTATCTAATCCACATTTAATGTCTGGAGATTGTAGCCTTCCTGTTGGTAAGTTATTGGTTTGCATTACAAATGACAACTGCTGCTTGTTTAAATATTAATTTTGCAGGGACTGAGACAGAAAACTTTAGGGATACCTCATTTCTGCAAAGTTTACAGATCTTTAAATAGTGGTGGTTGAAGTAACTAATGAACACATATGTAAGTCAAATTGTAGGGGCTGTTTTTAGGCTGGCTGAAACCAGAAAGTGCTGGGGATCTACTAAGGAGGTTTAGGATTCCCAGCTCAAAATCCAAAGCACACACATTTGCCTAAGGATCTCAATGGAAATATTTGAAACCAAATCACTGTCACCAGTCTTTTCATGTTCAGTTATAGAATTTGCCAACTTAAAATAGGTTTCATTTACACGACAGAGCTAGATTGTGCACTGCTCAACCCAAACCACATGATAAGTATATGGGATAGGCTTTTCTTTTTTTTAATTTTTTCTTTAATATGTCCTTAGTCTGCTTTCACTTTGTGTGCGGTCTCATCACGCACAACAATCAAGAAGTACACAAACAGTTCTAATAGAATAAGGCAGTGGGTGATTGAGGCATCAGATTCTGGTTTTGATGATTAAAATAGAAGGAGTAACTGAAATTCCAAGTCATGCCAATGTCTGAGTGGGGCTGAAAAATACAACTCTATTGCAAAGAAGGAGGATGAAGACTTCACCATATTTCACTAGACAAAAGATAATTAAGAGTATAATATTTTTTTTTTTTTAATTTTGTGTCTTGAATAGCTTCAGAAATGTTGGAATAAAATTATTTCATTTTTCAAATAAATTTTTGAAAAAATTGCAAGAAATACCTTTCTAGTTAATTAGCTTTGTTCCCTTTTTTTACCTAGTATTGTTAGAAAAAAAAGACAATCTGATAGGAAGGTGGAACACAGGAACATATTTTCCTACACTTGAATACTTTATGAAGCATATATTATATTATCAAGCATCATTCTCCTTTTGTGTCCCATGCAATTTCAAGAAATAGCCAGCTTAGGAGCCATGAAAATCATAGGCAACGTTCTTTCCACAAGTTGTACTGTGTGTTTGATTGAACCAGGCCTCTTTAAGTCTCATTTGTATCTACTTCTTTTCTGGCTACAAAAATAATGATAATATATTCCAATCTCAGACAATGAGTAACTGCAGCAAGTTTAGTTTTGTTTTTTTTTTTACTATTTAGTGCTACTTAACTTGTCCAATGGGCTAACAAATCCAAACAGACTGACCACAGGCCTCCCATTGGATAGCTTGCCTTAACTTACTGATGACAATCTCTAAAACAGAAAAAAATCCACCATAACTACTTCTCATTCCCTCACTGAGTGGATGGTTTCCACCTTGCAGAGGTGGTATCAGATAGAAATATTAAGTTATTGAAATCACAAGATGAATCTGAGCAAAAAATAATGGAAGAGTTTATTAGAGAAAGCTTCACACAGGGAGTAACCAGAAAATCCATGTCATGCATATGAAAGTCCCTTTCCTAGGACTTTCCATGTTTCCTTAAACTGAAATTCAGAGCTTGATCTTTGAAACTGAAGGACAAAAATACAAGTTCATCTGCTGATAATGTTTCCTTTTGGATTTTAAAATACAGGATGCTTTGTGTGTATTAGTTCTGAGAAGGTCAGGTTGCTACTGCCTTTGATTCACTCTCATTTCAAAAATGACAACAGCTTTATGACTCTTATGCAAAGATTTTACTATTTCTGATGTTTGGGACTAGCAAAAAATATCACCAAATAAAACAAGGTAAAATATAACTAGAAAAAGTAACATAGTGGTCATAACTATGCTACTTGTACATTTTGTAAAATTGTTCTAAATTTCTGAGGCTTTTCACAGTATGAAGGGTTAATAGTGAAAGAAATCCTACACTGAGGTTACTCACAAAAAATAATTGTTTAAAGCCAACGTTTCAATAAAATCATGTTTGTATTTTGAGGAAATGGCTCAAATTCAGGATTGATTTAACTTCCCTGGTTTCTTTAGTAGTACAGCAGAATTAAGTTACTAATTTCATTTACTAAGTGGCACATCTAGTTACTGGCCTGCCAGATCCTGTAAACTTTCCAGAATCTCATACAAGAGAACACTGAGATGCACGTTCATTTTGCAGCTGGTGCTGATCATTCATGGCCTGGCTCTGATCCTTTTATTGTTGATGATAGAAATAAATTATTTAAGTAGATATAAAATTCATACTTTAATAAAGCATCACACCATGTTATGCATTCCATCCACCTAACCACAAGGAGAGCAGGCAAGGCATTCCTCTGCTCATGAAACAAAAGAAATTATCTTTGTTTTTTTTATTAAGTGTTTTTTTCTATATATTATTTGCTGAAGGTTAAAGACAAGGTTAAGGATGAGTGTTCTTTTTTTTCACACAGTTCAGCACTTTGTGGACTGTGGGAAATAATTTGTACTTTTAATAAACACTTTTGCCTACTTTCTTCAAACCACTGCTTCCAAGAGTGATATTAGAGTTTAAGATTAGGGCAATTAACAATAAAAGTTGAAGATAGTTGAGAAAAAATCTGCAAAAAGACTATCTAGGCCTATATACAGAATGAAGTATGACAAGTTATCAAGGTATTGAAATATGATGACAGCAATATGATAGCTTCAGGAAAGGAAAGTTTCTGATGTAGGAAGTGTTAAGTAAACCCAGTGTATTTTGAAAATACTTAGCTAGAGAAATTACAGGAATTGTTAACTTCAAGAGTGATATCTCCCCCATATCTGACACATAAATAATTTTCTAGAGTTAGTGTAACAATAGAGAAGATTCAGACAAAAATGGAGCACAAATACAAAATTTTCCGTCCATCATAGCCCAGAAATGTCCCTGGAAGGGTGGTTGTGTGCTCCCTTAGTTCGTGCCACAGAGGATGATCTGTTCTAGGTCCCAGAATGGATGTGTTATCATGAGAAGCAGCTAATTGAAATAGTTGGGGAAAAGCAGTGCTCCCAAGGAATGAGAGAAAATGAAGCTACCTTAACTCAGATATACTTTAGTTGCCTCTTGTAGGCATGCACTTTGATCTGTAGATATGCCAACATTTTACCAAAAGCACAGAATAAATCATATCAAAGACTTGGATCAAAGAATGTATAAAAAAGTTCTGCAATGCAGAGCTACTAATCAAAGCTAGTTCACTTGACTCTGCCAAACCACCTCTCTTAGCTAGTCTGTGTCACTAAGTGTTTAAAAGCTAAAACATTAGTCTTATGACAGCAAAAATAGACAAAATACCCACAAAGAAAAGATTTGCTGGGGATAGCTAATTACATGATGGTTTGATGGTTTGGTGTGGAGTAGCTGAATGAAGGAAAAAGGTTATTTTGCCATCTGGAAAGAAATGGAAAGGAAGTTGAAAAGTATGAAAGGATTCAGGGATAAAGGAGGGAAAAGTTAAGAGATGAAAGTGTAAATTCAATCTCAGTTTAAAAATCTCTAGTCAAAAGAGGAAAGCTCTTGGAACAGACAGCTAAAGACAGCAGAGAAGGAGCAGTTAAGGTATAAAAAAGCTTTGAGATTCCACTAACATCTGCTGTCAATCAGGTTTGTTTCTAGAATTAAATTTTTGGTGGATGAAGTAAATAAGACTAAAAGTCTAAAGGAAAGCCTAGCCACAAATGGTGTCTGAGAGTCTGCAAATCTACATCTGAACCATATAGAGAGGAAATCCTTATCCCCAGATTCTTTTTCACTAGCAGGACAAAATGCCTGTTACACAGTAGTATCATGTATAAGTTCACAATATACCTCTACTTCTTTAAGCTTCCTAGAAAATAAGGACAGAGAATGAAGTCTCTAAGTTGCTCTAGAATTCTGAAAGCAATGCATTTTTTTCCTGATTTTCTTGTTATTGCCTTAATTCTTTGTGAATATTTTGAAGCATTGTGAAGCAATATTTTGAAGTATTGTGTGTACTTTATACTAGCTTGGTTTTTGTTTGGTTTTGTTTGCTTGTTTGTTTGTTGTGGTTTTGTTTCGTTTTTTTTTCATTTTTTTTTTCCTTCTCTCTTTTTCATCATCACTATGGAATAGAACAAATCCCTTCCAATGAAGAAATCATTCTCTGAAGTTCACTCACTAGTCATGAACCATAAAGAATTTCAAAGATACCTGCTGCAGCTGAATCCCTTTTTAAGCATTAAGCATAGTCCATAAATTCTATTTCAAAGTTTAAATTTACAATGGAATCCATTCATAAAACTGTCATGGTAGGTTTTCTAAGAGCATTTCACACTAATGTGCAGAATGCTTCCAAGCCGAGTAAAAGCTGAGCTGTTCATACATATCAAAGCTTTCTCTTTTATAGACAGATGGCCAACTTGCCATTGGATTCTCTGAGAGAAGGCATGGGAAGAAGTGTTAGCTCAGAAGTGCCAGACTACAATGAAACTTTTTCATAAGAGCTCATCTATGGTCTTTGCTGTCTGTTCAGAACCAATTTTAAGAATGTGACCTAACTCCCATCAAACCCAACAGGCTTCAGCAGGTACTGGAACATGACATATGTACTAATCCTTAAGCATAGGTTTCAACTGAAAAATCAGTGTTGGTTATATGCTGCCTACTGGTCCTCAAGTTGGGGGCTGAATTCTGCTCTGTTTTACCTTCTTAAATCTGAGGGGAATTATTCAACAGTACCAAGTCTCCTGATTTGTTTCATTTTAAATGATCTCTGGATTTGCTGCATGGCAAGTCTTAATGTAAGGATAGGGGTAGCAAAATTATATCAAAATGTAATGGTACATTTTACTTTATCATATAAAATCCTCTGGATGCAAAACAAATATATAATTTCAGAGCTTACTTGCCAGGTAATGCATTAACTGCTGATTCTAAAACACACCAATCTGTAATATTGTGTTCCACGTAAGTTTTCAACCAAGAATTACAAAGTGCCAAAATGTAAATTAGAATATGATGCTGGTCTTGTTTAATCTACTCTATCACTCAGAGAAATGCAAAACTCTTCCCCCTAGACTAATGTACTACTTAAAATCCAGACTCCTCTGTGGAAGCACATCACAAAACTAATCTCTATTCAGGGTGGTAATAAGGTGAAGAGATTTAAATTAACATTTAATTAGTCCAAAATGGACCAATATTTCAAATTATTTTTCTTATTTATCATTCCAAAAAAATGTTGTCAGTTTTGATTCTTTTTTCTCCTAACCTCAAGGTAATAAATTTTAAAAACCTAGTGAACCTTCTGCTAGATTATGAGTTCTGATTTTAATTCTTTACTTTAAATTCCTTGCTGTATTGGCCTTCCCTATCCACCAAATACTGTAGAAAATATGGAGCCAAACTATAACTCAAACTCCATGGTTTCAAAGGCTGTAATTTAAATGGACACACATCTTGACACCTTAAAAAAATAGATGCATTAGCAACATATCAGAACCATAATTGAAAACAGAGATCAGTAGTACTTCAGCCCAGTAATACCAAGATTTCACACACTGAGAGGTCTTAATCAGAATTATTATGTTTTTATTCCTGCAAATGGAATGGAAATTGTAATGGAAAATGATGGTACAATGAACGGAAACATAAGGAGTTATGAGAAGAATAAATTGTGAGACCACTGAAATAGGTTCCTCTACAAGATTTGTTTCTAAAGATTTCACTAAAAAGTTTCTACAGATTATTCTGTTAAGAGTTATTATGCTGATTTTGGAGACAAAATTCAATTACTAAAACGCAATGGGGTGATTTCAGCCTTACTGGGTAAATCTGAATGTAACCTTAACTATTGAGACCTCCACAATTTTTTGAAGATGTCAAGCCCTACAGCTGCATTCACACTGTCTGTTTCCTTCTCCTACATTGACAGTATAATTGAAGAAATGAATGATTCTCTTTCCCATGACACATCTTACTCTGAATTGGCTGTTCACTGTTTTGATAGAAATGTCCATCTCAGGAACAATGTTTATTTTTCAGTCCATTTATTTTGGAGACCTTGTTATTTTTTTAGTGGCTTCCTAATAGAACGTATAATGAAGACACAGGTCATTTTATGACTTTAGGCATATAATTAAGCTGTGAAATAAAATATTCCAAAATGAGACAGACCTCCTGTATTTATGTTTTACTTGGATCATCTGTTGTGTCTTGGGAGCCTAGTAAGAAAACAACTCAAAGTTTGCATTGACCTAAATACCATGCACTGGATTAACGTAATGTTATCTTTATAGAATGATAGAATCATAGAATACCATGTTGCAAGGAACCTGAGGGATGTTTTTGTCCAAACTTTCTTGGCAAAAGCACCACATAGAAAAGATGGCCCAGCACTTCCCTGGGGAGATTACTCCAGTGGCTGATTGATCCTATTGTGAAAAATTTTCCCCTTGTGCCCAGTTGGGATCTCCCTGGGGTAATTTGTACCCATCAGCCCTTGGTTTTTCCATGTGACTGCCTGTAAAGAGGAAGTCTCCATCGCCTCTGTAGCCATCCATTAAATACTGGAACATGATGACAAGGTTCTCCTAAGCCTTCTTTCTCAAGGCTGAATGAATCCTGTTCTCCCAGCCTTTCCTCATTTGGCAGGCTTCCCAGTCCTTTGGTCATTTTGTGGTCCCTCTTGGGACCCTCTCCAACCTGTCCACATCTTTTTGCATTTCAAGGATCAAAACTGAACGCAGTGTTCTAAGTTTGGCCTGAAAAGGGATGAGTATAGTGTGATAATATCCTTATCTCTGCTGCTGATGCCCTTATAGATGCAAACCAGCACAGTATTCAGTTCAGCTATAAGAAATCTAGTAACTTACTTAGTTGTGAAAATCTTGAAATTTGCTGCTAAAATCATTTATAAAGGATTTGCATTTACATCTGAACTTTGTGCTGGCGTGCACAAAGATTTGGGCTACATCCAGGCAGTTTAGCTCTTAATTTAAAAGCTGGTAGGAAAAAAACCAAAGCAAAACAAAATAAAACAAAAAAAAAAACCACCAAACATAGTTAGGAAAATAAAAATAATGGTCAAAGATTCAGAATTAGAAGATTTTTAAAGTTCACAGTGCTATATTTTGTCTGTCTTTATGGGAATTCAAAGTGCTGTCAACATGGAAGATATTGGCTCAGTAGGTGGCACTATTCCCTCAGAATCTTCATAAAGCTGCTCTTTCGACAGGTGTTTTGGGTACTGAGATAGAAAAAGTTTACTGCTGATGATCCACACAGTTCTGCACCCAAACACTGTAGTCATTGAAGATATTGTGCTTTTAGAAGAGGATAGATAATTGTGCCTTGCCTGATTAATAATAAAATATATAAAATAAAGACCTTTTCGAGGTCAGACAAAAAAATAAATATATCTTATGTGAAACATGTACATAGTATGGTAGGGTTTTGTGACAAAATAATTTGTCCAGTAGAAATTTTTAAAACATATCAACATAAATTAGAATAATCTAATATATATCCTAAAATGTAACATTCCAAAAATTAACATTCACAAAGCACTTTACAAAATTAAATCTATAAGAAAGTATTGTGGTAATAACCAATGAAAATGTGTATTTGAATACATCATTAATAGATTTGAGTTGTTCCAGTTCTGCACACGTTGCTTAGTTAAATGTTCATCAGGTCTCTGTATTCAGAATTAGAGCAGCTTTTGGAAGCCTGGAAGCAGCTTTTGTAGATTTCTATGCAATAACACTGTAGAGTACTGTTTCATCAAACATTTTTAATGTTGAAAATAGCATCTAATAACGTATGCATGAACTTCAAAAATGAAATGCAATGGAGTATAAGCTTAAGAATACTATTTCTGTAGTCCCTAATTTCGTAAGTGCTTTCAAAACCTGCAAAAAATATGCTTATTTTAATTTGCAGTAACTCAGGCTACAATTACTGTATTCAATACACCTTAGGATCATCATGAAAGATTTTTAATTTCCTTTAGAAAATAAAATAGTGAATAATTAAACTAGACAGGTGATTTCAATAGTTAAACTTCTATTTAAGTCTTAAAAATGACTCAGAGATTTCCCAGAAGAGGCTGTCTATAGTCAACATATTAATGCTGCTTTTTCTGACCAGAATATTCACATGCCATTGATCATCTTGGAAGAGATTAAAGTTCTTAAACTGGCAGGATATTTCTCTGAAGTGCTTTCAGGAAAATAATGTCACATGATTTAATAGGAGCAATATTGGAATGCTTGACCCCTTAATTGCAGTTGTTTATTTTTCCATTTTGTAATTCAATCATTCGGGATCTTTACAGCTTACATGCAGATTTTGCTTGTAAAATAAACCATCACATGTGTAACCTATCACACTGAAAGTGAATGAAGCTTTATGGTAACTTTGAGGGTCTTTTATGACATAAAGAAAAGCCTACAACTACCCTGGTGTTGCAGATTGTTAACAGTTGCCATTTGAATTCTTCTTAATGGATAACACCCAATAATTGTTTTGCTTTCCACTGTGCCTGCAATCTGATATCTGTAAGAAATCTTAAATCTAAGAGTCAGCTTAAAATATTTACTAAAATATTAAAGAAGAGAATGAATAATAAAGCATCTAGTGTTTCTAAAAGCCATATGCCCTTACTTCTAATGTACTAAAGTTCAAGTTATCCCCAGTTTACAATAACATTAACTGCTTGAGCTCAACTTTGGCTTAACTGTGTAAGGAAAGTAAGAAATGGTGTATCCACTCATTAACCAGGGTGATGGTGACTGTTTCAGCAATGATTTCAACTTCAAATCTGAGAAAACTATGGCATGTTTCTGCATTCATCAAGTCCATTACATTAATATTTTGGGGTCTTTTATGCCAAATTAAAAAAAATTGAAATTTTCAGTTTTTAAGATGTAGCCTTCCTTCTCCCCTTCTGAGTTTAATGCTTGCTAAAGAAACATATTTTGTAGCAATGAAATCAGGCAAACAAATCTTAATAATAATTATTTATTCTTACTTCTCATATTAATTTTCTAAAACTCAGGAAGCTTTATGAAAAAAAACACACAAATTGTTTAGCAGTTGAAAGGAGAAATTTGCCATCAATTATAACCTTCCAATCACAGGAGAAGCCACTCTTCTCATGTTTAGAATGATATAGAGTGTTACCGTGTCCTTAGCACATGCACTTTTTAAAACATGTGAAGTTCATGTAGTTTGAAATGCCCAGAAAGTAACAGTAAAATGAAGCAAAATTGAGTAACAGAACAGGATATGCCTGAGATTTAGGATATTTGTTACAGGGTTTTATTTTCGCTGCTTTTTGTTTACTTATTTGCTCACTTACCATTAAATAAACTATCTCCTTTCTTATGTTTTTCTCTGTACTTATCTCTCTAGTTATCTCTGGATAAGATATTGTTGCTTACTCTTTTACTGCCACCCACTTAGCAGCCCTGCACATCATAGCAATTTTTGTTGTTTTTTTCTCAAAGTCCTTAATTAATTGTTTTCAGAACAGTAATGGGCTCACCTGTGATTGCTGATGGTTACTGCTTACCAAAGGAGCTGGCAGAAGGAGGGCCCAGGGAACTACTGGCCTGTCTGTCACACCTTGATGCAGTGGAAGGTTTTGGAACACATCACCTTGAGTACCATCACACAGCACATACAGTGAAGAGGAATGGATTTTGCTTGTTTGAGACTTTAGAAATCTACCATACAGAAAAATAGACAACAGTAATTGGAATTATATGATGTCTTCCAAACTTTTGCCATTTGACCCACTCTATTTTACAGTACCTCCAGGAATTAGTTTTTAGGGAAACTGAGATATATTTTTTTCCTTTGTTGACTATAAGGAAAAAAGTTCTGCTCCTTATCTTGAACCCATGTTTTTTTTTCATCATCATACTTTTCAAAATCCCCTCAGGTCCAATTGTGAAAACTGAAAGCTATACAAATAGAAGTGTTTGTGCCATTGGCACAAGGCTACTCAGGAACTGGGTCATCTTAGATGGTTCCTGATGGTTGGCTTTGACAGAGAAGAAAACTGAACTCAGTCTAATTTTCACATTCAAACAGTAATTAAAACTCACTGTAAGTTCAAAAAGCACTTAATGAAGAACATTTGGCTGAAGCTTAGTGCTTCCTGTTGTACTTCTTTTACATGAAGTGAATCAACATTTTGAAGAGAAAAATGGTTCATATCATAACAAAATTGCTTATTTTTAAACCCCATTTCACAGAATTAAATTAAATTTAATGAGGCTTCTAGAATTTACTAAATACAAATATTGCATAAAGATAAGAACCATTGCACAATCCCCTAGTATTTGCAGATTCTTTTGATTGGCAATAATTAATAATTATTCTAAGATCTCTCCATCAAAATGGATGTAGCTTTTTTTCTATCCATGGTTGATAAAATGGGCTTCTAAATTCATTTTGTACCTGTATAATCTGTCAATATCACAGAAATTCCATCAACAGACTGATCAGAAAAGAGACATTTCACAATTTGGTATTGTGAATTTGGTAATTTTGATATTTTTTTTCCAAATAGAAACTGAAAACAATCACAGAATGAAACCTGAATAGAAGAATATATATATGCTGATTATAAATTTTAATTTTTTTTTGCTTACTATTAGACAGACATGATAGCACATGAACAGCTATACAAAATTGGTCTCTATAAAACACAATGCCATTCATATCTGACTGAAAGTACACATGGTTTAGTTTACACACTCTGAATGATATCTTGTATTAAAAGGATAATTTTTAAATTTGCAAACATGGACTTTGCTTTTTTATGAAGGAAAAGACAAAATTTTCTACTTGATAAACTAATTGAAGCAGCTCTGAGTGTAAACCTAGTCATTTAGTTTTCATTAATTTTGAAAACTAATATTTTTTCTTAGTGGAATTAAAAAGTGTTAAGCATCTCCCTTTCTGGTGGGAAGAGGTGTTGGATTTTTTTGTGCCCACTGCTGTAATCTACTTGGGATTTTATTGTAGAAAGTTACTTAAATTTTCCTATTTTTGGACATGGATATTACAAGAACTGATAAGCTGTTGGACTGCAAGGGTTACCTATACAAGAAGCCTCTGAAAATACTTTAACACATCATTGATACTGATAAAAAAATCAGGAGGAAACTGCTCCAGTTGAAAATATCATCTTGTTGAAAACACACAACTCATTTTATTACTGCAGATAAAGGTCTTGGTGGAAGTGTATGTAATTTATGCAGTGATTGTTACAAATAGCACGTGTAATTCCATATGCTGTACTTCATAAAACATACGCAAGCTACTCCTGGATAGCAGACAGTGGAATCTCTGTTAGAATGAAATGCACTATGAATGGAGTCCAGTGTTGGAAGGCAGTTCAAAGAAACTTTATCTAAGCAAACTGGAATGAGTGATTTCCTTGTAGTCTTGCATTAATTATTAGGCAAGTGCCAAGCTGCTCAAGAAAACTTTCAGTACCTTTGAAATGAGGCAACACAAATACCCGTCTCCTCTACTTGGGAAAGTTTAATAGCATGAAAATATTGTTTTTGCATGCTGAATCTTTCTCTAAAACCTCTTTGCACATAATTACTCTTTTCCCAGAGGCAGAGACTTTAAATTTAAACACTTTAGCTGGCCTGTTAACAGCAACAACAAAAAAAAAGTCTATCAAGTGCACATCATTAAAAATCTTAGTAAATCCTACCAATTGTGTGCTTCAAAGCTTAAATTCCAAGCACAAGAATTTAAAACTGCAGCAATTTCATAAGGAGAAGAAAAACTAAGAAATCAGTCTCTCAGTTAATATATCATGATCCATAACTGAATTCATATCTATGTGCTATTTAGCACTTTTTAATAAAAATTAATTTTCAAGTGTATGACAAGAATTAACACACTGTCCAAACAGAATTCCCTTTTTGAAGTAGTCTTCTTTCTCTCCATTGTCTACAAAAGACACACATAGTACCTAGCTCAGACTTAAGCATCTAATTTATGGATCATGATATTGAGTCCTGGACAGGTGAAACAGTACTAGTGTCCATTGATTTTCCCAAAACTCTCTGCTTCCTAAAGAGAATCTTTCTGTCTGTGACAGTCCCCCAGCAACTGCTAGCAATTAATCTTCTCTAAATCAGCAAGAGAACCATGAAAGAATGATTAACATCTGAAGAGGTTTGTAAACAGACCTTAAGAACACATTTTCTAGTAGTCTTCATATATCAGGTACTTCCAACACAAGTGGATTTTGGTAGGGGCATCTCTGATACTGTGGTTGGAAGATGGTGGCTCACCCTTCTCACATGAAGAACTAAACTTCAGTAACCTGGAATATTTCCCAGATGTCTCCTACAGGATCCTTCTCATTGTGAACTAATACCAGTATGAGTGGACTTAGAATTTGAATATATTCCATTACCTTGTCCTTCATTATATATCAGTCAATTAATGGAAAACTTTTTTGTGACAGCTTTACAGACTATTTTTGTAACAGAAAGCATGAGAAATTCTATCATTATTTCTATACTTTTAAAATTTATTGTATTTTCTACTTAAGAAACACACTTTGTGATGGTAACAGCAGGATGGACTCCTCTGAAGACAGTGGTATCAATTCACCTCTGCAGAGAATTTGGCCTCACAGTCCTAAAAAAAAGCTCTGTAAATAACAGTGAGTAAATCATACTGTTTGAAATGTGCCCTTTTAGTACTTACATTGTCTTTAATGTAGATGTTCCTGCTTTCTAGAATTTAATACCAGTTCCAGTTTTCTCTCTGATTTATAGAGGCCTTCCAGATATAATGCAGCACAGCCCAAATGCAAACACACGCATGTCTGATAGTTTATAAAAGACATTTTATTAAGTCACATAATGTTTGTAGGCAAGCAAGCCAGTCTTTTTAAGAGGCTTGTACTTGATAATTTGTCCAGTCAGAACATATGCAACATCTGCTTCTATAAAGATTTTATACTTCATCTGTACAGAATTTGGAGCTCAATGTTCCTAAGAAAAGTTGAAAGTAGAGAAATAGAAAACTGCATAAGTGCAGAGAAAAACAAACAAATGTGGGTTTTGCAAATAATATTTGTTGATGAATTTAACACATATAGGTCTTAATTAAAACAGTCAGAATTACAAAGTCAAAGTAACCCTTGTATGGAATTCTTATGGAGAAGACAGAAAATCCGTGGAGTTTTTCTTTTGAGTGATTCCCTTGAGGTTTTCCAGCTTGTGAAAAAAAATCCTTTTCCCATTTCTGGAAAAGAAAGAAAAATCAGGATAGAGGCTTTGTGTATATACATTGCTTGCTGTCTGTATTTGCAACATTCATATAGCTTTAAATGTCTGCTAAGCAGGTGCCACTAGAACTTTCTCCTTTGGAAACTTCTTTACAAACTGAAGACATGCATCCTAACGTACACGATTTTCATGAGTATCAGTTTGCATGGGAAGGTAAAAGAGAAAAGAAAGTGAGTTAAATATTTTCTCCCAGGACAGCTGTTCCCATGTTTTTATTTTCTGAACAGGATATCACAGGTTTAGAGGAATTAGAATAAAAGATTCTGAAAAATCTGTAGAACAGATTCTGTAGAACTGTTACTACTTTTGAGGCCCAGCTTTTGGAGTTTTACTACTTCCCTTCAATTCTTCTAACTTGAGTGAAAGCCTGATTTCCCTCCCATTAAAGGAAAATTTAAATTGACTGCCAGTGATTTCATTTACATAAAGCAATGGGCAGCCATGAAAGCTGAAGAACTGTAGTTGAATTCATAGCAATACATGAGATGAAATATGACAGATGTGAAATATATTTGGTGGGTCTTGTAGAGTTAAGATTCCTTACAATCAGAGCTTTTCCAACTTTGCCGAACATGTTTTCGCACTTCAGAGAATTGTAATGTAAAGCCTAATTCCACAATAAAAACTGTATCAGGTAGGTCAGATACCACATTCTAAATTCCTTCATAACCCTGCTTTTGACAAGATTTTGTTATACAAGAATTCATAGAATCATAGAATAGGCTGGGTTGGAAGGGACCTCAGAGATCATCGAGTCCAACCCTTGATCAATTACCACCACAGTCACTAGACCACGGCACTGAGTGCCATATCGAGTCTCTTTTTAAATATATCCAGGGACGAAGAGTCCACCACCTCCCCAGGCAGCCCGTTCCAATGTCTGATCACCCTTTCTGTGAAAAAATTCTTTCTAATATCCAGTCTGAACTTACCCCGGCACAATTTAAGACCATGCCCTCTTGTCTTACTGAGAGTTGCCTGGGAAAAGAGACCAACCCCCGCCTGGCTCCATCCTCCTTTCAGGTAGTTGTAGAGTGCAATGAGGTCTCCCCTGAGCCTCCTCTTCTCCAGGCTGAACAGCCCCAGCTCCCTCAGCCTCTCCTCGTAGGATCTGTGTTCGAGTCCCTTCACCAGCTTGGTTGCCCTCCTCTGGACCTGTTCAAGGACCTCAATATCCTTCTTGAACTGAGGGGCCCAGAACTGAACACAGTACTCGAGGTGTGGCCTCACCAGGGCTGAGTACAGGGGCAGAATCACCTCCTTGGACCTGCTGGTGACACTGTTTCTGATACAGGCCAGGATGCCACTGGCCTTCTTGGCCGCCTGGGCACACTGCTGGCTCATGTTCAGCTTCCTGTCAATCCAGACTTAAGAATTGAACAGTCACAGCAGTCTGTATTTGAAACACTCCTGGGTTAGATGTAACTAATGTGTGGTTGTTGAAGTGCAGTATCAGCAGATTTGGTGTTAGTGAATCACTGAAGGTTAGAATGCAATGACTTACACTGATGTGAAAACTTCTCCACACTAAGCCAACTAGACTTAGTTCAACCTATCTGTTATTTTTACCTATGTTTCTACTGCTATAACCTCAAAAGTTACTGTTATCACACATTTCTGTTTTATCATTGACTTGATCTCTTGCTCTTTAAACACTACTCTGCGGTTATTTTGGATAGCACTGTAGGGGTAAGAAGCCTGACATTCCAAAACAGAATTTAATATGTACTAGAGATTTCAGAAAGTATTCTAGGATGTCTGGGAAAAAAAAATAAAGGATAATAAATAATAATAATAGTAATAATAAACAAACAAACAAACAAAACCCAAACAAAATAAAACAACACCCCCCAAAAAAAATCCAAACAAGCAAACAAACAAAAAACCAAAACCAAACAAGACAATTTGTTTCTTTCAAACAAAATACAGCAAATTGAAATAATCAGCTAATGTAAATCATCAGAACCCTATTGAATTCATTAAACAACTTCTTATTCACATCTGTAGACCACTTGCATAATCATGTTGCAACATATAGCAGTTATATTGTGTTCTTGTTTTCCTCTCTAGCTGGATAGAAAAGGCTGTTAATGTTAATATATTGGGAAAGTTCCTCTTTTATGCGAGGGTAAGCCTAAGACTATATATGTAATATTTTTAATTTTTTTGGTTCTGATAGAAGTGGAAAATGGAACCAATTTTTATGGCTTTTTCAGACAATCATAACTTCGGGTTGTTGAATAACAAATTGCTCTGTTCAGTTAGAAAGCATTTTAAATAAAACAAATGAGAGCAAAGATAATGTTCTCCTAAAATTTTAGAGGGTTATATTCCTTGTACAACTCTGGCAGACAAAATGGGAAGAAGGACTGAAATTTCCTGCCTCCTGCAGGAGAATACAAGCAATTTTGTATGATGGTTGATATCCAGTCTATCAAACAGTTTTGTATAACATCTTTATAAAAGATTCACGGTTTCACCCCTTTAATTTCTTACTTCTCAAACACTACCTAAAAAAAGCTGAAGATCTGAATTTATCTCATAGCCTAAGCTGGTCTGAGACAGTTTATGAACACTGTGTTCCTACATCTGTTGAGTTCCCTAGGGACTGGACCACTAATTTCTTTAAAAATTGATTATGTTTGTTAGAGAGTATATGAGATGATTTGTTGGCATGCAGAAGTATCTTTCAATCTTTACATTCCTGACTACTTACGCTATGTAACTACCATCCTTCAAAGAGAAGGGAATGGCACAGTAAGTTGCAGAACTAGTCTGTAGTAAAGAGATCCAGGTTTAGGACTTTGCTGTAATGCTGTTTTTCTCATTGTTGCACACAGGGGAATAACTCAATTAAAAGTGCCCTTTAAAATAAACAGCTTCATTAAAAGAGTCTGAGCACTTCATCATCATTGACTTTCTTGAACAAATGTGCTTTGTGATCTTCTAACCCTTCCATGATTTTCAAGAAGTGTTTTTACAGTATTGATACACAGCAAAAACCAGAACTAGAATATTAATACCATTCCTCCTCCATCAGGCTACTTCAAAACCTTTCTTTATTTCTTACATATTGCATTAAATCAAAATCTTGTGCATCTGGAAACTCTTTAAGGTTTTGTATGCTAGACAATAATTGGCCATCCCATGTTTTTTCCCAGCAGCAGAAGTAATTGCCAAAATAGGCTGGCAAGCTTTCAGATCCTGACTGCTACCCCAAAAGGATCAATGTTACCTGTGCTCCCAGAGAGACAGGAGAAACTTGCTGCAAAATATCAACAATCAGTGAATGCTTTACGGCAAATGTCAGCAATCCCAAAGCTGTATTTTGAAATTATCTTATCAGTTAGCACTTAAAGTTCCCGGATGTATTTCTGATCCTTGTCAGTGAATAGCTATGGTGTAAATTGACTCTCTGAGGTAAATTCTGTTCAGGTAACAGGGGAAAAATAAAACTCATTTCCTAAATTTGGTTAACAAAATTGGGTTGCCTGTAAAAGATCTACTATTTTAAAAGAATAAACAAAACTGAATAAAAGAAATATATACATATGTTTATCTGGATATGGTTAAGCAACAAAATCTGATGATGGAGAAAAAAACCAAAGTTTAAGGTGTCTAGTTCTTATTCTTTCTTGATTGCTATGCTTTATCCCCTGAATTCTCTGCTAAAGTGTCCCAGAGGGTAGTACTGAGCACACAGGGGTTAAGACATGTTCCAGTAATCCCTGTCCAGGCAGCCTGCTTCTCAGTGAGGCCACATGGCTCTATGCAAAGCTGCAAAGTGTTCAAGATGACCACACCATGACTGGTGGCATATAACCAACTTTCTGCTAGACTCATGACTTAATTACAACAGGAAAAAAGTGTATAAATTTTTTAGGGAAGTCCTTATATGACTCTTACTGATTTTCCCTCTCCATACTATGATAATGTTTTGAATGAACTCCCAATTCTTACAGCTATTCCTTTCCCTCAATGCAATTTCATCAGAGTACTGTGATAAATATTGGCACTTTCTTGTTGAGGGAGGGGTGATATGCCTGCTTGAAGAACTCAAGAAACTGTTTTAGTTTTGGTAGCTCTGCAGCTTCATTGTTTGCAAAAATACCTAGTGTCTTCAAAACTACTCAGGAAAGGTTTTACCTCTGAATGTTGATTCTATTTGCCTCCCCACTCAAACTGTGTTGTTTTTAAGGCACAACATGACATGGATATTTTCAAAGCTATAAACAGAGGAAATATTTACATGTTAGTGCTGCAGAGGGAATGCAAAAATGCTTTATAGCTGGAGTTATATTCATATTATATATATATTCATATTATATAGTTCTACCTTTTAAATTCTCAGCTGGTTGTTCAGGTTTCATGAAGAGTCAGTAAAGCAAAAGATAGCCCCAGTGGGGGCCATTCTCCTCGTGTCTCTCATTTTAGAGAACAGCTCTTTAGAAAAGTATAACTTGATGCTTTGGGTGATTTACCTGTTCTTTGGATTTATAACATTCATTACCTGCAAAAGTAGCTTATAGAGTTATGTGAGCTTTTTTCTTGAAATTGTTCTGATTTATAGAAATATTAGATGAAAAATGTATTAAGGAGCCTGAAGTAATGCTGAGGGTACTTAACCAAGGTTAATAAGAAATTCGTAGTGAGTGACCAGCTTCTCAGAATCTATGCATATCCACCATCTTAAAGTGTTTTTTAACTTTATAGCGGAGTTATCATATTATACATAAACTGATTTATTTTATTGATGTTATTGATTTTATTTTGATGTTTAATGAAATACAAACTTCAGAGAACTTATTAAATCAGCAGCTGTAAGTCAGATACAGTGCATGTATCTGTCTTTTTCTCCCTGTAGCCCACTAAATACTCTCCCCTAATATTCATCTTACCTTGATGGGAAACAGAATAAGCATCATTTCTGAGTCTAACTGCTGCAGAATTTTAGAAAAAAAAATAATTTCTTGTTCATTTCATTAACTTTGTGATCCACTTCTCCACCTTCACCTGTGAAGTGGCCTCAGACTGAGCAATTGTGATACCTCCATATGTGTTACAAGAGCTCCAATTTTAAGTACATTTTGTATATATGAAGTTCTAAAATTGTACAAACTGTAATAAACTGTACAAACTGTAATACAGTCATATCATCTATAACTTCCTAATATGTTTACTTACCTATGTGATGGTTAAGGAGTGTAGTCCTTGGAAGAATCTGCTGGTATAAGTAATTGCTGTTGTTTTGAAATCTGACAGCATTGGAATATGTTAATTTGAATTGCAAAGACAATGGCTAATTTTAGCAAATCTGATAACTTTGTGACTTGAAAATAACCATAATGTTCCAGACTTTGAGTTAGTAACACACAAACTGATTATAACCACTCACTGATGTCTTAATTTATCTGCTATTTAAACCAAAATGATAGTAAGTAATTGATTTTAAAAAATATCTATTTCACTATAACTGTCCACTTGGAAATCTATTGATGGGTAAATATACAGATGTGATTACTTCTCAGAAAAACATTTGAAAAAACTTAATTTTATTGTTCATCTTTGGGAAAAATTGACTTTGACTTGGGCATTTTGACCTGTAATTTTATATAGACAGCACTCCTACTTAATTATAACTTATGAAGGAAATTGAAGTAGGGTGATTTGTAGTTTGACTTTCTGTCGTGCTTATCTCTTCTTAAATTGACCACTTGGTAATACTGTTTGTTATCATTTATTACTCTGGATATTCTTTGGTACTTGCCTCTAAGACTCAGACCAGAAAAGCTGTAGTGTTCACCATGTGACCTATGCTGCATTCTCCTTTATAAATTCTAATATGGTGAGAAAGAAGAAGAAACAAAATGAGATTTTAACCAGCACCTAATCAGATGTTGAAAAATTTGATCGCTTTCCTAATTTACATTTTTCTAGAGTTCTATTTATGATCCACACGTTTCTTCAAATTAAGTGTAACTTTTTGTTTGGGAAATAAAACAAAATATTGTAGAGTACCTTTCCAGTTTATTCATTAAATTAAAGGGTTCTGATCTGCATCAGAGTTTCAGAATACTCTGCATGTAGAGTATTTGCTTTCTATATCATTTGCACCATGCTGAGGCCAGAGTACTAATAATATGCAGGTAAGAGTTCTTACTCTTCACTCAGCATTCTCTGCCATTT
The DNA here is from genome assembly GCA_023637945.1 of Phaethornis superciliosus. Lineage (NCBI taxonomy): Eukaryota > Metazoa > Chordata > Aves > Apodiformes > Trochilidae > Phaethornis > Phaethornis superciliosus. The sequence goes on from JAJQWJ010000001.1 coordinate 10,902,530, forward strand.
TTCCTCACCAATATTTTAAAATTTATTTTCCTAGACCTATATTTTTAAATTATTTAAGTTTCATTTTCTACATTAAACTATTGCTATCTATTAATTCCCTGTTATACTCATATTGTCACAAAATGTCTAAACAAAAACAACAAAAAAGCAAAACTATTGATCTGATATTTTAAAAGGATAGACTGTATTGTCAGTTTGTGCAGTTCACCAGCATTATCAGATCTGAACAGAAAAGACTAAGTGCATCCAGCATCAGTTTAAATATACACATATACCACACAACTAATCTTCCTTTACACAGCCCTTAGATCTGCTCCTGCAATGAAGGGCAAACAATGTCTGCCAAACCTGGCAGTGTTGGCAGGAATGCAGTCAGTACAGTTCTTTTGACTTAAACAGATGTTATATCAGGCTGCAATTATTTATTCTTGTTGATTAAACATATAGCCTAAGAACCCTCTCATATTTGAATGCTACTCCTGACTGCAGTGCTGGCTATATCGGATTATATTCTCCATAGGGCAGAAAATTTAGGAAATTATTTAGAAAAGGAAGATCAAATAATTTACTAGGCCTACTCAATTGATAAACATTCATCATAACTGTACAGAGACTATGGATAATGAGGTCATGGTTAGCCATTTCAGGAAAAAATCTGGCAACCTTTAACATCGTCCTTAGGTCGAGATTCTCTCCAGGCACAAAGATGGAGAATGTATTAGGAAACTTGATACTGTTAAATTTAAAATATTTCAAGCAGTATCCCATTAATAGTCTGCTCTGTTGGATTCACCCATCTAGATGTCTATCTCTTCCTGATATCCATGGAAGAACAGATTTGCAAACGGTAAGGCACTGAAGTTTCCAGCAGTTTTGCTGATTAGATGTTTTGCCAAGGATGGAACCCAATGACGTCTTTCTATTTCATAGTCTATTATTTAATATAAAACAGGACTTTAATAGGAATGTACAAGAGCAAAACAGAAGTAAAAGCCAGTTATTACATAATTTTTTTTAATTTATTTTTTTTTTGTAATTTCACATACAATAACAATGCATTTGCCATCTCTAAGTATTTTTCCTCAAGAAGTATATTTGCCCTTTGCTGGGCATAGTTCCCTCAGAGGTTTATCATCCATGTTGAAATTTATAAATTAGTGAATATACAACCCTTTTTAATCTCTATAGTTAGAAGTGCATTCTTTATAAGTTCTTAGGGGGGAAGGAAGGATGGAATTTTCTACTGAAGTGTTTTTAGAGCAAATATGCTTTGAGCTGTTATGGATGAAAGGTGTTTGTTAAATTACTTGATGTTACAAATATCTGAAATTGAGTGGGTGATTGACTTAATTGCAGTTGTCAGACTGGTTTTAAAAGCATATTTTTCTTTTTGTTCTGTTTTTCAGATCTGCAGAACATTTGGATTCTGAACATAAAGAAAGGAAAGTGTCTGAATATACTAATCACAAAATGTAGCTTCTGGCTAAGCCAAGGCATGCTGTCAAGATAAAGTGATGCATAATTTTCAGAACACTCAGTATGTCCAATGCATTCAATTTCTGAATAGCAGTACCCCTGTTGTTCCAGTCCTTGTTATTTTCTGAATAAAAACATCCAGTACTTGTGGCATTGTGCTGCTTTCACATATATCTATATATATATAAAACTAATATATCTATATATATATAGATAGATAGATAAAGCTAATACAAATATAAAAATAAGTGAATGGATTGGTGCTATATGTTTGACCTGAGCATTCTCTCCTAAGCTGCCAAATCCTATCAGCAATAGAGTCTATCACTGCCTCGCTGCTGTATTGAAGCTTGCTGTTCTGGAAAGACAGCATTTTGATCAACACTTGGAATATGATTTGTTGAAACCTGATTCTGTGTTGAAGGACACAAATCAATAGTGCTAGGTCCTGCTCCTGCAGATCCCACTGGTTTAAATCTGAAGCATTCTGGATTAATGTCACAAGAAAGGCTCTAGTTAAGTAAGACTAATGCACACGATGCCACTCTAACTTTTGGTATCAAAGTCAGGAAGCTACAGAGAGATTTCTATTGGCAAAATATGACAGATACCAAAATTTCTCCTCAAAGACATCTAGAATATACCTAGGTACTTGTTTCAGGGCTTGAACTTCTGTTGAAGTTGTGTCAGTTCTGTATTGTCTACAAGAATAACAGATTTAAAGGACTAGAGAAAACTTCTAGGCAATTTATCACAAGTCCTGTTCTGTTTCTCTTTCCAGTGACTGTTGTATCACCTCAAAGTAAGAAAAGCAGCTGTTATGGGGGAGACTGAAAAAAGCCTACCCTGGCAACACAGAATACTCTCCAACTTTACCCACAGTCTTTGAGAACACTAAAGTATGTTAGATGAATCCCTGCATGAAGTATTGTGGATAAATTACCTTCCACAAGCCCTTGAGTCATTATGGACATAAAAAAATTAAATTAACATTTTCTTGTGAATTCCTAATACATTGAAACTTCATTCTGTTATATACTGTGATTCCACAGATGAGTGGTTACTCATTAACTGAATTGTTATTTAGTTGTTTTTTATCATCTGCCCATGTCCTAAATCTCTTCCCTGAGACCTTTGAAAATGTTGCACTTGCATCACAAAACTCCTTAAGCCTGTTTCAAAACATTTACTAATATAAGGTTCCCCTTTGATTTTAACAGACTTTGGATCATCCCCATGAATAACAGGGAAAAGGTCTAATTTCTTTCCTATGGTTTATTACTGGGAAGCAAAAACTTCCTTGATGTACAGTGTGCTTGTGTTGCTTGGTCCTTAGCCCCTAGATGATACTATTGTCTAGCATCAAAGTGTATTTCAGAAGAAGAGTAACAGAACAAAATAAAAAAGCTCATAGGAAAACATTCATTGAAGCACAGGATCATTTTAGAATCATTCAGTCTCACTGTATACATAGAGTTGTATATGCAGGAATATATTGGCAAATTCCTTGTATACTGGAAAAGTCCTCAGCTGACAGGTCTTTCTAGGTTTCACATACAATGACAGTAATGAAAGCAACAGCCACACTTTCATAGCTTTAGGTATCACTATAGAGCATTGTTTGACATGTGAACAGCTTCAAACAGTCTTTTCATTGGCTCTGCCAGAAAGGAAAACAGTTTCTCCTGTTTTTTAGAGGTCTGCACCAGAGCTTAAGAACTTCTTTTGTCTTCAGGGAGATCTGAGTTACACCTGTAAGAAACAGTTTAAACTATTCAAGAACACCTAGAACACATTCAGCACAAGTGTTGGAAACACCCTGATGGATGTGTCTTGGTGTCACTCCTGAAGTACAGTTAAAACACAAAAGACACAGAAATTTGTCTTTAACACTAGATTGAAGATATGTAGAAGTATCAAACTGGCTATAGTGATGTACTATTGTAATTTCTGAGTCTGGGTAAGAAAAAGATGGTAAATGCATGCAAAAAGTCATTAATTACTTATAACTTGGAGAAGTTTCAATAAAAGAAAGAGAAAAAAATACATATTTCACTTAAACGTCTGAGAAAAATTCAGGTAGCACATTATTTAAAATATTCTTTCTTTCTGTTTAAAAGATTTCCTATTAATCACAAACATAAAGCAGAGCTCTATCTACCACTTATCATTACTGCAACTTAATCAGCATCACAGTGCTGTACTGGGTTGCTGATGTCAGCAGCTTTTCCTAATTGGAGATTTTCTATGGTGTTTGTTCAGCACCTGAATAGAAAATTCCTATTCAAACTCATCATTTTTTTTTTTTATTTTTTTTTTTTCCATGAAGGCATTTCAATAGGTAATTTCTCTCCAGTTCTAATAGCTACTCATTTGTAACTGAAGAAACATATAGTAGCATTGAAAACTAGACTGCTGAGCTCTTCCGTTGCAGTGATTCTGTCTTTTCCTTCCTGTTCTCCCCACACAGATAGTTCTCTAATCCTGGACACTGACCTCAAAAGGCAAACTGTTCTGTGTAATGTGCCCGCTGCTGCAGACATGGGAGCCAGCAGCTGTCTTCATGAGCATTTCACCTGGGGACAAACTGCTTTGTCTTCAAAGATACATGGGTGAGAATATACATACAAAGCAACTCTGAAAGCAGAGAGAAAAGAAAATGGAATTCTTCTGACTTCTGGCTGTGGCAGCACACCTAAGGTGTTCCTCTGTGCAGTGGAGCTGCCAGGTTGTCAGGGAGCAGTAAGGCTGTGCTCAGGGCTGAGCCCATTGATAGCTTGAGCAGACATAGCTCCCCATGACACACACCAACAGCCCTCCATGAAGGCACCAGCAGGAGAACTCAGCATGTGCAGACAGAAGATTCCCAGGATAAATCAATCCAGGTCCTGAGCCTGACAAAAGTCCTGAGAACCAAGGAAGCTCAGGGCAAGATGGACATGCATGCCCTGGAGGGACATTTTCAGTCTTCATTATTCATCATTTCACTTTCTTTTTTACACTTGTTTTATTTGCTTTAAAATGTACAGGTGCTTGATGATATGTTATTCATAAATGATTAGTTAAGTTCTCCATCTGGGCCTTTCCACAGCATACAAATTTCAGTACAACCAAGTAAATGCAGGTATTGGCTTCCTGAAGTTTAGTGAGTAGCAATCATATCTTTCTTTACCCTCTGCAAATCTTTCTAGACAATCATTTTTCTCTGTAGAAATCAGGTTATCCAGCTTAGCATCCTGTACTCTTGAAACTTAGATGCGTAGCCTAGATAGAGCACACATTCTTAATATATTGATCACATGGGTTTTTTGGATTTGAATGTCATCTTGAACAGGAGGTGGGTAAAGTGATGTTGATAAAAAGACATGTTGGATGTATAAAAAGGATCAAGGTATATAAAAGTGACCTGACTTGGGATAATCTGACCTTAATCTGTTACAAAGGTTACAAGAACAGTCTTTGCTTCCAGCCTACCTTCACAGGCAAAGTTGGGGTATGATTTAAGGGGTAGTGTCAGACAGAAACTATTAGCAGTAGTCTCTCTTGTGAAGGGCAAGGGTATTCCCCTATGTGGGCACAAGCCACGGCACATCCAGCTCATGAATGTCTCATATTATTTACTAACAGTAGTGTAGCCTTAAATACATCACCTCTTCCTCACCATTCTCAATTGATTTCTTGTCAGTTTTCTCAGTAAGTCAAAGCCTATGGTGGAAGTCAAGGAAGTATGTTAAAAAGGTCAAAAATAAAAACAAATGAACAAACAAAAATCAAAACAAAAAACACCAAAACAAACAAAACAAAAACAAAACCAAAAAATAGTGTCTAAAAGACAAAGAATCTTATAAACAAAGATGAAGTATGGAAGAACCCAGTACTTAGCATCTCAGTTGGTGTCTTGGGTGAAGTTTCACCCAAATTTAATAGATAGATGTTGCCTGTAACAAATACAGTTAACCACTTATAGCCCTGAAGTGTTCATTGAAGTTATTATTAAAGTTATTTTTTACCTGTGTTGGGCCAATCTGGACAACCTGAATTAGAAGCCTAATATTTGCCAAAATGAGATAGAATCAGCATGTTCTACAGGGTCTTGCAAATTCATCTGCAAAGCAGACATTTTACCACATTTTGTCTGGCCATGAAGAGTTTATATTTTTCAAAATTATCTGTGATTTGAATATCTCATGTTAAATAAACCTGATAAATAAGGTTTCAATTTTTTATCCAGATCTTGATTTTGCTGCCTTTTGGCTACACACATATATATATTCCATATATATATGCAATTTTTAAGAAGTGAAGATTTTGTCTATGGAATTTGCTCTTCACAAATTAAAATAGTACAGTTTAGGATAGGGAAAGTAACCTGAAAAGGAGACAATGAACAACATTTTAAACATTATTATTATATTTGCAGTGAAATATTTGAGAAGTACTATAGATAATTAAAAAAAATCATCTCCTAAAAAACTCTAATTGCAATATCAGGATTGTATCATTATAAATCAATCTAAATAATGAAGACATTTCTTTGATGTTAAAGAAGTATTGATAGACAAAGGAAGTTCACAGCTGGGCTATATGTAATTCATCCAAATTTTCAATTTTCTCATCAATTTATATTTAAAGAATATTGTGAATTTTTTTTTCTTCATTCTTTTTGTGGGTGTGCTTTATAATTCTAGCTATATACGATATACAAACACAGATGAAATATCTGGCTTCTTTTTTGTCCAGGAGAAGAAGATATGAGTCTTGGAAAGCAATATTTATTGGTCTACCAGAAACTTTTAGTTTAAATTTTCTACTGTCAAATTCTTCCAAAGAAACTGAATCTGCATGTAATTGCAGATAACCATGAAAAGTGCAGCTTACTCTTTGACTAATTTAATTCACTGCCTTTTTGCTGAGGTTCTGGCCTGTGGCTTTGTTCTAATAGGCACAAATCTTTTGGAGTCTCTCCTATTTGATTTGCTATTTTATTGCATCAGTGATAAACAGCTGTAATACACTGCTTGCAGGACTTGAATGTACTGTACGATTACTGTCATGTTGCCTAGAAGTCTGAGCTGACACCTAGGCTTTTCTAAAAAATTTGCACTGAACCAGACACTTGGGCAAGATATGTTTGACAACCGCATGAAATAAGAGTTATAACAATAATGAGATGGCTGAATGGTCTGATAAATTGTTATTCAGCTCAGGGGAGTTTGAAGGAATAGAAACATCAGTGACCTGGAGCAGTAAGAGAGAGAACTCCTATGGTCATGTTCCCCATGAAGGAGACAACTTCACAACCAGGTCCAGCTGCAGCTCTGGTGAAGCCAGAGTTTGAAAGTGCTGACACCAAGAAGTCAGCCAGGAGCAGCTCGTTCATAATATGGGAGCCCATCTATAGGGTTAGGAGGTAAACTCCAGGTGGAGTAAGCTCACCTTGTTCCAGTGAAATATCCTGAAAATTCTAGTGAGCTGAGGAACTACAGATCTCATAATACGTGGTCCCTGGATGCAGGGAGGATAGATTGATTATTTTGGCTGGGCCCTGTCCCTGTTTTCCAGGTAGATCTGCCAAGCAGACAAGGCCACAGTGCTGTGGCTTTATGGGAGTTTTGCTTAAAGAATGAGGCTTTGTCTACATTTAATGAGATCTAGAAATATGATGTTTTCTATGGAAGCATTGATTTAGGCGCAAAAATGGGGTGAATTTCAACACTGCTGTATAAGAAGGCAGTTTAAGACAAACTTGCCTAACCTCTTCAGTTGTTAAATAATACCTTACATTTCAGAAGAAAGGCTTAGAAAATCAATCTAAAATGGTTTTCAATGGGCTAAGGTAATTTCCTAAGCCTGCCAAGTTTTCAATCCTATTTATTCACATTAAAATCTCATAATAATCAGCCTAAAATGTACAAGTGTATAGGAGGTCATCATATCCTTACCCCAACAACAAGTGACCCTACTTTGCCTAGATCTGCTGCAGAGATTACAACATTCTGATAAGAGTGAAGCAGCAGAAGGTTTTGCAGTCAAGATTAATCATGGGGTTTATCCTAGAAGTTTCTAAAATACTATAAACTGAATGTAAAGCAGAATTTCTGGACTCATTACTCACAAATGATTACTTGAAACAGTGCTGTTGAGCTTGGTTTCCTTCTGGGTTACTTTCTCTTATTCATGGTCCTTTTTTACCAAAAAAAAAAAAAAAAACAAAAAACACCCTAATAAATTATTCTGCTGTTGATTGAGTGCACTAATTGATGTAAATTATATTTTAACAGTCATTTTTATTTAGCATTACAATTATTTCACTTAGGCTTTTTATAAAGAATTGTGATTAAAAAGAGATTAGAGTTCTCAGTATAGAAATGCCTTAAGAAAAGCTTTTATTTTGGAGAATCTCCAATTTTTGCTTGATTTTAGGCTTCTTTGATATTTTTTATTCTTCTTTTACTTAAGGTACTGTGGTATCTCTGATTTGGATTCTTAATCTCAGGAGGACTTTAAAAACCTACTGTTTAAATATTGTCATACATACCTTTTTGCATGAGTGTTTGCCACATTTTCACATTCTGGCAATACTCATGACCAAATATTTGCTTGCACAACATTTCTCAGAAGGTAAATATAAGAACTTATGAACATTATCAAAGCAAATACAGTTGGCGCCTGGTACATGAGCATTTATGATCACATTTTTGTAGGGCAGAGCCAATGCTAATGGGATTTCAGTACAATGTTCAAAAGTGCACTTCTGCAGAATCACAGATACCCACACTTCAGCAGTCAGCAGAACACATTTGCTCTTGCAAGTTTCTCTGGATGATAGGCCAGCCCGACTAAATTCGGGGGCAACTCTCCTGCTTTCTGCCATCCAAAGTAATTTCACATATGTAGGTTTCATTTCATTCTTTAATTTGACCTTATTCTCAGTCCTTGTGTTCTCTGGCTTGCTTGGTATGTTTGTTGAAAACAGAAAACAGAATTTAAAAGTGGTGTAAACCTCACTCAACAACAGTCCAGGGCAAAGTCATCAAAGTTAAGGGAACAGCTTGTCCTGATTCAGAGGGCTTTCAGCCAGCTTCCAGTGGCCTAGGCCTATCTGAAACAGATTAAAAGTGCAATTTATGGTGTAAGAACTAGGCCAGTTTTATGTTGTCTCCTTTAATACAGTTGAATGGTCCAGAGGAAATATTAAAAATCAGATATTAGGTTTCCTCCAGACTCAAGGTAAGAGCTGAGAGCTTGCCCTTGGAGACTGCATATCTAGCCAGTATGGTTAGAAATACACTTAATCCACCATGATACTGTTTACCCTTGCAATGTTTGCAGGATTAGGAATGAACCCACCACTACTAATACCCTCCTTTGACAGCAGAGGGAGTGTTTCATCCAGGAACTCATTTGTTCTCTTGTTCTCTTGGAAGATCCTCGCAATAATTAATAAGTTACCAAAAGAAAGAAAGGTAGCCTATGGTTAGATAATTGTAAAAAAAAGTAGCTGGAAAATCATATCATGTAGAAAATCCAGAAGGTGTTAATGGTGGGAATGAAACACTATTCTTTTCTTCCTGAGAGATAATTTTTCAAAGAGTAAAAAACAAAATTAGTAAACGAAAATATTTTTTCCTTACTGGAAAAAAAGGAGCTTCAAGAGCAAAGCAATTGGCAAATACTTTAAAAATAATAATAATTTTTAAAATGAGTAAGGAAAGTCTCTAAAACTCAGATTTACTGCCTAAATTTTATTAAAGCCTGGGTCCTCAGTGCTTCTCATGAGTCTGGGGTTTTTCTCAGACATGTCTTGTGCTGAAAACACAAGCTATTTTGTTACTGAATCCAGGCCTTCAGCTGCTGAGGGTGAGGGGGCAGAGGGAAGATAACATCAAATTCAAAGTGTATGGAATAGGGAGTGCACCACTGATTTAGTCTCAGCTTGTTTTAGGGTAACAGGTAAAAGTGTATGGATAGAAAAAAAAATTTAATAGCTCTGATCAGATAGTAATGTGAAGTATTAGTTCTCTGTTGTAGTAGTTACGTCTAGAGATCTTTTTCACTTCTACCACAATATCAAGTCCCTCTCTCCAGCCATATCTGTTCAGAAAAATAATTACTGAGTACATTAACAACCCCCTATATATTGCAGCAACAGCACTGGCAGCACTAACTTTTCTATGAGGTTTCATGACTGGAGAGTTTATTGATCATCTGAGTAATGCTCGTTTAGTCAAATACTCTATTTTTATTTTCACCTTTACTCAGGCAAACTCTGATACATCAAAAGAAACTTTACTGAATGAAGAACATTTACCTCCAGGTGAAACTAATAACTTTGATTCTACTACTGTAACACTTGATTAAAACCAGGCTGCATCCATAAGCCAGGTCAAACCATGAGATTCAAAAATGAACTGTCCCTCTAAAGTTAGTGGGAACTCTCCCTGTTCAAAGAGGTGATCACAAATGTGAAAATAGTTTTACCTGTTCATTTACCTTATGTTCATTTAACTTCAGGCTTGAGTTAAATTCAGACAAGATTCTGACCAGAATTGTCCTTCTTTCTATTTAAATCAACATTTCCTTATCATTGAGCTGGTTGGTAAGAAAAACACTTGAAATGGGGTGAACATTTTCCTGTGAGTATTCTAAAGTTTCTATAAGCAAGTCCCAAAAGCCTGCTCATATGCTGCAAGAATTGGGTGATTTCTGAAGGGGTGCCATTTTTTCCATACCTGAGATGGAGTGATTTTCTGTCCTTAGTACTCATGATTTTTCATTAAGCCAGTTTTCTATATAGAAAATGCTTTGCTCCTGAGAGGCACTTAAATTACCAGAGCAAGATGAATACCAAAAATTGTTCAAATAAAAAAAATGAAGAGTAAAAAATATTTATGTCTTTGTTACTTGAATTTCTCCAGCACTTGTAGGATCCATCTAGCTAACCCCTAATTCCATATTTGTCCATTTCTAGTCAAAATGAGGAGTGGAGAGGAAATATTTTATTTTGAGTAGGAGATATGAAGACCCTGAAATATGTGGCAGGCACATGCTGGGCTATTTTTATTAAAGAAACTCCAGAATCCAGGGCATGTTATGATAAATGCTTACCCTTGCACATTCTTAGAGCTGAAATTAAAAGAAACAGGACAATAAAGCCAGCCACTAAGATACCTGTCTAGAAAGGAGACTACAACTTTCAGCAAGTGGTGGGAATATGTCCAAGTCCTGTCCTAGCTTAAAGCTATTTGAGTTAATGGGATCACACTTGTATAAATGAGAGATAATTTGGCTTTTAAACTTCAAAAGACTCACAATAGCAAACAAGGGAGAAAAAAAAAGAAGAAATGAAAAAGCAAACACCATGTGGAATGAATCTGAGACATCCCATCCCAGTAAGAACACTCAGCAGTCCATTTTATTTATTCAGATCAAATGCAGACTGTGAGATATATAGACTGTGTGAGGATAGGGTGGGAAAGTGAAAATGTTCAAATAAAAAGCATTACTTTGGCACTACTGCTGAGATTAATGTGGGTTATGAAAAGAGTGCATCTGAGACTGGCACTGAAACTATTGATAACTAAGCAGGTTCACAAGGATGAACTTATTATGACAACCCTAATATTGAGGAAAAGAAAATACTAAATCAGGACTTATATTTTCATATGAAATAATCACGTTTTACTGAAAGGGTATTTTAGACAGAACAATGAGTTTTAAAAGTGAACAGAAATCTGTGTGGTTTTTTCTTTTTTTTTTTTTTTTTGTTTTTGTTGTTGTTGTTTTAAGAAGGAAAATAATAATAATAATGATAATAATAATAATTACACAACATTGTTGCATAAAAATAGCAAGGAAAAAAACTTGGCTTCTTCACTTGTCCTTGAACTTCAAAAGTACTTTTAGCTATGGTTACTAAGCACATAAGACCTGAATCCCCTGTAAAGGACAGAGAAGTATAAGTCATCTACGTTCATATATGTATACTAGCTTTTAATTATGAAAATTACGACCCACTAAGGCTTCTCAAAAATAACATGAATTTGTAGATCAAACCTGCAGAAAATTTTATATTTACTCAGTATTTACAGCTTCTCTGTAGTCACAGGATCATTCCTTTTTCTGGTTGTTGAAGACCAACTTCTGCTTCAAAAAACCTCCTCAGAGGCACAGGCACAGGAGCTTCCCCATTTCTTTTTTATTTCTTAAATTGTAAAAAAAAAAACCAAAACAAAGAAACCAAAAACAAACAAACAAAAAACTGGTATGAATATAAGAGTTCAGAAGGGAAGAAAGGTGCCCAAGGTAGAATTGTACTCAAGGAAGACTCAACTCTACTGCAGGGCACAGCAGTCTGATGGCTACGCTCCAAATGAAGCCTTTCACTGTTTCACTTGTTTTTCAGTGGGGTTATTTATTTATTTATTTAATGGAGAAAAATAATGCCCTTCTGGAGAGTTACTTATCACAACAGTAACAATATCTCTACAGGTCTCTACAGGGGATTCACATTGTGAGGTCCATATTTTCTGTGTGTTGGTTACAAAAACAGCACATGGTGACTACCTCGGGCACAGATACCTCACACATTTTAAGTGAAAGGAACGCACAGTTTTGACAACAGGTACTAAATACTACTCCAAAACATGCTTAAACTTGGCATTTTGCTCTTCTTTTTCAATAGAAGTACACAGAATAGAAGCTGACCTGAATTATTTACTATTATATGCACAGGTTTGTGTGTATTTGCCCGTTTCGCACTAATTTCTATGTATGAAACTAATCTAGATGAAGTGGTTAATAACCACAGACCAAAAGGGAGTTGAATTATGTCATGAATTTTTTAGCAAGTCCTGAAGAGAGAAGAGCCTCCAAATGGAGTGTATAGATAATCCTCCTTGTGACTTAAAAGGAAGTTGCCTAATCTGAGAAAATATATAGCATATGTAGAACCCACTTATAATAGGATCATCCTGTAACTATTTTAAAAGTTTTTTCAGCTAACTGAACTTAAAACCTTTTAGGTCCTCTCTGCCTAACTGGAGAGTCAGAACATAGTTATGTTTGATTGAAAGGAAAAAATAGTAATAAATTAATGTTGTTGTCCTGAATCTTAGCTTAAAATATCCTTCTGCTAGTCCATGAAAATTAGGGATTGGTGTTGGTAACTTCAAATAAGGCTGCTTTTCTGCATGCTGTGATTCATATTTGAAAACAAAAATGTTGGATAACCGGAGCCACGGGAGACGAGTCTCATGCTATCATGGTCAACAAGTCTCAACTTTATTGAACATTCATTGCATTTTTATAAGGTGCAGGTTACAAAGCTAAGCTTATCATTGGTTCTTAGCTACTGACGTAATTGTAGCTAGGCGGCGCCTTGCGGTTTCTAGAACTTTATACACTGACTAGCTGCATGTTGTCGTGCCCCCTGTCACGTAGCCACTCCCCTGCAAAACTCTCCACACTTCCCCCGTTTTCTTTAGCTAACATTACTGTCTTGCTACTTGCAAAAGCTGATACTATCATTTTTTGAATGCATTGCAATACACAAGGCAAAAGCAAAAGCAAAATAACTATTACTATTATGACAAAGAGAGTTTTCTCCAAAAGGGAAATTAACCAAGGGTTTAGCCCAAAAGATGCCAACCAGGAGGTAAAGGGATCAGAGGTCATTTGGAGTTTATGCATATTATCTCTAAGGGTAGCCAACTGTCGGTGGATTGAATTTGAATGGTCAGACAAGTTCATGCAGCACATGCCCTCGAATTCCTCACAGCCATGGCCATGAGCCAAAAGTAAGAAATCTATTGCTGCACGATTTTGGAGCACAGCATGTCGAATCCCTTCCACATCCTCAGCTAATTCGCTAAGGATCTGGGATGTAATGTTGATTTGTTTTCCTGTCCAGCATGCTAATTTAGTTAATTGGGTTAAGGCTTGGACGGAAGCTACTCCAGGGGCAAAAAGGCTAGCAAGAACTCTTTCTGCTCTGTCCCATAATACTATGTTGTCATCACAGTCCGGTCCCAGTTGCTGGGCTCGGGCTGCCCTCTTATGCCGCAATTGTGTACGATTTTGGCCAATTAAAGAGGCGATGCTAGGGACAAACATTGTCAGACGGCCTATGTAACAGGGGTCACCCTTAGGATATGCAGGTATTCCCTGCCATGCCCGATCTCCACAGATTAGAAAGTATCCCTCTGGGAGTTCACCTATTTTGGTGGAAACATTGTTAACCCTCGTGTGGTCTTTTAAGCAATAGAGTGAAACATTGTAAAAACGGGTGGGGGAAAGGTCTGCAGGGGATCCCTGAATGTTATTACTATAAGAATAAGGAAAACTAAAACAATAATTAGCAGGGGTAGAGCTGAGCAAATTAAGTTCTTGTATATAAGTAACATTTTTGTAGCAAGGACTATCATACCTTTCCTCTCTTTTTGGACACCCTTGGTAATTTCTTATAATGCCGGGGCTATCATCGGCGGGTACACCAATAAGGCAGGTCCTAAAGGGGTCCGAAGGGGTGGCTAAGGAGAGGCATACACTATGTTGTCCTGTTTTGTTGGCCCAAGTGACCCACATGTTCTGCCTTTCTTCTACTTTCCCTATCGTTTCCCAAGGGACGACAATACCTACGAAACTGCACAAACCTACGACAAGTATCATCCCATTCCTGGGGCTCCACTTGCCATGCAGTAGGAACATGAACATTTTTCCCACAAACAGATTCTAACAACACCGAATTAACACTTGCAAAAAGTTGTTCTACAGTATGCTGCAATTGCTGTTTAAGAAACCTTAACAAAAGATCTTCCCTATTTTCTACTTCGCGTATAGCCAAGGGAAAGGGTTCCTCCGCCCAAACAACCTGAGCGTGAGGAGGATCTTGCTTTCCCTTAACCAAAGCGCACGTTAAACAGCAAAAAGTGACTCGTAAGTTACGTTGAGAAATCCAAAGTTCCTTGTGACACACCCCACACCGCAATTTTACCCAAGCAAAATGTTCGCAGGAAGAACAGACGATGCAATAGGAAGGTAGCCTGTATCTGTTCTGCAGAGAGTCCAAGGAGGGGATAACATGAGTCTCCACTTCCTCTTCGGTGTCAAAGGAGAGGTCAATCTGGAATCTCTGCGATACCGGGGCCAGCAGGGGTCTCAGCGTCGTCTGGAGTCGGTGTCGTCTCCGGGCCAGTGGACTGTTCATGGGCTATAGCTGGACGAGCCCACTTTGCTGGAATCCACTTAGAACCTGCTGGGGTAGAAACACATACATAACCCCTTCCCCAGTAAAGTACTTGCGAAGGCTTTTGCCAGAGTCCTGTTGCGGGGTCCCTATACGTTACAAAAATAGGGGGGGCTGGGGCAGTCTCCTTTTGAAAATGAATGATGGCGGGTGGCATATCGTTGTCCCCAAACCTACACAGATGGTTTAGTACAAATAAGGCTCGTAGGAGCCTTTCATTGGGGCTGTGGATATTTTTAAATTTATCTAGATATTTCTTTAAGGTACCATTGGCACGCTCTATCACCGCTTGCCCTGTAGAAACATATGGAATTCCTCTAGTGTGTTTTATATTCCAAAAACTCATAACCTTTCCTAATTTTTGACTAGTATATGCGGGTCCGTTGTCGGTCTTTATTTTTTGAGGCAGTCCCATGACGGCAATACAGCTGTTTAGGTGTCTCTCTACATGAATTGCCCTTTCCCCAGGTTGTGCTGTAGCCCAAATATAGTGACTGAAGGTATCTATCGTGACGTGCACATATTTAAGTTTACCGAATGATGGTACGTGTGTGACGTCCATTTGCCACAGCTGATTTGATTTTAGGCCCTTAGGGTTTACACCTATTCCCATCCCCACTCCGGTGTTATGATAACTACAAATTGGACATGCCTTGACAATGGCTCGTGCCTGCTGGAGGGGAATATTAAAATCTCGGGCAAGCCCCTTCGCATTTTGATGGAATATTTGGTGGCTCTCTCTAGCTGCAATATCACGGGGGAGAGCTTGTGTCTGATGCAATGCAACTAACTTGTCTGCTTTTGCATTGCCTTCCCCGAGGCCCACTTCCCATTTATGACTACGGATATGAATAATGGCATAGGGCTCCCTGCGAGACCGAACAGATTTTTGAAGCTGCATGAACAAAATTCCTAGATGTGGGTTGACGACCTCTTTGATAACAGCATCCTCTATTCTAGAAACCACCCCTACAACATATAAAGAATCTGAGACAATGTTTAAAGGTTCCTCAAAGGTGTGCAAAGCCCATATAACTGCAAGGAGCTCCAAAGTCTGTAAGTTGTCTTGAGGGGAGGCTTGAATGATGTGTTGATACCACTGATCCCCTCTTTTCCATACGATCGCAGCTTTCCTGGAGCGCTTTCCAGCATCCGTGAACACGGTGAGGGCGTCCGAGATGGGCTTGTCCTCTCGTAGTGGCTTGAGGATCCATTGCCACTGTCCTAGCCACTCTAATGTTTTTGGGGCTAGTGGCGCGGTGGTGACAAGACTCGGTGCGTGTAACAGGGCTTCTGCGAGCTCAGAGGAATTAAAAAGGTACCAGTCTAGGGTTGCTTTTTCCATTGGTAGCTGGATGAGAGTTGGTTCCTGTCCGGTCAATTCCACAATGCGAAGACGACCCTTAATAATAAGATTAGCCAAGCGCTCAATTTTCTGGGTAATAGTTTTTCTTTGTTGCAGCTGAGGGCTTAACCACTCCAAAACTCCCGTTTCACCCTTAAGAGTCTTTTCTGTTGTTCTTGTTTGTGTGACTGCTCCAAGCAGATGGTCAGTAGTGCTCCATATGGTAAGGTTGACAGGAGAGGTGGGATCATAGCGCTCCACAAAGCCAGTGGATACGCGGGACATGATGTCTCGTAGTGCCTGCAGTTGTTCGGTGGACAGAGTGACTGGAGCACAAGGATCCGTACCTTTTAGGAGCGGGCGTAGAGGTTCTAGAAGTGAATTAGGTATTCCTATAATAGGCTTTAGCCACTGAAGATCGCCGAGAAGTCTTTGCGCCTCATGGAGATTAGTGGGAGTGGACTGGATGGTAAGCTTTTGTGGCCTCACTTGCTTGGCCGAGATAGTCCATCCGAGGTATTTCCATGGCGCGCATAGTTGGATTTTTTCTCGCGATACTTGGAGTCCGTGGGCTTGAAGCATTGCAATTATGGACTGCACTTGTTGTTGTGAAAAGGGGAGCTGCTGTGCAAACAAGATATCGTCCATGTAGTGATAAATGATAGTCTCTGGGAGCGCTTTCCGAATAGGCTGGAGGGCCGCATCCACATATAGCTGACACAAAGTGGGGGAGTTACGCATTCCTTGTGGAAGTGTTGCCCATTCAAATCTTTTATCTGGCTCTCCTCTATTCAGTGCGGGGAGAGTAAATGCAAACCGCTTTGTATCCTGAGGGTGCAAAGGTATAGTAAAAAAGCAGTCCTTCAGGTCGACAATCAGTATGGGCCAATCCTGGGGCAACATGGCTGGATTTGGAAGACCTGGTTGTAAGGCTCCCATCGGTTCCATTTGTTGATTTACCGCACGTAAGTCATGTAGAAGACGATAGTTTCCTGACTTTTTCTTAATAACAAAAATAGGTGTATTCCAGGGGCTGGTCGAAGGTTTGAGGTGGCATAGTTGTAGCTGCTCTGCAACCAGTTTATGCGCTTGTTCAAGATGTTCCCTTTTTAGAGGCCATTGCTTAACTACCACCGGGTCGTTGTTAGTCCACGTCAGCGGCAGCGGGAAGGACCAAGCAATGGCCACTAAACAAAAGGGGGGTCCATAAGCACGTATCCTAACTGGGAGAGCACGTCTCGACCGAGAATACAATCCACCTCGTTAGGCAAGGGCGTCAGAGCAAAGAACGCTTTAGTCTGTTTGTTTTCCAATTCCACCGAGAGCAGAGGAGTTTTCCTGACAAGTGTTATGCCTCCAATACCGGAAACGGTGGTGTTCGCGGGCAAAAGAGGCCAGTTTTTCGGATATAGGTTGGCATCGATGACGCAGGAATCTGCTCCGGTGTCGAGTAGTGCTTTCTCGAGGGTAATTGTGTGTCCCAGGTACGAGAGATGACAAACCTTCTTTGGTCGAGTAGATAGATCGATGACTGGGAGGGAAATGCCTCCAGAGGACCCGAGACATCCTTTTCCACGTGGTTTGTTGGAGAGCGGTGGTATAGCTGCAGCCATATGAGGTAAGGGTACTAGTTGGGCGAGCCTCTGTCCTTCGGGAATAAACAGTGGCGGGAACATTGTATGCGCGATGACAAATATTTCCCCTTCCGTGTCTTTATCGACAACTCCAGTTTCCACAATTAGTCCCAAAACAAATGCCGAAGAACGACCTAT
The DNA here is from genome assembly GCA_023637945.1 of Phaethornis superciliosus. Lineage (NCBI taxonomy): Eukaryota > Metazoa > Chordata > Aves > Apodiformes > Trochilidae > Phaethornis > Phaethornis superciliosus. Next base: position 10,920,369 of record JAJQWJ010000001.1, read on the forward strand.
AATGAGTCCGCCAACCAATTGTCCATTGATCTTAATAGGTCCGAAAATACCCGTAGGAATAGTATGGATGCCGGTGTGATAAAGTGTGACGTCTACTGCTGCTGCCAGGTCCAATCCGAGGCTGCCAGGGGTTGCTGGGGCGAGGCTGCCAGGGGCTGCTGGGGAGCGCTGGGGACTACTTGTGTCTTGGCGCGGTTCTCCCTCGCGCTGCTCTTGGAGTTTCCCGAGCGACGACGACAGGCGCTGTTGTTGTGAGTGTTGGATTGGCACTTTTCGCACCAAACTCCTGTGGCGTCGCACTCGCGGCGAATGTGACCTGGGCGGCCGCAGCGAAAACATTTTATGCGGCCTCCTGGTGTTCCCAGTCGGCGTTGCGATGAGGCAGTTTGGAGGGGTGCAAGGGCTGCCAGAACCTGACTTTGAGCTTTGGCCTGGTTGTCTATACAGTCCCCTATCTTTTGTAAGGCCTGGACTAAAAAGATTTGATTGCTTGCAGGCATTGCTGCAGCCTTATCCAAAATATCTTGGACTGTCCAATTGCCTGGGGCTGTGGCTATTAATGAACGAGTGATGGGATTACCGTTCTGAATAATAACCTGTTTAACAAGGGCATCCTGTACGTGATCTGTGATACCTGCCTTGGTCAAAGCATTTATGATCTTATCTACAAAGGTCCCAAGAGGTTCCTCACGACCCTGTTTAATTCCCATATACATGGGGATTCCTCCAGGCTCGCGGACCTTTTGCATTGCCCTTTTTGCAACTGCCATGACCTCCCTAAGCTTTTCCACCCCTAGTGCCGCTTGTCGTTCTATAAGAAAATATTTTCCTTCACCCATGAGCTCATCTATTGTAATGCCATGTAAAGGGTCTCCTCGCTGGCGCCGTTGGGCGGCGCTATTAGCTGCCTCTTCCCTCCATCGGCTCTCAAATGTTAATTTCTGATGGGGGGTGTATATGAGGCGAATTATTCCCTTAATGTCGGCAGGGAGTAAAACGGCCGAATTAAACAAGTAATCAATCATCTGCCTTGCAGGCTCACTAGTGACTCCGAATTGTACTACAGTGGCCCGTAGCTGCGCTAACAGCTTCCAATCAAGCTGTGTGATCTGGGCGCGTAAAGCGCCATCTGGCCCGTCCCCGTTAAAAACAACAGGGAACGCCAAAGGGGACGAGTGATCTTGTGCCGCCTCGACCAAGGCGAGGTCACAGTTCTCGATCCCCTGTCTCGCGAGGCTAGCCCATAGTTCCCGTCTCTTCTCTGCTGCGGCCTCCGCGAGGTCCGAAGCAGCTCCGAGGAGCGGCTTCGTGGCATCGGGGGGGGGCGGCGCAGTGAGATTGTAACCCGACGGGTGCGCATGCTCAAGGGGTGACAAAAATGGCGCGGGCGGGGACCTTGGTGCGGGCACTTCAACCGAGGTAAAAACAGGGGGGTTTGGCGCGGAGGGGTCGGGGGGACTTGGCGCAGAGGGGTCGGTAATTGTGTAATTTAAATTTTTCGCGTGAGCCTGACGGGCATTGTCTGCGGCCCGTCTCTCTGCCTGCGACATTAAGAGTTCATGCTGTACGACCTTCCACAACTTACTCATTTTCTTAGCTATTTTATCATCATCTAGGACTAATTCCCAGAGTCGGTCGCCATAACGGCGCCACTCGTGTAAATCGTGAACTGAGTGTGGGTCGCTAAAGAAACCGTGAGATGTTGCATGTTTTAAAAGGTGTGGAAGGTCCTTATCTAGGTCTAAATCTTTAATGCCCCGTTTTTTAAGAAACGCGGTAAATAAATCATACGCTGCTTGCCTGTCCATCGTGACGGTACCGTTGCAACCCCCCAAGCTTCGGCAGCGCGTAGCGGCGGAGATCACCGATGTAATCCTCCGGGCGCGTCGGGCGGTTTAAGCCTTACGCCGTCTTCTGGGCGCGTCGGGCGGGGAAAGCCTTACGCCTGCAGACAGACCTGCACCCAACGTAGCTCTAAGAAAGGGTATGTCCCTGTTCGGGCGCCAAATGTTGGACAACCGGAGCCACGGGAGACGACACTCATGCTATCATGGTCAACAAGTCTCAACTTTATTGAACATTCATGGCATTTTTATAAGGTGCAGGTTACAAAGCTAAGCTTATCATTGGTTCTTAGCTACTGACGTAACTGTAGCTAGGCGGCGCCTTGCGGTTTCTAGAACTTTACACACTGACCAGCTGCATGTTGTCGTGCCCCCTGTCACGTAGCCACTCCCCTGCAAAACTCTCCACACAAAAAACCAAAAACATGTCTTTACTCTCATAATTTTGTAAAGGAGAGGTAGATTTAAAAATTCAATACAAAAAATTTGCAAAAGGGTTGGATGCAGTGTCCATCAGAACTTGAATTTAATTTGAATTTGTTCCTTCCTTCTTGAGAGGTCCTAGCTCCAAAGCATGTATTACTGAGAAAATCTGAATAATCCTAAGGTTGTACAGAAGTTCCTTTTTCAATATTTTGATTTGGAAACACTTTATGCTTTATTAAACATTCTTCCAGATAATAGTAAAAGTCTTTTCTCTGATACCTTATTCTGAAAAAATTCTATTTCTATTAATTTAATGATTGTATCTTCCTTAAAGTATGCAGCTATTACACTTGACAAAACACTGATCCAGGTAACTATTTGGAAAATCTTAGGTAAAATTGAAATGTTCTATCATTTGAAACTCTTATATAAGGCAATGTAAGTTATATTACTTTAGTTTCCCTATATTTTTAATTCAGAATTTTGAGTAAAAATTAGAGACAACCCAAGGGGAATTTTTTTATTTATGAGTTATCTGGCACAGCCTATTGAATGAGGAGGTATGGTTTAAATAAGGCTAGGGCTATATAAAACAAAACAAAACCAAACCCGATATTCTTTATAGAAAGGTTGAAATAAATATAATCAGTGAAATTAAATATCCTTCCTGCAAGAATCCTAGAATTACTTAGTCTTTAAAACAGTTTTAATATGCTGCTCCTAATTTAATAAAGTTCAATGAGAGTAATAAGCAGGAAGAAGTTTAGATGTAAACTCTCTTTCAATACTAAACTTAGGTAGCAGAATTCATATTTACTTCCAGTTTCAGCACCTGAATGTCAGGATGCATGGCACCTGCCAGCTGTGGCTGCTTCAGATCCAAGCAATCTCACAGTCAGGAAGTCCTTGAAGGAAGACAGCTGAGTAAGTACACAGGGATTTGGTTGGTAGCCACACCTGACACATGCAATCACATATATTGAAGATTACCACAGTAAGAGTCAGAGGAAAAGGTGGGAATAGAACAAAGGTATCTTGGTTCTCTAAGACTGCACAAGGTATAAGTATATTCTTAATAAATGTTTACAATTTTTAAATGCCAGTGTATTGTTAAAAATTCATTTTATATGTATATCGATACAAAATCAACATATATATATATAAAACTTTTTTTAATATCAAATGAAATTATCCCTTTCAAAACTTGCTGAAAAATGTTATACTATATGTGGATTTTATGGGGTTTATGTTCTAAATGTAATTGGGAAGAAAAAGAAAATAATAAAAGATTGATTTTAAATGTGGTCATATTCAATAGCATAGACTTCAAGAATGCAGTGACTGAAATCAATCAATTCCTACTGACCTCAGAAGTTAGGTTCCAGTGTGGTTTTTACTTTCCTGGTGATCATTCTTTGGTGGCTGAAAGCTGCTACAAACAACGAACACTGCTCACATTCAAATCATCAAATTTGGAGGCAGTGTATTTCCTTTTTCCATTCATCAGTCTAGCCAAATATCTGGGAAACTATCTCTTAAAGCCAAAAGTATCATAAATAGCTTGGCAAGCTCATCAAATCCTGTCAAAAGTGTATATTTCAAAAGTTAAATATTAGTCACAGAGTGCCACAGATTTTTTTGTCCTAGTGTTAAATAAAAAGGTTGTATGCAAGCAATATTTCTTCAAGGAATGCATATAATGAACTCACCTTGAGCTGACATGGATTAGATCATAAAACTCTCTACTGTAAGGGCAGGGAATAAATAGTGTTTTATCAAATAGTGTGATCAGTGAAATAAACATTTGTATTGCAAACCCATTTATGTTTTTAACAAGTTAGAGAAGCAATATATCACTAAAATGAAAAGATGCAATAAACAGTCACATGAGAAATTTTTCACAATATTCTGGGAGTGACTCTTGTAACCATGGCTTTACTAGGCTTCATAGTTTTAATGACTGCAAATGGGTCAACTTCTGTCATGCTTACTAGGGCCAGCAGGTAAAAAGAGGAGACAGAAAACAACTATAATATTAATTTTACACACTTAAGATCAGATCTCTAAATTACTGTGCAATTAGTTCATGACACCTTCATCAAACTGGAAGAAAACACCTTGTCCTAAGAATTAAAGTAGATATAGGTGTCCTTTTCTGTGGTACTTGTGAGCTTTTTAATGAAAAAAAAGGTACTTCTAGCTCCCATGTTCTAAAGGCAACATCCTCAGTTTGATAAATGACATCAGTGAAAATTTGGGAGTGCAAACCAGGAGCTCAGGTAGCTTGGAACAAAGTTCTTTTGTGTGTGTGGCTAGGGCACAGGGAATGTGCGCCAAGAAAAGCTTTTAGTTTGTTCCATGATCTCAGTGAGATCAGAGCAGGTCCCATACAGCATTGGTGTGGCTGACAGATTTTGGCATTTCAAAATAAACATAATCGTCTTCATAATCCAATGCTGGCACTATTGAAGTATATTCAGGGATCTGCTGTAAGTCAAAATGTTGTTGTGTGTGCCTCATAAAGGATATATATACTGTACCTCCTTAAATGCTACTAAATACACTGGATTTTTATGTGTTAATATCTTTTAGTAGCAGATTATTTTGAAACATAGCTGTAAAACTTATTGTGACCACACATCATACAAGATAGGAATATAGGATATAGCCTGGAAAACTGCCTAGTCTTTCTCCAGTTAAATTTGGTCCCCTGCTGTCTCAGGACACAGGAGCCCCTCTATACTTTTCTACTCTCATGTTAAAACTAAGATTTTTTTAACATAACTATGAACAAAAATCAAAAGTCCTTTCAGTGACTACAACAGGGTATTTTTTTTTAATTTTGTGTTGGTGTGGTGTTTATGTTATGCAACTCTCCTACTACCTTCATTTCTTCTCTTTATATATTTATGAATAGAAATTATTTCCTTTATTCTCTTTTTCTGTTAAGAATCTGAACTCGTTAGATTTCCTTATATTCAGCATGTTCTCTTTCTCCCCTGATATCCCAGTAGCCATTCTTTGCACCTCCTCTGATTCAAATTAATTTTGTTTAAGATAGTAGATCTACCCACAGAGATTTTTTTTTGTCATAGTCATTCAGATATTGGATGGCAATTCTAGTGTTACTCCGTAATGATGTTGATTCCTGGGGCCTACTGGTTTACATTAATGTCCTCTTAGTGAGATTTGAAGTTTCCTAAAAGGACTTCAGATTTGTCTCAAGACTATAAACTAAGAAATTCCCTTAAAAGCCTTTTTCCAGCCAGATACAATCTTCCTCAATTGCCATCTTCCTTTATTCATCCCTTTTTTCAACATTCAGTTCCTCTGCTAATCCCTGTCTTCTCCAGTTTTGCAAAGAATTTCCTTTGTGCCATTGCATCAAATCCCTTGTTGAAGTAGGAAGAGAAAAAAACTGCAACATTTCTTTTGGCTTGAAAAAAGGTTTCCTTATCAAAGAAGTTACCTTTTCAAAGATCTCTAAGATCTGGCCCTGAGAAACTCATGCTGAGGTTTACCTCATTTATTATGTCTCATGTCCTAATTATTCCCTTCATCCACAGCTTGTTCTAATATCTACATGCAATTGAGAAAAATATCTGAATGAAACTTTTTTTCCCTTTTCAATGAAGCCATTATAATTTCTTCTATGTCTGCTTCATCAAATAGTCCTTGGATCTGTGATGTCATGAGCCAGTTGTTTTAGGATTCTGGAATGAATTTATTCTGGCTTCCCACTTGGAGAACATTCTACCTTTTTAGATTTTCTTGTTACTCATTCCTTTTTTAGTTTTTGCATTTTCATTTACCTTTAATTTGGTACACAAACAAAACTATTCTCTTGGAAATATGACATTAAATATTAATTTATCTTCAGGTCTGTAACTGAGTTATGTTAATATTCAAAGTCAGTGTGCTGTACAGATCTTCTCCCTTTCCACTTCAGATTTTCTGTGACAGAAAAATAAAGTAGTTTTAATTTACTCAAGTAATATGGAAATCAAATCTCTGATTGGTGGAGACTATGAATAATGAGACGTTTTGTATTACTTCTCATTCTTTTCTTTTATGTTACTTCTTGTAATTACAATTCTTATCTGTATCACACACATATTCAGCCTTAGCATCAGCTTCAGAACTTTCATCAACTTTCTCTTTCATTCTTCCTGAGTTCTGAAACCTTTACTCTTTTTTCCATTACTATTAAAACCGTTTTTTTCCACAGTCTAATTTTCTCTCTACTATTTCTATCTCCTCTTTGATGGTTCTCCTGTCTCCCTGTGATTTGAAATATCCTATAAAGCAAGGGTATTTTCTCATCATCTGTTAATAAATTACATATTGTTCTTGTCTTCAGCTCTATGCAATTTACCAAGCATTTTTTTAACATCTCATATATTTTTATTTGACTTTTCCTTTCCATTTTTATTGTCCTATCTCTCTTACAGGTTAATTTATTATTAGCCCTTATTTCTTTTTTCTTTTTTTTTTTTTTTTACATATTTTTCTCTACAAATCCAGAACTTTTATTTCAATTATTATCTTAACTGTAGCTGAAAAATCTCAACTAATTTTTGTTGGTAATTGTAACAGTCAAACTATGATAACATGAACTTCAATACAGATTAGTTGCCTTAGAGCATTTCTGGAATCAGGTTTAAGAAGTCTGCAGTAGAATCTATGATTTTGTGTCTGATTTCAGGCACTATCTAAACCAATTACATTAATGCCTCTCTTGGTAGTCTTATCCAGACTAACACCGAACCAAAAATAACTTTCTGTTTTCTCCATCTGTTAAAAAGTAAAGATATCACGTAGTTTTTCTTACCAGTATGTTTTGTTCCTCTTCTCCTTCAGGTGCTCATAGATATCACTTGCCAAATTACAACATTGAGTCAAATGATGTGAAATATTAGGGTATAACTCCACAGGAAGTGGGTGGGAAAATGCCATGGTATCCAGTTTTACATTTAAAAAAAAAATTCTTCATAATTAACAAATGAACCTAAAGACTTTTTTTCCAAAAGAAATTCTAGTTCTCAATCCTGTAATAGGTAGAGAAACCAGGAATATCATTGGGTGTCAGAGGTTTCTGTCTCCACTCCACATAACATGTGAGACACTTTAATATGAAGCACATAGACCAGATGAATAAACTAGCTATCAGATAATAGTTTAGGGAGCACTAAATTTTATTCCCATATTGAACAGTGCAAATAAATTCTTGAATAGTCTTCAATTTCAAGCACTCCCCATTCAGTCCTGAATCTAATTTTCCATGGTCCAGATGAATGCCCTTATCACATGAGTATGTCTATAGACACAGAGTAAATATTTGCTTCTCACTCCCTTCCTCTGCCTCTGAGAATACAAAATTATTTACAAAAAAAGGGGACAGAACCACCAACACAAAATACAGTAAACTCATCCAGGAAAAGTCCCAAATCATACTCATGTGGTGATTCAAGTCCTTGGTCTGAAATATGCCAGACAATTTTCCACATAGAGTCTTACTCACTTAACCAATAGATCACTGGCAATCCCTTCTCTTAAGATTGTCTCTCCTTCACTTGTTCTGGTATTTTCTGTCAAAATTTTTTTGGTGGAAAATCACTGGCCAGAAATAGTGTGAAAACTGAATGAGACTACTGTCAATGAAATTCACTTATGTGATTTAGGATTGTATCTTACAGCTGTTTGGTGTTTGCTGAATTCAGGCAAATCTCAGAAAAATATTTGTATTAATTTATGAAAAATAGTCAGCTGAATATAAGTAATTAAAAAAAAAAAAAAAAAAAAAAGAGGTTAAAGTTATATTGTAAAGCACTCAGATTAGGAAAGGTCAGAATTACAGTTGCACTTGTTATTTGCTTCTGGTCGTCTTATGTGTGTTTGTGACCAAGTGGTCTTTTAATTAGAAATTCTTATTTTATTTATTCCATTCCTCCCTTTGCACAAGGAATGGGGAGTGCTTACCTACTGAGCAGCTAATCAGTGGTTTGTGTACAGTGCCATGCTTACCATGTAGCTCAACTTAAGTTTGATGCACAAAATGTAGGAGCTGCAATAAATTATTAAATTCAGTATGTGCTTTGTCATGGCATTCCTCACCATGGCATCTAAGTCTTCTGCATTTATATACTAATTGTCAAAACATCCTGGTGAGGCCGGAGGTTAAGGGAAATGGGAGAATGTCAGAAAGCTTGAGGTTGATGCACACAGTAAATCAAATTTATCTATTAATTTGAGCTGTCGATTAGCTGACTTTTTAAAGTATATGCCGTAATACAGCACTATCACTATTCAAAACACACTAAGCATATCTGAAAATTTCATACCAGAAAATAAGAGATTGTCATGGTTTAATGCTGGGCTGACAATCAAATGAATGACAGATGTTCTCTATTAATCCCCCTCCCTGACAGAGAGAGGAGAGAGAATAAGAGAGAGAAACTTATTGGTTGGAAACTAATCTACACAGCTTTAATGAAACAGTAATGATGAAAAGGAAAATTATTAAATAGACGTGAATAAATACAAAAGCAGTACCACTTTCCTCCTCACTTCCTCCCCAATAACTCTCATGTCATCACTGAGGCTGCTGGGCAGCCCTGGGAAAGTCCCAGGCTGTGCCTCTGGATTCAGCAGCAGACAGGAATTAGATGCAGGAACACACGGATTCAGGAGTCACAGGCAGACGAACAGATAGAATCCTCCCAGGATACCAGCCATGGACAATGAAGTTAATTCTCCTGATCCTCAAATTTATACCAAGTATGACATGTATGGGATGGAATACTCTGTCAATTTCAAGACTCCATCAATTTTGGAGTCAAAACTCCATCATCAATTTTGGTCAGCTGCATGCTCTGCTCCTCCCTAAAGAAGGGTTGCAAGTATGACTCCTTTACTCCTTTTCTCTTTCTGAAGCATAAGATATTTTTTCAGAACTGAGCAGCAGTCTTGGTTCTGCTTACCATTCTCTAGAAGTAACTATAAACATTGAGCATTATCAGTTCTAAAAACAGACACTGACTGAGAAACATGCTGTTAATTCTGCAAGTGTAGTCACTTAAAAATAATTCAGCTGAAAGTAAAATTACAAGAAAGAAAATTGGTTCTACCCTGGCTCAAACTAGGACAGGGATGAACAAACAGAAATAAATCTAAAGAACACACAGCTAGTAGCATCTGAGACAGATCTCACTGAAGTAGGATTCTAACAGTGATGTCTCTGTGCCAAATGCAGACAACAGATTCTCAAGGCAAAGTTCAATTATATGTGTTTTCCCACATTTAACCTTTGTCATTAAGGTTCATCATTGACATCTATGGGAAGCAAAATTGGGATTCAGCATTGCTACAGAGCTCTGACTGATTTTGTAATTAAATTAATTCAGATCAGTGACTAAGACATTGCAACTTTGGAAACTTAGACACAGCATATATATGAATAGATGCAAACTGTGTCATACTGATTTTGAACAGAAAATACTGTAACTTCCTAATTTGGCATTTCCTTATTTTGGAGTTGTAATCTAGGACAGGACAGAAGGTCTTCATATTAATAACATACTGGCTAGAAGATAGAAAACTAGTGGTGACTTCTGGCAACAACAGGAAATAATCTATGAAATTCTTCAGATACCTACCAAAAATCAGGTGCTGCACACCAAATTATATGAAATGGAGGAAAAATGACAAAATTACAAAATTTACCAATGTTTTGGGCAGTCAAAGTGAAAGCTGACTGAAGTTTTTTAGAAAATATTTTCAATCTTCGCTATCTTCTCCCCTTCTGGTAGAATATAAGTAAGCACATTCAAACAAGCAGTTCCAACTTTCTTTGTGTTGCAAGTAGCTCTGATCTAACTGTGGCAATGTGGAAATGAGATAAAGAATTTTAACAGGTAAGAGAAATACTGTGTTTCATTGATGGAAATAAAACTATTCTTGCTGGGTGGAAGGGTCATACATCCTCTGTTCTTGTCATCTCTAATGCCTATGAACTACTTTGAGTGGCAGTATGCTGGGCTACAAGAACACTACAATTTTATATACATATCTTATATTCTTGGTATTTTTTGTGTGAGTTTATGTGTCTGTATAGGAGAGGTCATACAGACACATAGAAGTTTGCATGTATAAAAAAATAGGTAAATTATGTGAAAAGTCTTTAGGTAATGAACTCTGACTTGAAAAACATCCATGTATTGTTTTAAGTACATTGTATATCTGAAGCTTGTTATTCTTGTTCATTTTAAGAAAGAGATAGTTCCAAGACCAAAAAAAAAAAATTACCTATCTTCTATCAGTCAAGCCAGAAAACCTGTGCTTAGGTATACTTATTTGCACAAGTGTGTAGTTTCTGTGTGACCCCTTCACTTTTAGCTGTATGTAGTCTTTGGCACGATTTCGACCTCTCAGCTGTCTGTTAGCTCCTAAATTTGTGCCATTGCTGGCCTTCAATCTACTTGACCTTTATTCTCATAAATTATAAGAGGAGATTCACAAATCTTAGAACAAGCTGGAAGCAGCTCCACCAGTATAACTCTTAAGAACAGCTCTGCCAGATTTCAGCATCTATGGAAGAAATAAAATTTGGACTGGATATTGTAGCATATGTTTTGGCAAACAAATTCAAACAGCCTTGAGTGAAGAAAAGGCATAGATAGGATCCTTAGTGCATATAAGTTAGCTGATATACTCTGCAGTAAGATCATTTCCAGTTCTATAGCTGACAAACTGACCATTTCAATTTAGAGCAACAACTTCCAGCCCTGTAATAGAAGCCTAATTTAATGAGGTTCTGACTCCGTTTTCCTGCCTCTGATTTCAGAGTGAAACAGAGAGATGAGATTTAATTCTCCAGATGATTTTAGAGAAGGCAAGAAGTAACTAGGCCAGAAGTAACTGAATCATGAACTTTAATTCTATACATTCACATAAGCAGGATCCTACCCAAGAGGAAGCTGTGATTTCCTCTCTTTAGGAGGTCACTTTAAATATAGCTCTGAACTTATACTGTGAGATTGTTACTGCATAGTTGTTTATAAATTTATTATTATATTACATAAAGAGATAACATTCAAAGGTACCAACATGTAAATGTACGCATATTTTTGGTCACCCAGAATCTTTCAAACAGTTCAAAGTTGTAATCCTACTTAAGGAAACCACTTTCTTTTCTAGCCCTTCTTCATGACTGACATTCAGCAAAGGTTTGTACACGCAAATATTTCTGTATAAGGAGACAAAGACCTTATAGTTACTGGGAATTCTAGCTTCGATAGATGAGCATGGCAACTTGTAAATATTTTCCTCCAAGATTCCTTTTAAAAAGGAATATGAACTGCATATATTTTGCTTGCATTTTAAGTATAATTTTATTTTACTTTTAAGTTTCTAGGTTTTGTTTTTTAAAAGGAAAAAAAAAAAGAAACCACATGAAAACCTGTGTCTGCTGCAATGACACAGAAACTGACCATTGTGATTTTGGCAATAAGAAGTAAAATGCATCATATGCATTGTTGGACAGGTTAATTACTATTTTAAAAGCCATGCTAAGACTGAAATAAAATAATATGAAAATTTTCATACTTATGTGAATAAAAAAGAACTGTTATTGATAAATTAATTTTAATAGCTTTTTCTTCTGCCACCTTGGTATAAAACTTGGTTTATAACTAATCTGACTTGAATCTTTTCATTTTCCTGCTATCTCACAGGCTTTCAGTAGAGTTACCTTTTTCATTTCATGAACAACATCTTTAAATTCAATATAACTGGTTGATTCTACTGTAGTTTTAAACAATTCTGTAAGGAGTATTAAAAGTTTGCCTTACCCTCCTGAATGCATAACATCACATATCACAGAGGCCATATTTCTTATTTCATATTAAATGTAATTATGTATAACTAGTACACCCACCATTTAGTATATTATCATTTTGTCATTCAGATAAAGTCACAAAACTGCCAGTCCAGAGGTATCTGGGCAATTACTCAAGTTCTATGAAGACTCCTCTGACATCTCTGGTCAAAAGGTGACCAAATTTAGAAGCACAGCAGTGTATTGACCACACACATAGAAAACAATTGTAAACAGGTGAAATCGTCCATTCACTTGTTAGTTTTTCCTCCTTAAAAATCATTTTATGATGTCTCAATAAGAAGATAATAAGGATCTTTGATGATTTAGTGTTGCATTGTTTAGGCAGATAGATATACAGTAAGGATCTTCAAGCCATTAATGCTTGGCCATTTTGTGAAAATTTACATTGCTACAGTTGCTTAATGTTAGGGGCCAGGACCTCTGTACCAGTGACACAGTTTATCTGTTCAGATTTAAAGACAGATTAAGCCATCATTTGTGGTGCCTATGCCAGGAAATAATTCTTGTGTGATATAGTCAGTATATATTATTCCATCTGCTGTAATCTTGTTGGCCAGCAAGTACAGAATTGCCATTGGAGCAGATCACAGTCTCTGCATTAACCTAAGGCAGAAAGCCAGTCTGGGGCCATCAGAATTCTTCGTTTGCATGTGGCTTGCTTTGCACTTGCTTTGCACTGGCTTGTTTACCATTAACAGCAACTGGTTAATGACCTAGTGACTGCTATTTAATTTTAGCTTGTTTACATCATATAGCCATGTGGTGCAATTCCTGTTGTATAGTTATGTGGTGCAAGGCTGCCTGGCTTCACAGAGGAAATATGGTCACCTTTTAGCCAAAACAAGATCTTCAGAGTAACATTGCTCAAACACAAGATATTGACAGATGGTTTTATACTGCCAGTCCCTGACTTCTGGAAAGCCAGCTGGGAATTCATGCAGCTATTGAAATTCAGATTAACTTTCATTTACTGGGAACTGCTTATCAGAGCAGACTTGTACTGGTCATAGATAAGTCCTGGAATCACCAAATCAGAGTCCTGGCTTATATTTTTGAAGCCATTTCATTGCCTCATGCTGCAGATTAGGCTTCAGTCTAAGTCCTAAAATATACAAGTTGATACATAGCATTTCTAAAACAAGTTTTGATAAAGATGATCCTCCTTTTCCTCTCTTTCTAAAATGGCAAGCTTGGAATGAGAAATGGGTACTTGAAACATTTATAATTTACCCCCAAATGAAAAGAGAATGGAAAGGAAACTTGGCTGTCTTTATAAATTATACTTATGAGGCACATCATTGAAACCTTGTAACAATTGCTATTCCTCTGACACAAATACAAAACCCTTATGAGTTCCTATGAGACAAATATATTTTCTCCCATTTTATATTTAAAGAAGGGAGGTACTCATATTTATGTATAGCAAGAAACTGACAGTGCAAGGATACTTTCAAAATCATTTTGTTTGCACTTGTTTTCATTACCTGAATGATTTCCAGTTATCCTGGTTTGATTTCTGGATTGCCATACACAAATTAATCATTTGAGGAATAATAAATATATATATAAATATTATATATATTATAATAATAAAAAATACATAAAAATGAGAAAGAAACCTAGGTGAACCAGGTTTTATCCTGGATACTTGTCCTGGTTTGGGCCAGGATAAAACTAATTTTCTGTCTTGTAATTTTGCTTTCAGCTAAGTCTTTTGTAAGTAGCTGCACTTGCTGAAATTAACAGCAAGTTTCTCAGTCAGTGTCTGCTTCTAGGACTGATAATGCTCTATGTTTCTAGTTACAGCTCGAGAATGGTCTGCTCAGTTCTGAGTAACATCTTTTACTCTGGAAAGAGAAAAGGAGTAAGGAGGTTACATCTGCAACCTTCCTTTAGGGAGGAGAAGAAGAGAAGATAAATGACCAAAATTGACCAAAAAGAGTATTCCATCCCATATGTATCATACTTGGTATAAATTTGAGGGATCATGAGGGTCAAACCCCTTCCTTCTTCCTTCCTTGGGTTTTCCACCTTCACCCTTCTTCTCCTGCTCCTGTTTGCTTCAGCATCCTGGTAGGACTCTGTTCATCTGCCTATGGTCCTGATCTCCATGCCAGCCTGAATCCAGCCCTCTTTCAGTCTTTCTGTAAATATTTTTGTCTTTCTGTAAATATTTTTGTTGCCAAGATACAAGTGCATATTATACCCATTGATTTTACATCTGAAATGAATGTGAGATGCTGTGGTCAAAAGAGTATTACGCATTTTTTGTAACAAATTGTAATGAATACTTATGGGACTGAAATACATGTATGGTGATTTCAAGAAAGTGATAGGATATGCTCAGTCTCTAATAATGTAATCATGCTTTGTCAGTATCTTAGGAATTTTCTTTCAAGCAACAACATTTAAATTAGAGTCTATGGACTTCTGAGGAGGAGTAGCTCCTCTAACAACTTTCCATTAGGGAACTGTTTTTAAAGGCAGCAGTAATGACTTCATTGGACTTTAAAACATGTTATTGCACATGGCACTTGATAAACATCTTACAGTGGTTTAATTTGCTCTAAAGGTGTTCCCTTACTTAAATACTGACTCTGTGGGCAATTTTAAGGTATTATTTACTTTGGTGTTTTATATACTTCCACCTGACAATAAATTCCCTTTATATATATGCAGCCTGATAAATGCTATAGTTAGGACTCTCACTTGCATTGCTGAAATTTGTCTATTGACTCGAATGAACTTCTATCTGTCACAAAGTTAACAAGGAAGAACACATTCACGCTGGATATGTGTGGGTTTATTCAGCTGAATCTAAAATCAATATATCTGAATTTTCCCTGACGCTTAAATGAATAAGAAAGGAAAATTATATAATTACAGAGCAAAAGCAAAGCATCAGAAGTGGCAAGTTAATTGTAAAAATAGAAGAAAAATAAGTTAAATGAAGAAATAATTCCTTTTACTGTCACGATTTCTAAGTGGGCTCAGTAAACTCCCGCTCTAGAAATAAGCTGCCCTTAGGAAATTTGGCTTTACTAGACGTAATAAAAAGTAATGAGGTAAAAATAAGTAACACTCTGGACTGAATATAAAAAATCTAATTTCTTGACAACACGCCTGAGATTTGCATTATGTGGCATTGAATTAAGATTTTATTTGCATTTTAGAGTTTTTTAGGGGCAGCTCTGACAATAGGAAGTTAGAGTTAAGAAAGAACAGATTACAGTTGTCTTGGTCCATACCCTTCTTTCATGAGGAAAATACAAAAATCAGTAGGGGTTTCCAGCCTGTAAACTGCTCCTTTATGGTAAGGAAAATATAATGGTATGTGGTTTTCAAGAGTAGTTCCTCAGTTTCCATTTTGATATAGCTTCCTCTTGACTATATCAAGTAGCACTTAGATGACTGTATTCTGCATAAGCAAAAGGAATATCAATAGTATATACACAAGCAATTAATATAATTATTTTATATGGATTTGGTCCTGTATTAATGATATAACTAGGTGTGAGGAAAAGTATCAGAACTGGGTTACATTGTTTGTGCTAACTCCATTTTGAGACTTCTTACTTGGAGTGAAGAACAATGAAATTCAGTATGTTTGAATGCATTGAGGTGAAACTGATTGATTAAGGTTAGTGGTTCATGCAACAGGAATGTCTGATTTGTTAAAAAAAAAATACTGATTCTGTTCCCTGCAATAAAAGAAAGTAGACTAATAACTTTTCTCTGCAACTCCTGGGAATGCATCAAAGATATCCTGTTAACTTCAGTAAGGTATGAACACATTTTTTACTTCATTGATAAAATGGTAAATACATGGAATGATGCTTTCTGACTTCAATTTCTGCATGTGTGTTAACAGTTACACTTACTAAGCATAATCCCCTACAAAAATAATACAAAATTATGAACTGTAAGCTTTAGTGGATGAATTTTGCAGCCATCACTGTCATCTTATTTCTTTGTTTGGCATATTTTAATGTACAGTCTTTTCCTCCTAAACAGAAAGTTACTGAAGTGTAAGACCTGGAAGAAAAGTCTGGAGAAATCTGGAGAAATCCAAAAAAGTTATTGAAATCATTGACTTGTAAAATGGAAACATAGAAACTTAAGCAATGGTTATCTAGAATATTCTAACTATGCTTCAAAAAGGCACTTAAAAGACATTTAAAAGGCACTGGAATCAGTCTTTAAATATGTGACCACTGAATATTGAAAGTGTACTGTAAGTGGTATTAGTGGTTTTTGCAAGTTGTAGCTTGTGTTTGAATGGTTCTGCGGCCCAGTCAACCTAACCAGTTGTTGATCCATTGAACATATATAATCTAGGTCTGTTTGGTTTAGATTTGTAATATATTTTTATTGCAATGGATTGTAAGAATATAAAATAAGAGAGGCATGTAAAATGATCTCTCTAATGCTACTTTGTTTTATTATCCTTTGAAGACAGTGCAAGGTCCCTAAGGAACATGATGGAAAAGAAGTCCACAATACACAGAGGGTATGATTGATGTATTACTTTTAGAATGTAATCTAAAGTACAAGAGATTTAATTTATTCCATGACATACAGCCTAAAGTTTGTTTTCAATTTGATCTGAAATAATGAAAACAATGTTTCCCTTCACAGCTGCCATTGATAACTGTAATCCACAACGAAATTAAAAGACACAGTGGATCAAATCAAGGTATTGGAAAGATAGCTCATTTAGAGTACAGAAGTATAGGATAACATATGCATGAGAAATATGTTAAGTATGCTGACTTTTCCCCCAGAGCTGCTAGAAAAGAGAGGTTATGATTAATAGCTTAAATACCAACAGTTAGGCCTACTCACCATGCTATCTTATCTCAATGTCTGAAGTGGCATGCAGTGTTAATGTGTTAAATACGATATCTTATTTTTCTTGTGACCTGTTTTTTAAGAAGTGACATATGTATGCACACACATATGAAATGCAGACAGTCTGATATTTTCTCATGCAAAGCCTAATACCTTGAGTCGGTGAAGTTCTTTTCTTCTAGAAAAAAGATAGGATGTGTACGTAGCCTAGAATTTTCCTTGCTCCTCTGCTATTTTTCCTTTAGAAGGCCTCTTCCTATCTATCCTTATAATAGCTTTGATTGTGAAATAGCCTCTAATTGAGGAAATGTAATTCCTTTAGTGATGATGAGACCACTGCTGCAATATGGTTCCTGATCTGGCGCTCTCTTATTCCAGATGGATGTCAAGAAACTGAAAATGGTCCCGTGCAGGGCTACAAACACATTGAGAGCCAACACACATGACAAGTTGAAGCTTGTATAGTCTGGTGAAGAGGAAGCCATGTGGCCATCTAAAAGCATGGTTATTTGAAGGCTGTTAAAAAGATAATGGAACAAAATTTTCTCAGTAGTATCAGAGACTAAAAAAAGGCCCACAGACTGCAGCTTGGGAGATTCGGACTGGACATCAGGAATTTTTCAGTGGGAACAAGTCTCTCAGGGAGGCTAGGAACTCTTGAAGATTTTTAAGATGTGGCTACAGAAAGCCATGGCTGGCCTAGTATTTGATGATAGTCTTTCTTGAAATTCAGGTAGGACTAGATCCATGCCAACATTTCTGTGATTCTGTGGTTTATGTTCAAGACATAGTTGTGATTCTTGCAGAATTCCATAAACACAGGGAAAATGTGCTCCAAGAATTTTCCCGAAACCAGGTCTGACTAGAAGAAGAGATGGCTTATAAAGTATCACACTGCTAATCAAAATTATCTAGATGTCAGATACTACTTGAGCAGCGCTTGGTTTGACAGAAAGTTTATAGAGGCCCCTTTTTGCAGATGTATTTCCTATGATTTGTCCTGCCAAATCAAGACAAGCTGTAGAAATTCTGGCTTGCAGAACTCAGTGAAACATGCAAAGATTTTATATGTCCTAATGCACCCTCACCTAACAAGTCTCTTAGGGCAGTTTTCTGAGAGGAAGGAGTGCAATCAGCTCAGAACAAACTTTTTGAGATCAATCTGTTACAGTTTAGCACAACCTGCCTCCACAGACATTTTTTGTGGGCCAGAATGCAAAAACAGAGGTGTGGCAATTATAAGAATGTCTCTCTAAGGTATTGTAAGGCATAAAGTACAGCCAGAAAACATTAATCATATAATTATCTCAGTGTTTTAGTTTCCATATTACTTTATAAAGTGTGTTTTAAGAAAAAGTGAGATGTAATTTTTTTTTTTCGTGCAGGGGTGTTTCAAGGTTTGATTGATAGTGTTAAAGCAAAAAAATTTTCTAGCTTCTGCCAAACATCAGTGCTTTCTTTCAAAGATCACCACCAAATGAAGTATTATCTTCATTTGAGTACTCACAACAACATTGGAGTAATTATTCCAATTATTAACAGCTTAAAAATATTTTTGGATGGCTTCCTGTACATTTACATCCTGTAAATGTAACATTCAGCTGAAGATTCTGCTCTGAACTTTTTTACTTTCTTTTTATTTTATTTCTGTCCATTATTCTCAGAAAACAGTGCTTTGCCTAAAACATTTTTTTTTCTAAAAAAGAAGATAAAATATAAGAATGTTCCTTCTGCAAAAAACACCATATACTAGCTTCTCATATACTTTTCAAAGACCTGAGTATAAATATCAGGGGGCAGTAAATGTTAAAGGGTAATACTGTCAATTGATTGCCATGCGTGAAAGATATTTGACTTTAGAAATTAATAGGTGAACGTTTGTGTTTGGTGAGGTCAGGAGAAAAGGTAACAATTGTTCTGTCTTGTGTGGAGTCCCTGACTGAATGGATAGTTGAATGTCCTAAAAACCAAACCCAAAAACCCATAAAAACAACCAACCTAAAAAGCCAGCAGGGAAAACCATTCTGTGTGAGATTAAAATATGCTTGTAAATGCATATTAAATAGATACTGAGTGCAAGATTTATTTTTTAATAGAATAAAAAGAATTTTGTAACAAATATTAAAATAAAAACTATAATAAAGAGTCATATTTTACATATTTGGCATCTAGATAATTTTGATTTACAATGTGATACTTTATAAGCCATCTCATCTTCCAATTATCTGGTTCCAGGTGAAGTTTTGTATTCTCATATCATGACTTATACTATCTGAATTTTCCATTGAAACTGCAATACTGCCTACTTTAACTTATTTTAAAACTTCTTTGATTTGTAAACACTAAAAATTTTGGGGGGAGTTTCTTCATTTGTATTTTATAATCAGACATCACTGTGAGAGGCTGTGCTTTCTCAAGATGGACCTAGACTGAATCTCATCTCTTATAGTCTCACACTTATGCTGTACAAGTCAACTGTCACTATTATGTTGTATTATAATCTAGACTTCCTTTTCACAGACCATTTTGTTTGGTCATGTCTTCATACATATTAAGTTGTTCCATTTTTGTCCATTCAGTTGTCAAGGACTGAATGATGTGTATGAACATGAGGGTGATTTCAGAACTGCATAGACATAAGCATCTTAAACATGTTAGTGAACAAACACTGTCTCTCTCTGAAGATTATTCTTTAAATTTTGAGTCCAGGCATTCCTATTGTGGTGAGACTGTTTATTGCAGCAAAATGTTATGCCAAACCAGCATGTCAAAGAATTGAGAGGATTGAAAGGCCACAGTCTTTTCAGCAGTCAGTACTTGGGAGAGGATTAAGAGATTTTGATTGATAAAGACTACAATATGGAAAATAAACCCTTCCAAATAAGGAGGCAGAGGGCACGGGGGGGGGGGGGAGTTGCATGCATAAAAACAGGTGGGATCAGAAATGCTGCAGGTTTACATCTAAGATAAATTTTCCAACTAGAGGAATAAAAAAGTTATTTTAGCCTTTCTATAAGTAAAAAAACAAATAAGCCTTTGTATCTTTTGTTTACATCACATGTGAATGCAAAGATGGACCACGAAAAAAAAAAGTGTAAGAAAGTTTTCATGAAAATGGAAGTTACCATATATATGGTAGAAAGACACCCAAGAAAATGTGATTGTGCCAAAGGTGCAAGACTGGATACTTGACAGTACAGAATTTGAAAAAAATAGCACATGTAATGCTAGCTTTATGGAAGATGACCATAAGTCGGTGGAAAATTAGGAAATGCTCTGCTTATCTGCAAGAAAAAGAAAAACAGGATCTGGACATGCAAAGAAGCTTAATCGTCCATCAGTAGTTTCTAAAAAGCATTTTCAGGAGAAGTTTTATAAATGTACTAGCATAATTTGTATCAGATAGTCCAAAATCTAAAAGCTTTGAAATGGAAAATTATTTCATTGGCTAAATAAGTGATAACTTACAATTTGTGAATAAGTTGGAAGTGAGACAAGCTGCAGTGTATTTATGAAAGGCAACACTCTAATATGCTTAGTGAAATGGTGTTTTTTTATAGACAAAGGAAATGAAGAATCAATTAATCAAAGTTGAAGATAGGTAATAAACTACTGAAAGGCACTGAACAGTGAGTTGTGCTGAACTGGAGTGGAAATGTGTCTCAAAAAATTTTTCAGGTGTGTTATTGGGGTCGGCTAAGAATTTGAGTGATGAGTACAGACAATGGCCAAGACTAATGCAAATTTTAGTCACAGAGAACTGAGAAATATTGCTGATACTGAGAACAGAGACCCCAGGCAGGGCTTGGATTTTTTCCTTTAGAATACTTTCTACGTATTCTTTTGGATTTAAGGAGTGGAATAGCAGTCATATATCTCACACTGTGAAGAAACCCATGAATAGGCTGAAATACAACACAAAAAATTACACTAGAGGAATCAGGACAACAAAGAATTGATTTTATAAAGGGAAATTAAAACTATATGATTTGTTCAGCTTAGAAGTGTGGAGCCAAAGAAAGAATGTATGAAATATATATGAATATATGAAATATATGAAGGAATTATAAAGCTGGCTGTGGGAAAGATGATCTAGCTAAAAGATAACAACACACAGGAAACATGTTGATGCTATTTTTGATTAACTAAAGCTCTTAACTAGTATAGATGAGAGGTTCTGGAACAGCCCTCTACCATGCATAGTTAGGGAAAAAATATAAAGAATCTCAATGCATCATTGCTTTTATCTGGAGACTGAATTTTAGGGGTCCTGTCTTTTATTCATGTGTTCCTGATTCTATTTACTGCTTACTGTCTTGCCTATTAAAAATGGAACATATTTACTTACTAAGGTGGGTCACTACTGTCACAACCCTTTCAGGAAGCATGACTCCATGTGGCAAAGTCAGTTTGGGCCACTGGCTGCAGTCATCTGCAACAAGGAATCAGACACTGACATTGTTAGTATATTCTAATTCTCCTTTCTGGCTATATTTTTTTTTTTCCTTTTTGCAATCTCCTTGCAAACCTTCTAAATCTTGGGTATATAGCTTTTGAAATGGGCCAGAGGCAATGCTTTCAATTAATTGCAGTCACATAGTGTGCTGCAATCATCTTTTCTGATGACAAAGTGGGACAGACAAGACACATGGTGGTGACATGAAAAGACCAAAAGACTTTGCTTAGATCTGTGGAAAAAACTTCCTTTATTTCTCAATTTCCTACAAAACTGACAACATTATTCCACTCCCTGTAAGTGGTGTGCTATTAGCTGGGTTCCAGTCCCTCTCTCGGTCACCCAAATCTGACTTCTTTTTCAAGTATTTCTACATGTGGGAGATTGTGGAGATTTGAAACCATGGGAAATTTTGAAATAAATGTGTCAAAAAGCTGTCTTAGGAAGGGAAGAGTTAACATTGGAAAACTCATAGTCTGAAGAAGGGACTTGAGAAGCAGATGGATTTATGTTGATTTAGGGGTGGTCTTCATTCAGGACTCATTTGGAAATTAGTCTTCCTGCAAGTGTGTACATATATATGTTTGTATATAGATCTATACAAGACTCAGATTTTCCTGTTTAATTTTAGTTTGCAAACAGTAGCAGGAAGTTTCACCACATTCAATACTCAGCTTAAGGAAGTGGTTCTTGTTACTTGCTATGAAAAAACTTAACATGCCATAGCTATGGCAGACCTAAACAAAATGTGTTCTACGTTCGAAAAAATTGTGTGACTGTGCAATTACACACATATGTCACCTTCTTCTATGAATGCGTTTGGCTAGAAAACCCAGGTGTTGCAGACAATGTTCCAAAAATTTTTTCTGATCCCAGAAATTAGGTGTTCAAAATAGTAGTAACCAATTTAAAACTTGGTCCAGCCCTTTGTAATACTTAAGGAAGTGCTAATTGGAAAATACCGGTTTGATATTCATACAATCACATATTTATATATATGTATATTTTCAACATATTTTGTTTTGTTAAGAGGTCCTTTTGTGGTTTGGTTTGTGGGTTTGGTTTTTGTTTTGCTTTGTTTTTGTTTTTTAACTTGCTATAAATTATAAATGAGTAAGCAGTAAATTATCATAATTAAAAATGTGTTCAAAGCAAAGAATCAGCCAAATAATTGTATAAGTTTTCATTTCAAGGAATTAAAATTGAGAAATATTTTTTTCCTATTTCATGCCTTAAATGGTGTATCCTGTTTAAATTTGCAAAAGAAATCACATGTAAATATGTTTCTTGAATATACTGATCAAGAAACTTAGGAAGCACAGGTTATAAAAAATTTAATGTGCATGTTACAATTTAATTCAATAACTTCTGAATTTCTTTTCCACATGTGTAATCAGTAAGTTTCAACTATACTTTCAGTGGATATGTATTTTCCATAAAATGGAAATGAAAATGAAAAATAAACACAAAATGACTAATTTTGAATTTATTGTATTACTGGTTTGCTTTTAAATATAACTCATACCCACTTTGTTTAAATTATGAATAACTACATTTCTTTTTCACTTAAAAGGGTAATGTCTGTTTAATTTCACTGAAAACAGAGCTTTTGTATTTGCCCCAGTGTCAAAAAACCCCTATAAGCTAAATAAGCAAAAAAATGCAGATTTTCAAACTGATTTAGCTTATCTGAACACAGAAGTGTACTGCAGAAAATTCATAAATAATTTTTCATTTTCAAAAAGTATCGTAATGTATTAGAATGTTAATGATTTTTTAATTAGTATTAGAATGTTGAATCATAAAGAATAAAATATGTAACATCATTATTATGGTCAAGCATCTCCTCTCATAGGATATTTTAAAAATGATAAGCTACCACATGTCAAAGATGAACCTTCATTTCCATTCTGATGTTCCAAACAATCCTGCTCATAGTAATTGTGCTAAGGTATAATGTACTGTCAACATACATATGTGAAAAGAAAAAAAAAATCTTATGTTTAAATTATTTATCATATAAGACACACTGAAACTGAAGACTTTTGGCTCCTAGCTAAAATTCCAGGAAAATGGTAATTTTTAGACTTTCAAAATTATTTATTTTAATATGAATGCTTTAAAAAAACATTTTTCATACGTAATTTATTGATTTATGTTGTTGTAAACAAACCCAGAATTGAAATCTGATGCATTTGCTTATATTAAACTACCTGAAAATTCTAAAAAATTCATTCTTATTGCCTCAGAAATATTTTATTGTATTACATAAGACTTCACTTTCTGTATGCAAAGAATTGCATATCTGTTATTGAATACTGTCATTTTGGGGTACACTCTTCCATCTTATATCCTCATGGATTCTGCAAGAAGCTCTATGTCAGTATTTAGTTCTTGTAGTGGCCTCTGCCTAAGCAAAAGAAAAAATAAGAAATTTCTTACCTGAGGGTGGAAGAATATTTTAGAGGCTTATCAAAACTTGAAGCAAACCATTAACCAGTTTCGTCTTCCCATTAGTCCTGCAGCTTTCCATACTGCTTTCTGTTCCACTGAACAATGTTTTCTCTGCAGTTCTATTGCCTACACCCATCTCCAAGCTAAGGAGATTTGAATTTTTTTTTGCTTAAATGCCCATGATCCAGCATCATAACAAACAGTCTTTTGCAACAATCACTAAACAGCTTTGAGATGGTAATAAAGATAGATCCTGACTTAAATCCCAATAAAAGAATTAATAACATCTTTGATACTCAGACCAGACTGACCAATTAATGTAGCTCTATGGTTGTAATAATCCCATACCTATGTACTGTACTCTATAACAACACGAAAAAGGGCCTTCACAGTTCTACTTTTCACTGCATCCCCTGCTGTCCTGTGGAGCTTCAGACTGTAGGATAAAGTACAGCTGGAAGGAGGATCTCAGAGCTCGCACATCACGTACCAACTTAGAGGGGATCCTCAGAATGAAAATCTCCTTATTTACTTTTAAAAAATGTAGACAAAACTGGTGGAGATTGTGCCAAGCTGTTATTTACAGACATTGTGGGGATTATCTGTGGAAAAGTTCCAGGAAGGAAGGAAGGAAGGAAGGAAGGAAGGAAGGAAGGAAGGAAGGAAGGAAGGAAGGAAGGAAGGAAGGAAGGAAGGAAGGAAGGAAGGAAGGAAGGAAGGAAGGAAGGAAGGAAGGAAGGAAGGAAGGAAGGAAGGAAGGAAGGAAGGAAGGAAGGAAGGAAGGAAGGAAGGAAGGAAGGAAGGAAGGAAGGAAGGAAGGAAGGAAGGAAGGAAGGAAGGAAGGAAGGAAGGAAGGAAGGAAGGAAGGAAGGAAGGAAGGAAGGAAGGAAGGAAGGAAGGAAGGAAGGAAGGAAGGAAGGAAGGAAGGAAGGAAGGAAGGAAGGAAGGAAGGAAGGAAGGAAGGAAGGAAGGAAGGAAGGAAGGAAGGAAGGAAGGAAGGAAGGAAGGAAGGAAGGAAGGAAGGAAGGAAGGAAGGAAGGAAGGAAGGAAGGAAGGAAGGAAGGAAGGAAGGAAGGAAGGAAGGAAGGAAGGAAGGAAGGAAGGAAGGAAGGAAGGAAGGAAGGAAGGAAGGAAGGAAGGAAGGAAGGAAGGAAGGAAGGAAGGAAGGAAGGAAGGAAGGAAGGAAGGAAGGAAGGAAGGAAGGAAGGAAGGAAGGAAGGAAGGAAGGAAGGAAGGAAACTACTGTTTTCTAAAAATGAATGATTAATGTATTTTTTTTCTACTTCCTAGAACATTCTTGAGGCAATTCATAGTGATACTTCTTTAAAAATTCCTGAAAAAGAACAGTATAAAACCTATTTGGCATGGTAACCTCTGTTTCTGATTGATGAAGAATATCCTGACTGTTAAAATAAAAAATAAACTTCCTTCTTTCTGGTCACTTACCAGGCATCTGTGTTTGGATTTACATACTGATTCTATATGTTAAGAAAACATCCTGAGTTAAGGAACTCCTAGACACTGGGTGTTTCTCTGTCCACTGACCTGTTTCTTGAACACAAACCTCTCCAGTCCAGCTGATTTAAGTGTTTAGTTCGTACAGACTTCTGTAATAGCTTAAGCACAATCTCTACAAACTTCCTTGCCCCTCATTTTTTTATCATATCTTAATAATTTAGAGGCATGTGACAGCTCAGCTCCAACTGGAAAAAGACTGGGAAGCCAGAATGCCTGTGGGATGATGAGCCCTTTTGTAATGATGGTTATGTTGCAATCCAATAATAACACAAGATCTGACCCTGGATATCCCTATGAGGCCAGATCCTGACAACATGGGCCAACATGCCAGCATGACTTAGGCTGCAGCCTTGCTGGCTCTGTCATCCCCCTCAGCACCCTGCTTCCCTTCCCTTAGGGACCATCCTGCCTGCCACTGGTCCCTGACAGAGCAGGGTATTAAAAAGACTTCACAGCTGAAGCAGAGCAAGGTCCTTCCCACCCTCCCCTGGACAGCAGTGTCCTTCCTGCTCTGCCTGGCCTCTGGCAGAAAATGGTATCAGATGCAGGATTTGATCCCATGCCTCCAGGTTGTCTCACAGACCAGATCATGAATGGCTGCCCACAGGGGATCTGGTCTTTGAGATCAAAGAAGAGCACAGCTCTTGCCCTGCCTTGTTCACTGGCTCCCATTCAGGTGCCACATTCACAACACCCACTTTCCCTTGTAGTCCAGGAATCCAGGACTGGCTGGCAGGACATGGTGTACCTCTAATAGTAAGTAATGAATAAATAACTGAAAATGACAAATTTAATTCAAGCATTGCTTATTGTTATCAGTTGTCTGTTTTCTTTTTTTTTTTTTTTTCTTTTCTTATGTAAGAAGTTCCAAAAAAATCAGCAATTGGCACAGCTTTACAGATTAAATGGATTATTGTTCCAGTTGTTTAAAATAGGATAATTGATTAAAATTTTCATTAAATACATCTCTGTCCTTAAGGTTGAAAGAGAAGCTTAGAAGTTTAAGTCTTTCAGGATCCACACTGAAATAATTGTTCATGTTCCCAATTTTACACGGTGCTGCTGAAAGGCCAGAGTTTGTCATTGGGTGAGCTCATCCATCTAGGAGTGAAGGGTCAGCTCCTTGCCTCGAATGTGCTTGTGTGAATGTCTCCTGGGGTTACCTGGGTGTGACCAAGAGAAACTCCTAGCCCTAGAAATTAAGCAAAGAACATTCTCCCCTGGACTGACAATAATAATTGTGCTTTGCTCATACTAAAAGTATTCACAATAAAGCCCAGCATGAATAAAGAAACTCTACAGTCCACTCTGCACTGAAAAAATTCTCCCTGCAAAGCCAAACCATCTGAGCTCATAATGCAGAATGCATTTAAACACACTTAAACATTTAAAAGTCAGGGAAAGACTTTGATACTTTAAAACAATCACTGGAAACATTAAGTTTTTAATACAAGAACATAACACATTTGGCTACCTACACTTAAAATTTTTCATCAAAAAGAATAATTAAATTTAAATACAGTAATTTAAAGTACTGTGTTTCATTATAGTAGGTATGATGGAATTAATCATGAGAAACCATTAGGAATCTTCAAAGCTTGGAGCAGTTAGAGGCCTCATTCTACTATGATCTCCCAAATCTTTAAACCGTGTGGTCCTTCAAATGGTCTTCTGACAGTTCAAGGAACATTTTCACAGTAAAACTCCATAATGATTTAAAGATGTGACCTGTCCCTTCTGCTCTGACTACGATCATTCCTTCTATAACTGATGCAGGTATTATATAGAATAACTTTGCCATAAGAATGCATGTTTCCATAGATATAGCTGTTTCTTCAGCACAAATAATAATACTATTTCTGCATAAGGTCACTACAGTGAAGAAATATAGTAATGTGCATAGAAGTGTTACTGCATACTGCCTATGGTAAAATCCCCCCCCCAAATTCCTATAATCATAACTCAGAAAATGGAAGGTTCCTTCTTACCTGCTAAATTTCATTAATTATTTGATAAATTATTTAAAATGAAAAAAAAAAATTAATTCAACAGGAAAACTTATATTACCTTGATTCAAATATTCCTGTATGAGTATATTCTATTATTTTCTTCAATTTGATAAAGTATTTAATTCTTTTTTGCATGCTATATTGCATTCAGCTAAATTACTGGGCTAAAACTAATTTCATTATTGTATTGAAACCTTTCTAAGAAAGTCAATACTTCTCTTTTGAAGGGGGATTAGAAAAAACCTTAGGAGATTTTTAAAATTGCATTTCTCCATCTTTTGCAATTTATTTACATTTTCAAATTGTAGGATCACAGTTTTAGACTGCAAATCACAATATAATGTCATAGTAAAATGTACTTTACTGTTCTGATCATGACACCTTTAGTGTCTGGAAATGCTAGCAAACTGAAAAAACAGTAACTTCCATGGTTAAACTAGTTTCCTTAGCGATACAATACAGTAGAAGTGAAACTTGAATTTAGAGCAGTATCACACTGAAGACTTCCTCTTTGTACAATATTTTTCAAATTAACAAGCCAGTAACAGTAATTTTAATGAAATAAATAATTTGAAATAGCATTTGGGGTGGTACTGTTTGAATTAAGTTGAAATAGCTACATCACATTAACTTTTTTACTTTCTCATTTTTTATAGCTGTGGCACAAAAATCAGCATTTTTAGGGGACATTTAATTTCCTTTATTTAACAGTATCAGCTGAATGTCACTCTAGAAGTGTTATGGGACACCACACTTAGAGGCCCACCTTTGATCAGGTGATTTCTTATGGTATTTGTGAGTAAGGTTTCTGAAACACAGAAAGTGTATGACTGAGGATCCTGGTATGTAAATAGGACTAGCCACAAATCAGACAAAACAAGGACATATTTAACTAGGTTTTAGACTCAAAGGAGAACAAGCTCCACATTTCAAAGCTTTTATTAAAAATCATGGGATGAAACCTCTCTCCCCACCTGTCTGCACTCATATTCTTCTTGTATCTAAAAATCCTCCTGTTCTTACTATTTGGGACATTTGAATTTAGCTCTGTGCTTGTGGCTAGTTATAACATCAATCAAAATGCTTGATACAACATATCTTCTATCTGTCCTGCCTACCAACCCATGGCTTTCTGTATGAATCAGTGTCCCACCCTGCAGCTCAGGCCATCTCTATCTCTAGTTTTAAAAAGAAACAGGTGATGTTTTCATAGCTGAGATGTATTAAAATTAAAAATAACCACTCTACATTAAATGAAATCTTCTGATTTCTGCTGTAATTTAATACACATGAAGAAACCTTTTGGCTTAATATTTGTATGACTAGTTCCAGAACTGCTGACTGTGATCAGCTGTGTATCAGGGCAGGGGCTTTCATTTCTGTCTCTCTCCCATCTTTACTCTCTCTTCTCAATCTGTTTCTAATGACTTGTTCTTTTTGTTGTTAAGTTTTAAATCACTACAAATGCTTAACAGGACTTCTCTTTGCAGTAGTGTAGTTAATAAAATTCAAACTTATTTTGATGAGCACATGGGAATATAGTTCAAAAATAGAAAAAATGTCAGGGCTCTTAATAATGTTTACGACAAAGAATGGACAGGAAGATGTTCTGCTTGAAACTCTCTACAAAGGGATATTAACATAATCTCTCATACATGTTTCTCTGATTTATTAATATTTATAACAACACAATAAGACTGAAATAAGACTACAAGAAGACATGAGTTTCTGGAGTGTGTCCAAAGAAGAGCAATAAAGCTGTTGAAAGGTATAGAGCACAAGTCTTACCAGGAGTGGCTAAGGGTACTGGGGTTATTTTGTATGGAAAAAAGGAGATTGGGGGAGATAACTACATGAAAGGATGTTGTAGTGAGGTGGGGATCCATCTCTTCTTCCAAGTAAAAATGGATAGGACAAGAAGAAACAACCACAAGTTGCATCAGTGGAGGTTTAGATTGGTTGTTAGGAAAAATTTTTTCACTGAAAGGAATGCCAGACACTGAAGCTGTCTGTCCAGGAAAGAGATTGAGTCACCATCCTTGGAGGTATTTACAAGATGTGTAGATGTGGCACTTTGGGACATGGTTTAGCGCTGGATTTGGCAGTGCTAGGTTAACAGTTGCACTTAATGAGCTTGAAAGTCTTTTCCGACCCAGATGATTCTATGAAATTGTTGCTCCTTTTTTTTTTTTTTTTTTTTTGGGGGGGGGTGGTTTATTTTGTTTTGGATTTTTTTTTTTTTTTTTTAATTTTTATTTTCTTTCTTCCGAATAATTTCTAATAGCTTCATATAACTAGACTGGTAGATTTTGCTCATATCAAAGGGCTAGCAGACCCAGACCAAAGTATTTTCTGTGTTTGAAGATGTTTGTGCCTTGGCTGGATGTATGAATGAGTTTTCTGACATGAAAAATTCTGCTTGGAAGAAAATCTCCCATTCTCCTCTCTTCTCTAGCTATAAAGAGCTGATTTAAATCTATATCTTACAGGTAGATAGATGGCTGTTGTCACCAGCACTTAATTGAACTTGATTTTTCTGACTGGAAGCCATGTAAAAGTCTTAATTTCCATTGCTTTCTCACTGTTTAAACTGCCCAGAATTGAAATTCATCCAAAGGGAGATTATATGGAAGATTTAAATAAATTTTTTTTTTTTTTAAGAAAGGGAAAATGAAATGAGGCTGAGGCTGACTGGTCTGTAGTTGCCTGGGTCTTCCTTCTTGCCCTTTTTGAAGCCTGGAGTGACATTGGCTTTCTTCCAGT
Organism: Phaethornis superciliosus; assembly: GCA_023637945.1. Taxonomy (NCBI): domain Eukaryota; kingdom Metazoa; phylum Chordata; class Aves; order Apodiformes; family Trochilidae; genus Phaethornis; species Phaethornis superciliosus. The sequence goes on from JAJQWJ010000001.1 coordinate 10,950,588, forward strand.
CCTCAGGCACCTCTCCTATTATCCTTGATTTTTCAAAACTGATGAAAAGCTGCTTGACAACATCAACCAGCTCTCTCAGCACACGTATTGGGGGCCATGGATTTGTGTGTTTAGTTTATCCAAATGATCTATAACACAATCCATGCTGATCAGTAAAGAGTCTTCCTCTCTCTAGTTATGCTCCCTTACTTCTAGTGGCTGGGATTCTCGAAGGCTGGTCTTTGAAGACTGAGGCAAAGAAGGTATTCATCAGCTCTGCCATATCTGCACCTTCTGTTATCATATCTGCCACTTCATTTAGCAGTGGAATAAATTAAGGAATAAAGAAAGAAAATACAGCAGGAAAAGAAATTATACACTATGAATGAAATTCTACAAAGTGATCACTGGTTCTAGTAAGGAACATTTCAGAAGAAATAAGGAAATATACAAAAATTTGTAGTATTGCTTAGCATTCAAGAGGAAATAATGGAGCCTTACACCAAGAACAGCTGATTCTCTTCTTTGAAGTTCTAAATTTTCCTGTGCTTTCATCTGCTCTCTGGGAGGACAGCAGACAGATTTCATGTTTTATCTTAGCTTGTAAGAAATATAGCACATCAGTGCCTTCCTGATTTTTTCATTTTATTGAAGCTAATAACATCTTCAACAAATTATGTGCATATGGAAAGTAGTGCACAGCCCTTAGAGGATACTGGTAAACAGTTTTTTAGTTTACATTCCCATTTCAGCATTCACTTTGAGGATTTTTTTTCCCTGCTAATTGTCACAGAATCATAATCCCTTTCATGGGACTCTATATATTAGAAAATGATAAATAGATCACAGTTATCTCAAGGAAAAGAATGACTTTCAATAAGTGTTGAACAGTTGGACAGCTCTGCTGGAAATAAACTTGATCTAAATCTATCCCAGATGTATTCTATCTGACACTAGTTGTACAGAACCTTAGAAAATACTCCTTGTGAAGGTCCATAGGGTTCAACAGTGCTACTTCTTGGGAGTTCACTGTGTTGCTGTAACTGGGCTCTACACAGAGCTCATATCTGTGCAGAAAAGAATGATGAAAGGAGATATGGGATACTTGGTTTGAAATACTATCTATTGTTAGATGATTTGTCTCATATGTTATGATCAGATTAAGAAAATTTAAAAGTTGATGTTACCATAACAGCTTTAATTTTTCAGAATCCAACTTTAGTTAATATTACTGTATCTTCCTAATGTAAGGGTGGATGATGTAATTTCAAGTACTCCTATGAAATTACACTGTCTTTCTCTAACCTGACAGAATTTCAGGCAGTTCATTTAGGTTCATGAAGTTCAATCTCCACAAAGATCTCTTTAAAATACTCATTAAAATGGATGCCATGACAGATAGTCCAAATGGGACATGGTTCTCTCAGTTATTGATTTTTTTAAAAAGCCAAGTCTAAAGGAAGAGGATATTTTGTTCATCTGTCTGTGTATTGAGTAAAAGAAACAGTGTATGTATTTCTGTTAGAGGCAGCCAGTGCAGAATGGAAAACTGCTGTGTTTGACATGGCTTAGAGGAACAATAATGTGCAGATGAAGAACAAATGGCATATTTTCTCAATTTGCAACTCAACCAATGACTGACTTTTAGTCCAACTTATGATGTTCATGACAATGCTCTTGGAGTCAAAGGATTACACACACAGTAACGTGCAATCTCAAATGCATGTTAAATTTGAAATAAATACAAGAGTAAATAAATAAATAAATAAAAATAACATCTTAAATGTTTCATGTTTCATATTAGTTCAGCATGGAGATCAAACAACATTTCTTTTTCAAAGTGGTATGTTTGAAAAATATCATAGAATTATAGAATATACTGAGTTGGAAGGGACTCATCAGCATCGTCAAGTCCAGCTCCTGGTCTTCTGCCTTCCTATGATAAAACCTTACTCAAGCTTTAGGGTTGTCAAATCTTCACAGACAGGAAACCCAATTTAAGCTGGTCTTCTTGTTAACCACTCCTTATCATTACTCTCACTGATCCTTTGGCCAGGGCCTGTCCTAACCAGCTCTTTAATCTTTGTTAACAATTTTTGTTCCTTCAGTTATTAGCAAAAATGTGTCCAACGCTCTAGGGGTGATCCAGTAACCTTCAAAGCATAAGACTAAGAAACAGCCTTTCCCATTTTCCATCTGCAAAAATCTCTAAAAAGAAGTCATCTGCCTTATGTACTGTTCTTTACTCTTAATTTTATTTCCTACTAATGCTAGAAAACATTGCCCATTTCAAGATGGCCACAACCTAGGCACATTCTGCATAGTTAAACTCCCATATGTTACTACAGAGTAAAAATGTTCTCAGTTCTATATAACCATTATGATAACAAAAATGCTCTCACACGATGCAACAATATATGTAAAATAAGTCTGTTTCAGGACTTCTTATTTCTTATTTCGTTCACCTCCCTGATTTTGAGTTTGTGGTTTCTGTCAGAATTTTTTTTTATCCATATGTGTCATGATCCAGTTTCTATCCTCTTCAGAAATTTGAAGTGGAAGTGAAACTATACAAGAGAACAAAGAAAAAGATACCTAACTCTTAATTTCAGATAAAATAAGCAATGTATGTATGTGTTACTACAATATTAGAAAAATATCTGTGACTTGACTGGGGATATTTTTTGGAATAATTTAGCATGTTAAACTCTGATAAGTGTTAACAGTTTCACTGTTACCAACAATATAACCTGAATGAAAAAACATACTCCAGAATTATTCTAGTTTACAGTCCCGTAGTCAGAAGTTATAATCAAATTATGCTTCCAAAATAGAAAATTAAATATGTTTAGTTTTACTAGTTAATGAATGTAGTACTTAGATTCCTTTTAGAGACATCTGTTCATTAGATCAGCATGTCTATTCTACTTCTCTGCTCTGATAGGTTTTAATTTTCATGTTCAGTTACCAAAATCTGGAAATATAACCCCACAAAGGCTTGGAAACAACTTCAAAGTAAAAACAAAGAAAAAAAAAAAAAAAAAAAAAAAAAAAAAAAAAAAAAGGCTACTAAAAGTGATTTTTAAAATGTTACAAGCATCTGGATTTTGGTATTATGGAAACAGGAGGGAAATTTATTAGCATTTTTTTTTCAGAATGGGCAGCACCTGCAGCCTACAGGGGATAATATACTTCAGCTTCTATGGGAAATACACATTACACTTTAGAAGGTTACCATCCTCAGGATGTCCCTTTGTATCAAGGAAAAGGTTGATTTTATAAATTTACTATATTTCTAGAATCCATCTTGAAAATTAATCCAGGCATGGATCTACTTATGCTAACCCAGCATCAGTAGAAATCAATCAAAAAACTCTCATTTATTTCAGTAAGATTTGTATTTGACTCTAATTAGAATATGCAGACGTGCATCTTTTTATGAAGCAAGTCAATAGCACAATGAAAGGAAGTTAATAAACTTAAAATCACAGAATGTGGTTGACTATTAAATACCACTGAGATAGGCTGATCCCATTTGAGTGCTGCACCCTCAGCAACATACTGAAATGCTTCACCTGAATAAATTGCTTTTCATTTGTGTTCCTCTGATTTTTTGTTTTGTTTTGTTTTTTTTTGCAGAGAACATTTTGTGTTTTGTGTACAAATACTTCCCACTTTGAATGAGTTCTATAGTAAATTTCCCTATATGTAAATAGAAACACAGGAATAGTCAGTGGTACTTTGTGGCTGCTGCTATAGGCAATCCTTAATTATGCCTATTGATTAATCCTTGATTATGATGACATTTATTTGTATAATATTTTATCCATCCATATTTTGCAAGATGTGTACAGGAGACAGACCATGTCATCAGGTATGCCATGAAAAAAAGTCGAAAGATACCTTCCTGGCTGTCTAGAGTAAATTAACGGTAGCAGTGAATCTTCTATGTTATCACCCTTGACATCTGAATTTCTGGCACTATATTTTATATTCTTTCTAGACTATTCACAGAGGGAAGTTTAGTCCTTAGTGCGTGGTTTATAGGTTACTTTAGGCAGGCTATTTCACATGGTAAAAATGGCAAGGGCAAGATATGAAGTCACCAAGAACATATTCAATATTGTCACTAATGAACAAAATAAATTGTTTTAAAATTCTATGTTTAAACAAATTAGAAAGGAGAGTGGAATATTCATATAATTACTTGAATAGTAGAAGGTGTCCCTGCCCACAGAAGGGGAGTTAGACCTAGATGATCTTTAAGATCCCTTCTAAGCCAAACCATTCTATGATTCTATGATTTTTTTGCTGACATTCACAGTGGAAATAGAGTTCATCTCTTTCTGAACAGCAAGTGTTTTCCTGTCTGTTCTGCCATGAAACTGATGATACTTTAACACTAGAAATCCCTCATTATTTTTCCTTTTCCATCCAGAAGTTTACCTAATGACAAGCTTAGTGCCAAGGTGTGTTTTTCAGGGTAGCACAATGTATATAAAGGGTCAGAAGAGAGCAAATATGTGCTTCAGCTTGCTTCTTAGAAGGCTGGCCAGCTGTCTCCCAGCATAATGTGTGCATTGAGACAGCTGTACAAAGTATTTCAGAAACATGTGGGAACAGCATGTGTTGTTACAGGTCACTTGGTTACTCATTCTGTGAATGCCTTGTTATTCCCACACGTGGGCTTGTGCCCTGGAGAAAAGTCCATAGTAGCCTGCACCATGGAAAATTAACTGATAGGCAAGGATTCAGGTATGCCTTAATTCAATATTTAGCAATATGCTGAGGAATATAAGTCTGGAAGAAACACTTATCAAACAGTAGAACTGGGTGCCAGGTGTAATATGAGATGGCTGAATAGCTTTGGTCTCTGAGTTGTACTTATGGAAATTCAACTTCAAATGTAAAGCCTCTTTGCTTTCTTTTCTTAACACTGAAGTTTTACATAGTTTGAAAATTCTTGTACATATTTGTACAAGTGGGATTTTAGAAAATACTACAGCCAGCTGAATTGCTGCATATTTTTTTTTTTTATATTATTTTTCTATTCTGGACAAAAGGCATAAACACAGCTTTTGTAGGATCTTTTCTTACCTCTTCTTTTGCTCTAGAAATCTATTACTCATGAATGCAATACCTTCTAGTGGTGTAGTGTCCTTTTTTTGCAAATATTTGTAATTGAAAGAGCTGTTCATAGCCGAAAATTAACACCATATCAAGCTCTTCATTCTGTCTAGATTCAGAAAGTCTCTAAAACATGCTGAGAAACAGTATGAAGTCAGTATCCCATTCACACACCAAAAAAATTTTTAGAAGATCACAACTGATCGATTTATGAACAAACAGATGCATATGAGCTTTTTTTCATGTCATTTAAAAGTTACTAAACTATCACTCTGAAAAGGATTTGGCATTCTGGTGTAAGTAACTTTGAAATGAGGCACTGTAAATCATTGTTACTTTTAATTATGGGCTTTCTCTAAAGTTCTCTAAAGTCTCTAATAAACAAAATGTTTATTATATTATTTTCAAATACATATTTTATTGTATTTTCATTTATCAACACCTCTTCAGATTTTTCCCAGACATTTTTCCCAGAGTTTGTCTGGCATGTGCCAGTACTGAGTAGGCTGCAAAATCCTTTTCTCCCTAGAGAGTACTTAATTTACAGTAATTGCTTTTGTTTGGTTTCTTTTTTACTTGTTTATTGCTACTTTTTGTTTGCTTGTTTCTTGCCTCTCTCAGTCCTTTATACTGCACTCAGTTGTGACAAGATATTGTGAATTTCTGATCTTTCAAGTGCTTTTCACTTTGTTTCCAGAAGGACACTGTAAGATTTTTAAACTAAAATTATCAAGAGCCTCTCTTAGCAAACAACATAGACTCAAAGATAGCTGTTCCCAACTCTGTAACTGCTCACCCATACATTTTCCTATCTATGTTTAAGTAGTCACAGTAAGCTCGGTGATACTCTTCATAAGTATAATAAAATACATGCGTACATGAAAGATTAAAACCTTATCCAGAATTTGTCATGGTGAACTAAGTTGGGTGCACTTGTTTTCTTTGGGAAGAAGAGAGTTTGCTTGTTGAAGGATATAGAAAACAATTCAAAGAATAATCAAGGAGAAACAAAACAGAATAAAGGACTATCATCACAGAGCTGTTTATTATTATACTGTATGTATATTCTCATGAATGGGATATCTTATAAAATCCAACAGGAGATGAGACCTTTTTACCTTGATGCTTGCAAATTGAGGCTCTCTGTTCTTGCCCACTCTTCCACAAAGAACTGTGCTTTCTTCCCTACCTCTGGTTTCATTTTGTTTTGGCTACCATTGGAAGCCCTACACTGAGAACATTGTGTTACCTAGTCACAACCAAAAACTTCTTCATGGCTAAATACACATGAAAACAGCAGGTTCCCTGATCTCAGGTAAATACTTTCTGCAGTGAGATCTAGATCCTGGCTCTTTTTTCTAGGCTACCATCTCATTGAATGAGTGGCTTTCAGTAGTCCCTTCAGTCTCACTTAGGAAAGAAAAGAGACTTGAAAAAATACTTACAGAATTTTGTGGCTAGCATTGGATAGTCAGTTGTCAATGATGCATGTTTGGTTTACCCTTACAGAAAAATCCCTTCAAAATAAAAAATGCAACCTTTCACTTACAAAAGCATTGAAAAATTAAGAAGATAATTAAGAGAACAGCTAAACCAGTATTCAAATGATGAACTATTTAAACTCTTTAGTTGAAACTAGGACATATAATTGGGAACATTTCCACTGGTTACAGATCAAGAGTAGATAAAGTCAGAATTTCTGTTCCATTTCCAAGTTTTTCATCTTTAGTTTTAATCCATTATCACGAACAATGAGGCTATAAACATTCTGGAAATAAGTCTAATAATTGCATTTTTCTTCTCTCCTTTCAATGAATCTTGGAACGTTGCCTTCACCATCTATTTGAAAGGTCTGCTAATATAACACATAAATATTCCTGCTTCTTTTTAAATGTCTTAGTTTGCTTTGTTGCTGTTATTATTTGTAGGCATCTATATTCAGAATCTATATCCCCAGCGTACACATATGTGACCTTGTTTTCCCAGGGTAAATTAAGAAATCTGCAATTAATTGTAAGAACCAGCACTGTTTTCTGAGACTATACTGTGGCTTCCAGTCAAACAAATTCCATATTCAGTCACATCTTCTTTTAATATAGTAAGTTCAAAGACACTATCACTTTGCCAAAAGGAAAAAAAATTACACAAAACAAACAAAACCAAGAAAAAGCAACAGTCCAAAGAAAAAAAAAAAAAAAAAAAAAGAAAAAGAAAAAAACCCCAACCATGACAAAAAGAACAGAAAGATCTGTTCTGTTCAAGTTGTACACTGATCTAGAGAAGAGAATGCTAAGGAACAATGAGGTCAGTTTTCATCAGACTGCTATCAGTATAACAGTAGAATATCTCCACTTATTTAAATATTTGTCATTGTGTTGGGACATAGAAGAAGTTCATGAGCTCATGAAAACAAATGGAAATCTTCCTCTGTATTCAGTTTGCTTTGAACCAGCTTCTGTGACAATGTAAATAGAGAGAGAAAAGGTCTGATACTTCCCAAACAATAATTCCTTCATTAAACTTCTTTAAGGGTATCTCCACTATGTATTTACCTCCCCCTGCCTAGTTTGAAGGAAGGTCACAAAATGCCTTCTAAGATAAATGTTAATTAATAGTTAGCAAGAATCTTACCTGTCCATGTCTGCACAATTGCTGAAATATTTGCAGTACATTTCAATTACAAGATAAGGCAGACTTCACACTGCTCACAATATTCTACACATTGCTCTTTTTTTTTAACTTTCCTGATCATGCTAAGAGAATTTTACTGACTTCTTTGAGCACTTCTGTTGTTACTACTAATTAATCCCTCCAGGATTTCTGAAAAAATATACAAAGTTATCTGGTGGTATCTGCAAACTCTGTATTTTTCTAACAGGTAAAAGAAGTGTGAGAAGAGTAGTAAAAAGAAAGAAGGAGGCGTGGTTAAGTGTTAGCTTCATGGTCTTGTTATCCCTGATTATGGAAAATATTTATTTTAATAAATGTAATTTTTTGTCTCATTTTTTGTGAGTTATGAGTAGTGAGTGTTCCCATTAAACCCAAAAGTTATTTGGGTTTTCTGAAACCATTAAAGCATTTGAATACAAGCTTCCACTGGTGTGTGTACGATGGGTTAGTCATGCAATTCTTAGAAACAATAAGTGTGAATTTGTTCCACTGCACATATTGCATGAACACATACCCTTTGAAGATTAAGTACCATATGTTTGGTTTGCTTTTTCTTTAAAAAGAAAGACAAAAGACAACACGTGAAAAAAACCCACAACACTTGTATAGAAAGGAAATAATGAAAAACTTAAATGGATTTTGAAATATGGACAGTGACTGCAGCGTTCCCTCAACCATCATGTTAGCTGCTAAAAGGCAATAGTCATACACTAGATATAAACAAAATTACTTCCATAATTCTGTCAGTATTCACCTCACAAATAGTATCACTGCTAGTTTAACTGTTACAAATACATTATCCTTCATGAAGTGCCTCTGCAGGATGAATAGAAGTAGATATGTTATGAATCCTCTGTGGAAAAACACATAAAACTGATAAGGTGCTGATAACAGCTTCACAAATTCTTCCTAAAGTTTAATAAGAGCTTTTCACTGTTCTGTTAATTCAAAACTAGAATTTAGACTATTAGTTTTCATCTGATTGATTAAGCAGTGGTATACAGGGGCATATGGAAAACATGTACCCATATGCCTTTGTCTACAAAATCTGTAGTAAGTAGTCTTCTGCAAATAATATGGAGCATAAAGTTGTCAGAGTGGCCAGAAAGTGTCTTGTATATTTACTTTACTTTCCAAAATCACTCTGCAACTGTTGGTACAATTTGGTACTTTTGCACCACAGGCCCCCAGAGAAATCCAATTTCATTATTGCTGTATTTGTGATGCCAGTTGCAAATGGTATTGTGGTGCAAATAGATATATGAGTTTCATGTCAGACTGTTCAGATAATAGCAGACAATCATCTGCAAATTATTCAGTTTTTGTACCAACTGATTTAGTAAACAAGGAGACAAGACTGAAAATTATTGTTCAAACTCTGTAATTAAACTTTTCTAAACTTTTTTTCTGAGGTTTTTGTTTTACTTTCAATTTCACATATAGGAAAACATAACATGGCACGAATTAATCGGATTTTTCTTTTCTGTCAGTACACTGACGTACGTGATTGCAATGTGGATACATTGAAAATTTTAAGAATGCCTCTTGAATCAGCAAAATTACATCCAAGCTAGCATGAGGCAGTGCCAGCATAGTTTGCACTGTCTAAAGATAAACTCATCAACAGACCTCCCTCCTTTGTCAGGACTAAAAAGATAAAATGCTAATCAGAATGACTCCTGCTAAGCCGACAGACTGGTAATGCAAATTGTATCAATTACAAGAACTAAAGAATTCGGGGAAAACCTGAATACAAAGGGAAGACCTACATTTAGCAATTTTCTACCTTTGGCAATAATTGATGAGAAGAAGGAACTTTTTACTATAAAAATTCAGAGGAAAAAGGGGACAATCAGAAGCGAAGAGAAGAGAATCAGCAGCGAGTAGTGGAAGGCAAAAGAGCAGCAAATACTGGTGAGATGAGTGCGAAGGGACAGTGACACCGGTGGGGAGGCGGCACGAAGTGGAGATTTCTTCGGAAGGTGAAAAAACTGATTGCTCTTTCTTTTCTAATGGCCCTTCCCTGAGGTGATTAATTTGTTTCAAACCCTGCTCTCCCTGCGTTCCTCTCCCACTATTAACTCCTTCCTAAGATTCCTTTCAGCGTGGTGCCATTTTCCCTGAAATTAACCATTGTAATTCATTTAAACCATAAAACTGGTTACTTTGGAAATTTGTAGGATGTATGTGTGCAGTTGCTAATATTTTCTCACAAATAACATATATTAATAGTTACGGGCTGTGACAGTGATGAAAAGATGCTCTAAATGCTATTTAAATTCTTAAAGACTATTGCAATCTGAAAGAAAATTTTTACACTGCCAATTTACTTCAAGTAATAATCTGTAGTTTTTATGTTTGTGGGTATTTTTTTATTTGGTTGGTTATCTTTTTTCTTAGATGACAGCTTTTTAGTAAAACTTGAGAGTTTTCCTGAGTCATGTCACTGTGATATTTTAGGAACAAAGAACTAACATGCTGGTGTGAAAATTGTTGGTTGTTGTGGCTCACCAAAGATTACAGGGCCATTATCATATGTACAGACCCAGAGGGATGTTCGTCTCCCATAAAAATATCTCTATTAAAATAATTTGTCTTTCTTTCTTTGTTAACTGCAGCAATAACTGAAGCATAATTATTTATGCTTTGTATTTTCTTGCTTTCAAGAATTACAGAAGACTATTGATGTTATCCACAGCAGCCTCTGCTGAATAGATCAGAATGAAGAACAGTGCTAGATCTGTTATACTCTTCACAGACTATTAGATACAGAAAACTAACTCTGAAATATCCCCTGCACTTCTAAAAGATTTGTAATTTTCTGAATAAAGATGTTTCTTGAACTTCTGCTACAGGTACACCTAGCGAACTGCTGAATGTCCAAGGCAAAAAGTAAAATAAAGCTCCCTCTCGCACAAGAACCTTGGATTTCATAGAAGACCAAGATCCTTATGTGTCTACATATTACCCAGTTACCTAAATATAAATCTGTAGAACCATCTGAGGTTCCTAAGATAATAAATATATATATATATATATATATATATAAGGAGCAGGCATGTATGACAGAAGAGCTATGGAAGAGCCATGTCCTTCTGTATCAGTGACTGGAGGTACAACAGGATTTCCCTGAGCATCTCAAATTTTACTGGAGGTCTCTATTTAAGTAAATGAACTGGAAATCTGATCAATGCAATGAACCTTAGAGATTTGTTAAGGTGACACCAAAGTACATGCTCCAGGAATTCAATTAGAGGTAACTCAAGCACAAAAATTAGGTATACATATGTTCTTGTTTTCAGATTAATTGCACACTGCATTTCTTTTTCTAGACATAAGCATCTGGTGCAATTCAAACTGCAATAGGTGAGTCTGCATCGCCACCCGTCTGGAAGGTAATTGATTCTCTTAGTTCTGCTCTGCACCTGCCAGCAGCACCTGAATGCTCTGATTTCACAGTTTCCCATTTTAAACCACTGACATCTGCAGTGGGATATGATTCCAAATGTGTCTAGTGGTGTTTGGATGCCCTAGAGGCCATATTATGTCAACAATTCTTGGTTCTCTTGGTTGTTTTCATCAAACCAATCTTTGTTTTTCTTTGAGGAAAACCCTTGGGATTCCTCAGAGGACTGCAGGATTCTATTTTTAATGTGTTGCCAAAGAGCTTCATGAGAGGGATCTATGGGATGATCTAAAAGTCTATCTTGAAGGTTTATCTGGAAGCTTCTTCTCATTGCTTTTTTTTGAAGATTGTTAACTTTGAGCCTCATCCTTGGGATGCCACCCCTCTTAAGTTTGGGCTTAAAGTAGAGGGTAATTTTGCATCACACAAGGCAGTGGTCTGTATGACATTCTGCACTGGGCATCACTCGGGTATGAGGGACATCACAAGCATTTCTCTGGAGCACTAAGACATTGTCAATGAGGTGCCAGTGCTTGGATCAATGATGTATCCAGGTTGTCTTCAGGCTGTCTTTCTGTTGGGAGACAGTGTTGGTGATGATGAGCTGCTGCTCAGCACAAACATCTAGCAGTCCATTGTCATTACAGTTTCCAACACCATGCTTGCCTAGTACTCCTTTTCAGACTTCATAGTTCCCTCCTACTCTGGCGCTGAAGTCACCAAGAATTATGACCTTATCACCGACAGGAACCTTTTGGGTGAGGCGGTGCAGGTCAGTGTAGAATGTGACTTTTTCTGCATGGTCAGCTTGGAGGGGTGGGGCATATATACTGAAGAGAACAATATGTTGCTTGTTGTGTAGTGGGAAGTGGAAGGAAATAATGTGATCAGAATGACCTGTCGGCAAATTTTCAAGTTTGGAGGCGATGGAGTTTTTAATCATGAAGCCAACTCCTGAGTGGTGTCTTTCAATTTTGGGTTTGCCTGACCAATAGAGTGTGTGACAGCACCATGTTCTTTAAGACCACCTTCATCATGAAGATGAACTTCAGTGAGAGCAGCAATGTCAATGTTAAGTCATGACAGTTTGTGGGCAATTAGATGACACTCAGGACACCCACTGTCTGCTGTATCAAGTATGGTTCTGATGTTCCAGCATGAGAGTGTCAATCCGAGCACACCTTTAGAGGCAGGTGTATGTCTTTGTCTTTGTTTGACCGCATCAGAAGATGCTCATTGACCGCAGCTAGCCAACCAGGTGGGGAGTGGAGATGAGCTTTGGTTAGGCCTCCTTTTCTAGGCCCCTTTCTGTATGGAGCAAGCAGTGCTCTCCTTGCAAAAGGCTGCTTGGTCACTCAGGATTCTGCCGAGCAAGACTGTCATCTCCTGGGTCAGTCTTGAGTGACATTCCAGATCTGCACACTGTTATGTGAACATAGATTTGTTATGTTTGTTATAACTGCAACATAGTGTTATGTGAGCACTTTTGCATAATACAAACTACATGTAAAGCCAATAGCACCTTATTTAGGATTTTAATTGTAAACACATAAGACTAATTATAGTTAAAAGGCATAACTCTTTTTCATTTTATTATTGAATTAGTGTTAATTAGTTAGCCAATGCCTGTTCTGACTTGTTCCATTTACCATACTGCAGATTGCATGAGACATATAAAGATTACGTTACAGTGAAAGAACCAGAAAAGATGTGAAACATGCCCATTCTAAATATAACAAAAAAGCATAAGGGCTGAGGTCATCTAGGAGAAAAGGAGTTGAAGGGTGACCTCATTGCAGGATACGGCTTCCTCACAAGGGGAAGAAAGGACTGGTTCTCATTTCTTCACTCCTGTGACTGAGTACAGGACTTGGGCAAATGGTAGGAAGCTGAATCGAGGAGGCTTAGGTTAGATATCAGGAAAAGGTTTTTCACCCAGAGGGCAGCTGAGCAGTGGAACAGGCTCCCCAGGGAAGTAGTCACAGCACCAACACTGCCCAGGTTCAAGAAGCGTTTGTATGATACTCTCGGGCATATGGCTGTGCCCAACACAGGGACAGGAGTTGGACTTGATGATCCTCATGGGTTCCTTCCAACTTGGCATATTGTATGCCTCTCTCTATATGTGTGTGTAGTTATAGATGTGCACAACTCTTTCTCTCAATCAGTAAATTTCCTTCATTTTCTCATAATTTTCTCTTAATCAGCTTTTAAGGCTTCAAAAAAATATTAAAACTATAATAAATTATATTTCCCAGAGCAGTTTGGTATAACTTTGATTAGTTCTCAGGTACCCCCTAGCTCTACTGTGTAACCCAAAATTATATATGTTGATGTAGATCAAACAATTTCTGTGGAGACAATGGATATTTCACTGTAGTCTTAACCTTCCTTCCTAAAGCTACTTTTCACCTTTTCATTTTTCACCAATATTTCACACCAAGCAGAGGTCTACAGAAATAAAATCACCTAATAAAATTCACTTAACTTTGAATGACATAAAATGACATAAAAATGACATAGTTAGATATTAGACACCATAGATACGCAAAACACAAAACTAGCAAATAGACTAAAAGAAATCCTTTCAAAGAACATATGCAGAAATTTTTTTCTTGAAGGTTGCTAATGACTTATAACTTTCTGATATGTAAACAAGGATGCCTTTCCTTTTCATTCTAACACACAGAATGTTTATGCACACAGAACTTTTCAAAAAAGCACCAAAACATTTAAAATCCTTTTAAATAAATACATTTTAACTAATCCCCCCTCCCAAAAAAAAAGCAAAACAAAAGAAACCCCACCACCAACAAAAAACCCAAACAAACAAACAAAAACAAACAAAAAACAAACCTAAAAGAGCAATTGGTGTGGAAGAAATATATTTTAGGAATTGTTTCTGAATATCTTCAGTGTAAATGTAGTGCTTAATTATGATAAAGATAATTCCTGAGAAAAAGTATCACAGCTCTAGCAATTGTATTCAGATATTATTTTTTAAAGATTAGAGTAATTAGCAATAACTTCATAAAAATGTAATGTGAATATTAGGTATAGCTTGGGGAGATTTAAACCACAGAAGTAAGACACAGACAAGACCTACTAGATCATCCAATGCACATCTCTGGCAGGAAACATTCTTTCTTAATGACAGTTTTCATAATTTTTTTTTCCCAGTTAGTGATGAATGACCAAAACATCTGGGGCACTACTGCTTGTGTAGGAAATATTTTAGACAAAGCATTGTCACGAATGTCATCTTTTATTTTACATCAATTCTTAATTCATCGTTTTAATCTTTTTGTGCAAGTCACCAACTAGGCCATCACTCTTAGTATTTCTTTTCTTCACTTGTCCCATATCCACTTGCCAATCAGGTCCTATTTTTATCTTCTCTTCAGTTTGCTTATACTTTTTTCTCTATCATTATGGCTGTAGTCAAACAGAGTTTGTTACCAGGCTAGGTTACAGCAAAGATTGACTGTCTCTGTAGTAAGAAGAAGAAGAAAAAAAAAAAAAAAAAAAAAAAAGAGAGAGAGAAAAAAATAGGATGTTTTAGCACTCCTTCTGGCAAGCCTAATCTGTTGTTCAGAAAAATAAAATTAAGGAGCTAAATTACTGCAATGCTTCTAAGCATGACTATTGCACAAAATCACTAGTTCCATCAATTAGACTTATGCTATATATGTTCTCAGATCAACAAAAGTTAATTTTTGTGATACGGTGTTAACATATTGCCTCTTAGGTCTATCAGTTACACTCATTGTATTTGGGAAAAAAGCTAAGTATGGATTACAAAGCTATAGCTTTGTAGCTACAACTACAGTTACACCTGGAGTTAGTATTTGAACATTAGAAAGTCATGTCCTAATGACTGATTAAAGAATAGCTTCCTGGAGTGAAATTTAACAAAGTATTACTTGAGTTTGAAATGGAAAAGTGTAATATTTCATTGGCCTGGATGACAACATATAATATTCATAGTTTTCAAACTCAACATGGTTCTCTAATTCAGTACAGATGCTTATAACAAAGTCACTCAGTGTCTGAGTGACACAATAAACATTTTACTGCTTAGCTAAAAATTTTAATAATTGCTTCACTTATTCATCATGGGCTGATGAATACAGAAATAGTTCCTGATTTAGACTTGACCTTTCTTTTCAGTCATCAGTCATTTGTATTGCATAGCCAAGTGTATCATAAATGTGCCTTTCTCTTTGGATGTAAGTGTGCAAAGTTCAGCTATAAGATTCTCACTGAGAATGTTTATTTCTTTAAATATTCATTAACTGCTGAAGTGTAACAATCATTACTTTTGTAGCATATGCTGCAATGACTGAGAGAAAAAGTCTATCACTTCTTGGAAAATCAGAAACAGAAGGATTCAGACCCCTTAGATCTGATCTGGGTTGGAACTTCACACTGAATGGAAATGTGCAGGTTCCACTTTGCAGTCTAGTGGCAGCTAGGGACTAGTATTTTATTTCTGACACAGGCTGCTTCTTCCCCCTGACAGAGGCACAACCACTGCCTGGGACAAGTCTTAGGTGTGGCTCCCATTGTTTATCCAGTTATTAAGTCTGTGACAGGCTGGTTTCCTGGAGCAGGAAACAAGACCTAGATCCCCACTCCTCCATGTTTCAGTGAGCCATAGAACTGCTCTTTTCTCTGCTTGCTCTTTCTTTCTCCACAACAATTCTGACTCCCCAGCAATGGCCCAATATCAGAGGCTTTGAAGAGGAGTCATTGTAATTTACACAGAACAATTGCCTGGGGATGTGAGTGAAAGCTTTACCTGTCCATCTTCTCAACATGGCCATGGTATAAATCTTTCCATTTCCAAAAATGCAAATTTTGGCACTTCCATTTTCAGCTGATCTGGAAAGAGAAAGCTGTGTTCATGCTTAAGAAAAGACATCAGGATAATTTTGAATTATGAAAGGTCAGGCTAAAAAAGTCTGATTCAGGTAATTAAAGGTAAAACAAAGACAACCTGGACCTCTGAACTATGTTATGGTTTTTTGTTGTTGTTGTTATTTAGTTGATTGGGTTTTTTTATTATTTAATTATACCTGAGTCAGTATTCTGCTGAAATCTCCTTACTGAAAACCTTAAACTCAAAAATCATTTAAAAAGAAATATAAGCATCTTATTACTCTACACAGCCAGAAGACAGAACGGATATCCATACTGAATAAATTTGATGCCTAGATTAATCCATCTGGGATGAAATAATTGCCTGGATACTTAAAATAAGCTACCTGAATCTGAGTTTTACTCTTAATGAAACTTTTGTCTTCAATTCTTGTCCTTATAAAATTAATGTATAAGTTCAAGGACTTCATAAAAGTCAAATTTTAATTTTGTATCAAAATCCTTCCCTATAAACTGTGTCCAAATATGTGTGCTTTTAATGTATTGTGGGAATATGGGAGAAATTTTCTACGTCTTGCCAGCAATACTACATATTACAGATCAGGAGAGAAGTGAAGATAGTTCTCCTTTAATGAGGCTGTATATATAAAAATAGCAACAAATATTATCCCATCTGAATTACCCAAACTGATTCAAATTGCCCAATTTAAAACTTGTCAAGAAGCCAAGTTTAACATTTCATGTACTCTTGCAAGCGGTGCCATGAGATCTCTTAATGATCAAAGGTGCCTGACTTCATTTTAATGACTTAAAGTATGTTGTGCCCTAACACCATTGTAGGTCAGAGATACAGTATCAGGTCACAAAGAAGGTTTCAACACTCAAATTACCAATGCTTCTTCCTCATCATTTAGATCTTCATTCCAGAAATATACCTGTCTAAGAAGCATCTCATTTGGAATTGTATGATTATGAAAAATGATGTGTTTAGAAACCTCATGTCTCCTCATCTGAGAACTGATAATACTTCATTTTATACAGTGGTGCTGTGATAAACAAACCACAACTATGTGTGCATATGCTTCTACAGAAGATATTCCATAGACCTCCTCTCCATCCCTCAACTATTTTCCAGTAGTTAATTGTTTCATAATAGAAAGTTATCAGTTGCACTTTTGTAATTATGCAGGACAAGAAAGTCAAACTTAAGTTTAGAAGGAACTCTATCAAACATGTTACTGTTTCTGTTTGAATGATAACCAGACATTTTTCTGTTAAAGTAAGCCAGTTAACTCACATGACTGGACAATCACCCACAAGTTTGGACAATATCATTTCCATAGTTTCCAGTGCAAGGTGTTAGCAAAAGCACTTCTATTGCAATGGAATCTCAATACATATTTAGCAAATTCTATTCATCTGTTGCCTGTCACTAGTATACCTTCATATCAAAGGAATAAAATTTACAGTAAAGACTGCGTATGATATTACAAAAGACTTTTGTTTTCTTTTAGAGAGTTCTGTTCCATACAGAGAATTGAGCAAAATCTCTATTGTTTCAAACATAAATTAGAATGACTTCTTTTATTTTCAGTCTGGAGTGTCCAGTGGAGACATGTTACTTTCATGATCCCTGGCAATTCAACAACTGCAGTTGGCCTGGAGGCAACTGAAGTAGTATTTGTGTGGAGAGTTAACAAGCCCCAGGGGACCTGGAACATGAGCAAAGGCATAACCATCACAACAAGCCCATATTTTCTTACAGCTTGCTTGCTGTTGTAAGGTCATAGGCTGTAAAGCCGTGGTTAGCGAGAGAAATTAGTCATGAAAACAGCATAACTCAGTGGGGATTCGTAATACATGAATCAACTCCAATTTTTGTTTGTTTAAAAGAAGCTGCCTTGAAAAAAAGCTCTTAATAATATCCTAGTGGCATAAGTCCATGTTTGGGAGGGTTTCTATTAAATGCATCACTTTAATAAATTATTTCAATTAGAGGACAGGAGAGCCCAAAAGTGAGAATAGTATGGAGCAAAGATACACTCCTCAGCCAGGAAAACAACCACACCTAGTACAAGAAACTATGTTGGCCCCCTCTGAAAACGACTAACCTTTCTGGATGCAAATTTTTATGGGGTTGCATCCACTGCAAAAGCAATGGAGAATTCATTTATAAAACTTAGCAGCTGTTGAAAGCTCAACAAGGATTTAAAACTAGCAGCCACTTGGGATATCTGTATAACTGCATTGCTAATGGAGTGTCACTGGGGTATCTAGCCCAAGGTGATTCACTGCCATTAACACCTGTATTAAACAAGCCTAAATCAAGAGGCCTCACCTGGTTATATTTTAAGAGAACTGAGGCCTTGTTACCAAGCAGCAGCCTGACACTTGTTATGTCTCAGGGAGATCCCTGGGTGGGAATATTAATTAAAAAAAAAAACAGCAATAAAGCAACTGTCTCTGCCATCATTACAACATCTAGGAAACAATAGTTCAAAGCATGATAAGCAGATGGTGCATTTCAAAGTAAAGATATTACAAGATAGATAAAATGTTTGGAGAGATAATTTGGTAGGCTTGTAAAGCAGTAGATTTGGTTCATCTTTGTTCTCTGCAATAGTTTTGTATATTGAAGGATTGGTTTTGTTGTTGGAAAACTCTTAAACTGAGTCAGAGCCACACTTTACTGAACCAAGATACACACCAACCCACTCACACCTGTGAGTCACTTTGGAAAGAATTGTTCAGTGTAATGAAAAGGTGGACATCTCACATAGTTTCAGATAACTGAAGATTAGACAGCAAAAGAATAGAAACCAGCTGTTCTCTACACTCACTGAGAGCAAACAGCAGGCAGTTATAAACATAAGAAAGGAGACCAACGTTAAACATTAACTATTTTTAAACTGAAAAATAATTAAACCTTGGAACAACCGACCTAGGAAGTTTGTTGAACTTCTATTCCTGAAGTACTTAAACAGTGGACTAGTAAAATGGCCTTTGAAATGGTGTCACAGTTTTAGTCAATAACCAGGTGATAGATGCTCCCCACTACACTCCCAGAGGAAGAGAGAAAGAGAATAAAGAAGACAGACTTTAAATTTGTGGAAAAAATAGAATAGGTTTAATGTAATGTTTAATGTAACAATAATTATGCTGCATGACATACAAATATATACAGATACGTAATCAAAGATATAAATGAATATGCAAATACCCACACTCTTCAGTTGGTAATTACATCCTGACCAGAAAAGTCCCAAGCTGGACTCAGCATCAGATGGGTGCCTGAGTCCAGGGTACCAGTGACTGTTTACTAAAAGCCTTCCAACAGCTGAATGGGTCCTACTCAGGGGGGGAAGGCAAAGGTGACCTGTGTCTATAAATGTTCTACTCCTGAAAAAAAAAATAAAAAAACCCAAAACACAAACAAACAAAAAACAGACCAAAAAATCAGACCAATCAATATGTCTCTTAGCTCTGTTTTCTCTCTCTGTAAGGTTAAATACAGCCAAGCTGAAGATACATTCTGGCTGCACTCAGGTCTTGTAAGGTTTTTAGCACCTTGTGTGCTGAAGATTACATCCCAAGCAATTATTTTCCTGGGTCATGGGTTGGGGTCATAGCACTGCAATGAGCAAATGCATGTCCAAAACATTTTTGGTTCCCCAGGAGAAAGTAGGTGTCATGCTGAGAACCTTTGTTATCAGTAAAGCTCCAAGAAACAGTACCTAGGACTAAATTACAAAAAAGAGAAAGACAGAGCATGGCAAGAAGGTTGTGCTTTGCCATTTTCAGTGGGACTCTTCAGATCACATAAATGTAAAACAGAGGGGTCAGAAAGGTTGACCAGGCCATGTGGACAAACACAAGTTTGCATATCCTGGAAAAAAGAATGCTATCCTCTTGTTATAAATTACGGCACATGGCATTATGTATTTAAGGTTGAGAAATGGTAATATGCTCTAATAATAGATCACTAAAATGGCCAAATGATAAAATCTTTTTTTTTTTTTTTCCCCAGCTATAAAGCTATCTATAAACTACAATAGGAAATACTTCTTCCACAAGTTTTCACTAGCTTATGTCAATTTTGGACTAGTGTGAACTAGAAAAGAAAATTGTGATAATTTCGAATATTTCTTTAACAATGTTAAATTGTTAGCATACACTAATATTATAATGAATATATTGATAAAAATATTTTGGTTTTTTTTTCTAAGGATATTAAAATTACTGTTCTCTTTATAAATTTTGATCTCTAGAAATCTAAGGACTTAAAGGAATGGAAAAACAAGAGGATACATAATTTCAGTGTGTTCAAAAGACAATATAAGGCATCTTAATAACTCAGACTGTTTTTTACAGGTTTACTATAACAGTAATCTAACTATGAGAGAAATAACTTAAAAACCTAGTCTGATTAATTTACAGCCAGAAGTCCAGTGGGACATTCAGTATTATGTACAAACTCCTCCCAGTACTCTGAGCTTCCTATATTATTACAAAAGGTATTCACCATCTGCCTATGCAATATCCTGGAAATCCCCAGGAAATCCTCATCACCAGTTACCTGTAGAATATTTTTTCTCTTGAAAATATGACTAATATTACTAATAGACTAATAATACTAATAGACTAATAATGACTAAAAGAATTAAAGAGTTTTATTCTTTAATTCTAGGAAATATTGTAACTGTAAGGTAATTACCATGTGCTTAGTGATATTGATTCCTCCTAATAGAGTCACAGAAGCTGTAGTGGTTAAATAGTATTCATTTTGTCTCTCTTAAAAAGGAAGGCCTCATGGGTATATCTGGGTTTATAACATAAATTGAATACCTAAAGCAAAAGATCTTAAATGTTTCAGATAAAGTACATTAGGTTTGCAGACACTCATCAGTATTCATAATGCAGAGCAGCAGATTGTTAGAAAGCTAATGAAAAGCTTCTTATCTTTATTCTGTATGGATTTACTAAAAGCCTAACATAAATTGAATATGTCTAACTTCCAGCAATTTATCCAAGGAGCTTTGCTATTTCTAGTATGCAACACGTTATAATATGCAGCTACAGTACATTGATATCTTTAAGTGGTTCAAGAGAAGAGAAGTTATGAGAAATAAAGCTCTTTTGAAATGTAGTGGAGCAAATAGAGTTCAAGTTCAGAACAACTGAGGGAAGGAGTAAGCAGTAGTAATCTTAGATAAGTGACAGCAATACTACCACAGTCTCCAGCTTCATTAAAAGGCATTCTGTGGAATAAAGGAGAGATTTCAGTAAAGCTTTAGTGAATTTTTTTTTTACTGTAATTCAGTTCCCTAACCCTAACCCTGCTGTACTTAGGGGTGTCACTATTTCCATTATAAACCTCAGCTTTAAAAGAGGTATAACACTATTAAAAAAAAAGAAACCAACTTTTTCATTCAAGAGCTCATCTTGTGAATCCATCTTGCAATATTCTGGGGGGAAAAAGTTATATTTTCTCAATCAAAATGAATGTGTTAAAATGAATGTTCGCAGATGACACCAAGCTGGGAGGAAGTGTGGACCAACTGGAAGGCAGGAGGGCTCTGCAGAGGGACCTGGACAGGCTGGAGAGATGGGCGGATTCCAACAGGATGAGGTTCAACACGGCCAAGTGCCGGGTCCTGCACTTTGGCCACAACAACCCCATGGGGAGCTCCAGGCTGGGCACAGAGTGGTTGGAGAGCAGCCAGGCAGAGAGGGACCTGGGAGTCTGGATTGACAGGAAGCTGAACAGGAGCCAGCAGTGTGCCCAGGCAGCCAAGAAGGCCAATGGCATCCTGGCCTGGATCAGAAACAGCGTCGCCAGCAGGTCCAGGGAGGTGATCGTGCCCCTGTACTCAGCGCTAGTTAGGCCACACCTCGAGTACTGTGTCCAGTTCTGGGCCCCTCAGTTTAAGAAGGATGTCGAGGTCCTGGAGCAGGTCCAAAGGAGGGCAACCAGACTGGTGAAGGGACTCCAGCACAGGCCCTATGAAGAGAGACTGAGAGAGCTGGGGCTGTTCAGCCTGAAGAAGAGGAGGCTCAGGGGAGACCTCATTGCTCTCTACAACTACCTGAAAGGAGGCTGTAGCGAGGTGGGAGTTGGACTATTTTCCCAGATGACTTTCAACAAAACAAGAGGACACAGTCTTAAGTTGTGTCAGGGGAGATTTAGGTTGGATATTAGAAAGAATTTCTTCACGGAGAGGGTGATCAGGCAATGGAATGGTCTGCCCGGTGAGGTGGTAGATTCTCCGTCCCTAGAGACATTTAAAAAAAGACTGGATGTGGCACTCAGTGCCATGGTCTAGCAACTGTGCTCCAGTGGGTCAAGGGTTGGACTTGATGATCTCTGAGGTCCCTTCCAACCTGGCTAATTCTATGATTCTATGATTCTATGAAAAGTGTATGACTAATTTTGAGTATACTCTGGTTTCCAGTAAGAGAACATTTCAAAAGAAACTTGATAGTGGGATAAGCCTGAGCATCCACTGTTTGGAAATCAGCCCCTACAACAATGCTGACACTGACAACTTAAAACAATAAACATAATTTCTAAACAGTTCATCCAGCAGCATGTATTAATGGTGACCTATTTGCCAATATGAAGAAGATGCATAATGTATGCATCACTTATCAGTGCATGACCTCCCCCAAAAGGCACAGCAATGAAATGACTAAGAATTAGAATCATTCTGTGACTGAATTGACAAGGTTTGTAGCAGCAGCCTGAACACAAGAAGTGCAATAAGGTTAATGGGGATATGATGTCTACGTGGCTGCATACTCCACCAAGTCCCAGTAGTTCTTCCTTAGTGGCTTCACCTTTTCATTTTAGGAAATGACTCATCTGCCTTGAATGACTTATATTAAACCTTATAGAGTTTATTTCATCACTTTGATTTGGACTGTATATGAAACTACTGCAAGAAAATTTTGACTGTAGTTCATCTGTTGTATTAGTTATCAGGTTATGCTTTGAAGAACTTTTTAGTAATCATCTTTTAAATTACCTTTCAGAGGGACAATGCCATGTGGCATGAAAATTGGGTAAAACAGCAAGTAGAGGTGTCCATCAGACTCTTGTAGGTTAAAAACCTTGGTTTACTGATGATCCATAATACTCTGCTTTACAGCCTGCTGATTATATGCCCAGAAAATACTAAGCTAAATAAAACTGGAATGTTTAATGACAGCAGGGAGTAAACAGATATATGTATAAGGGCTATAAATTTGATGTATAAAAATACAATCTAGACAGGAGCAAAATTACCTGGAGAAAAAAAGTGAAAATTTAATGCAGTACAGCAAAATCAGTAAGCATTCAGAGCAGTGGGATTGTTCAGTTATAATTCAGTGAATGCATCGTACCACATGACAACTTTAACAGGTGAGGGTTTCCTGGAGAATATGCTGATGATGGCACTGTAGAGAAAATAAACAACTTGAAATTACTGGAATGATTCATTGAGTGGAGTCTGAAAATAGGCACAAATGGCACTGCAGTCAGAATTATGTATTCAGATTGACTAGCCATGACAGAAATACAATGTATTGGAACAGTGTTTTCAACATACATTAAAATAAAGGTAAGCTTTTTCCTCACAGATGGACTCATGCAAGTTGTTAAAAAAAAAAAAAAAAAAAAAAAGTACAAACGAGTACTTAGGAGGATAAAAGAGATACCACAGCTCACCTTGATAAAAAATAATACTTTTCATAGAGTGCTATAAATAATGAACACAGAACCCTCCCCAGAGACTTAGGCCAGCTCTCACATAATAATGTGATAGTGGAGGAAAGCATTAGTTATCATTGTAGCTGTGGTGGAGTGATGACAGGAATACATTCCAGCCCACTCTGAATTGCTAATTGAGTTGCACAGACACTGAGTCAAAGTACAGCAAGTGATTTTTTCCTTATGTATCATTATTAATATAATACTCAGAATGTTATATGAAACATGAATAATATTGCTGATGCTGTGGTGCAAAACATGAAATAGTATAAATGCAGGATTATTATTCCATTAGAGGCTTAAAAGTAATGGATGCAATAAGAGTATTTGAGAGAAAAAAATTTAAGAAAGCTTGGCCAAATCATAATGAACACATATAATATTTACCTTTATGTATTTAATGAATTATGTATTTAATGAACTATGTGTTAAATACACCTATTTTTGCACTTAAATGTTAAAAGAATGAGAAATTACATTACACGTAATTACATTACACATTACATGTATACTTTCACGTTGGGGACTACTATACCCCTGAAAAGAGATCTGCTAATATCAGCACAAAATATTATTCACCACTCGATTAATTTTAGAATATAGATGAAGCACAAAGTATAAAAGTCAACTGACAGAGCTGAAAGTCTTTGAATTTATTGAGGTCTTCACGTATGCCTGTGGTTTTCAGTTTTTGGTTTATTGTGTTTATTTCCTCTGCCCCCACCATTTCATGCTTCTATTGAGCTATATTTAACCTCCATAAATGGGAGATGTAAAACTGGGATTATATGAGATAGTTCTGACTGGTTTTCCTCTACAGCTCAGAATCCCAGATCTTGATCCTCTGTGACTGGCCACCGGTGTTTGGAGATGCCACAAATTGTCCTGGTCCTCAGGAGCACTGTGGGGCAGCACAAGGGCTGCACTTCCCTGGGCTGGGTGTGGTGAGGGCTCCCAGGGATGGCAGTACAGGACCTGGCTTGCTTTTCCTCATTACAAATTTCTTCAAGTTCAGCAGCCACATGTGCCGCCCTTCAGTTGGCTTTTGACTTTCTGAGTACAAAATGAGAGAAAGTAGATGATGTATGGCAAGCTATCTTTTGAATTTTTGCTTTTTATAATTTTGGCATTTTTTTAGTAAGTTTATCTAATTCTTCAACAGAAACTCAGAATCCTATTCTAGTTCAGGTACCTATGCTTATTATACTTCATTTTAATGGAAATGACTTCACATTTGTCAGCATTATATTTCTTTTGCCATCTGACACTATCCCATTTATGAAGTGGGTTCCTGAGTCTTTTAGACATGAAAGCTAAATAATTAATCAAGTTTAAAAGTCATAGGGAACCAGAACCCCATGGTGTGCTCAACAGGATAACACTTAATTACTTTCCACTTAGTAACTACCTTCTGAATAGATCCTTGTGTGTGCTCTTTTTTTTTAACAACTTTCTTATGCCGCCTTAGTTAAGGCAGAGCTTTGTGACTTGTGATTTTTGTGTGCATCAGTGACAGTTCAAATTAATTATCCAGTTCTGCACAACTGCTATAACTCACTTTCTGTGACCTAACAGATGAATGGTTCTGGGGTGGGTCACAGTAGGATTTATGCACATACACAGGTGAGGAGAGGCACGTGTGTTACCTCCTACACACTGGTCTGCAGCAACTGTAACATGTACTCAGATTAAGTTTAGAGGGAGACAAAATGACTAGACTACTCTTCTGGGTCAGTAACTTGTCATCTTATGCTGGCAATGTACAAATTAATGAGAATTTTTTTGAAACATCCCATTGCGTTTTTATTTCCAATATCTATTCTGAGTAAAGGTAAGCAAATTTGTAAAATACACCTTTTTATGAGTAAAAAACCAATAGTTAAGGTTTCATTTCTGTAAAAAACTGAGTTTTACACACACAAATCTTTCTTCTGTTTCCAAAGGGTATGCCAAAGCCAGCTTGTGTTTTATCCAAAATTAAAAATGTAAATTTACAATATTTTTTACTTCCAAGGTTAACCTTCCTTGAAGTGGAATCAAGTTATTATATACACTAATGACTATACTAACATATAATTTAATTAATATAATATAATAATATAATGAAATAAATTAATTGTGTATGAACACACTCTGCATAAGAATCTTGCTACTGTGCATCAAAGAATAGCTTGAAGTTTTAATAGTTTTGATGCAATAGAGTATCTAAGTGCCTAGTTGCATAAACAAAGTCAGCACACTTTTTCCACATGGCATTCCTTTGATATTTTGGCTGAGTTTCTGTTACTAAAATGCCTTCCAGATGCCATCACTGCTGTTACAGATCTAATCCAAGTTTAGAGCACTTAAGCTGGGGAAAGAAAAAAAAAGAAAAAAAAGAAAAAAAAAAAATCCATTCTCCAGAGACTGGGGTAATCATTTAGGGACAACATTTAAGACTGTCTCACATTTATACTAACCAAGAAATAAAGTCCGAAAAGCAAAAGACCTGCTTTATCAGGATTTTATGTTGCTTTGTTATGTGTTTATACTCTTTTATGACTACATAGTGCTCCTCACTGAAAGGTAGATATCATATAATTTGTATTTAGTCAAATAATAACAGTAAATAAAGTTTAAAAGTCATATTTCCTTTTAAAGAAAATGTAATAAAAACCAGAATATTTTTATTTTTTTTACATAGATGATAAAATAA
The DNA here is from genome assembly GCA_023637945.1 of Phaethornis superciliosus. Taxonomy (NCBI): domain Eukaryota; kingdom Metazoa; phylum Chordata; class Aves; order Apodiformes; family Trochilidae; genus Phaethornis; species Phaethornis superciliosus. The sequence continues at coordinate 10,977,096 of JAJQWJ010000001.1, forward strand.
AAGCAATACTGTGGTAGTACTATATTATTTTCAGTCTTATGAGCTGCATTTGGAATTAAGCTTTACCAACATGTTAGGCTGATAATGCAGTTGTGTTGTCAGATGACTATAAGACTGATGCTGACTCTTGGAAAGAGATAAATAACCCCAGATTTATTTATTCTCAGATAAAGTCAAAGCAACACAATGAAAATATTTCAAGGCTTTTTTAAGGAACAATTGCAAAATTTCATCCATGCAGGCTATATCATGAAAGTACACTACAGTATTTCATACATTCATTAAGGCTGTGCTTCCTGTATAAAACAGTTGCATTTCTGTGAACAGGAATTACTCTGAAAACATTTTCCTGTGCATATAGAGTACTGCAGACTTTGAAAGTGTATTGGAAAAGGTCTTATATTGTACTGATGAGGCAAATTTCTGTAGCAAGTTGCTACTTAAAAGGAGAAAAAGCATTTCATACATTTTTTTTTTAAACTAATTTTTAAGGCATGGAAATAGTTTAGGAAATTAGCTCTCTTATTTCATTACTGTAACATGACATAGTTATTTCCTATGTGTGATCATAATAGTTACATGGAAGGTTACATTCCTTTTATTGAACAGATGGGAAACTACTGCTTTCTGTCTTAATAGTAAAAGACTGCGGACCACACAGATTCAGCTCTGCCAGACTGACTTGGGTCACACATGGAATAAACAAGCAGAAACTGTATAGAAATCTTAATATTTGAGCTTCTGTAAGTAAAGCAATGGATCAGATGGCGCCACTTAGTATTTTACATTAGGCCAGGTAAACAAAGAGAGATATATGATTTTAGTGGTTTTATTTTGCCAAAGGGACATTAGGGATGAGTAAAAACTAAACTGATGATACATATTCATTTGTTTAATGAAAAGTACTTGAAATGTTTAGTATAGAAAGGGACCGGAAGCCTACTATTTACTGCAGTGTGATTCACCCAACTGTGGTATTTATTTAGGATATCCATCCTCCTTGCTTCATACTTTTCTGTGATATAGCACTCATTGAGTCATCTTTCCATAATGCATTATGGTTTGGATTTTAAAAGATATGACAAATCAATTGAAAAACAAGTGTGATTTTTAAAAAAGTGTATTCAAGTAATTTTAGAGAGATTAAGGCTGAGTCTGAATAGTAGGTCAAGGTTTAAGTTGAATCATTGCTAACTGGAAACCTATGGAAGGGTGTAATGATGCATGCATTCCAAAAATCTTCCATTTCCCACTCATGTTTCCCCATGACTGGAAACCGGCCTATCAAACATGAGTAATGTGATATGGTGAATTACTGAGAACATTCACTTGGTCGAAAGAAAAGGAAAAGAAAAAAGAGCAACTTATTTAAAGAATTTTTGAGAAATTATATATGCATATATTTGATTCTCATTAAATCTATTAAAATCCATTGGTGAAATTACACAGTTTTGCCATTTTTTTTCTCATATATTTTGTAATAAAAGAGAGAGACTATGCTGAAATTTATCTAAACAACACTATTTTCATATAGTTATCTGTGTTTGTCTGCTCTTATGTTATGCATATACACCTCAACACCAGTAGTTTCGTGTGGCAAATGCAAGGTGAGACCACTTAAAGTGAAAGCTGAACCTGTTTTTTTTGCACACAGTACTGGTTGTATTCATGCAGACAAGTGAACATGCTGTAGCTGAACCATAGGATGAGAGGGACTGAAGCACAGTCTTTCAGGAACAGTGTAACACAACCTCATTATGGATCAGTGCTTCAAAGAATATAATAGAGCTGTTGAACTGATACTGTTGTCTTCACTTTCACTATCTCCCTGCTCTCAGCAAACAGCTCTTTAATTGAGCTCCATAATTTTTCTTTTTGAAAGGCCAGAGTCTTCATTATGAAGGGCAGTATATAATCACAGAAATTCACTTAATTTAGGATTAAATAAAGCATTTTCATTGATAGCACTTATTATAGCACCTGAATTAGTGCTGAAAAGACATGTTCAAGACAGCTCATGTACATTCATCCAAGTAAAGGATGTTTCTGCTTTTAGAATTTAATTTTACCAGCTGAACCCATTTAATACAATATTTTTAAAAGCCTTGTATGGAGGCTGTATCTCACATCTTTTGTCACATGCAAGGATAAAGTTAAGTTTGTATTGTCTCAACTAGGCATTAACAGGAAAGTATATCTGCAATTCTTACATTTTACATAAATTATTGTAAAATTTTAATAAACACTGGCTATTGATGTATATAAGATATATTAAACATTGGTGCTAGCAGGTGAAGAAGCTGTACACAGAAGACTGAGCCCTATTCACTTTAAGAAGAAAATCTTTTCCTTAAAATAAGAAAAAACCCGAAGCTAATATAGTTGTCTAGGCACAAGAACAGTCTTCTACCTACTTTCACTATATCTCCTGAAAAGAGATGGTTACTCCTACCAAGGTATAAATTGAGGTGGAAGAATTTACATGAAAGTTAAAAGATACATCTCAATTCCTCTATTAGGCACAGACTAGGATGGAAATACATATCTGACTAAAGGCCCAAGAAGGAATTGCATAAATAAGCTTTTAGTCAGACCCAGATCTCTCTGGGACAGAAGGAGGGTTAACTCCATCTGCTTGAGCAGTTATTCTCCAGCCAGAATGACATGTATCATCCTGGTAGCTTCTATCTGGCAAACAGAAAGAGAAAGCCTCAGAGTGAATGTGAAGTCCATGTACAAAGAAACAAGTATTATCTTTTCTGTCTCTCCCTCATTAAACATAGTAATGGCACTGGTGATGTTTGGGACTACTGAAAATGTCATATATCTTTGTCATGATCTAACATTTGTTGCTGGTGATTTATTGATAACTAGAAAACTAATTTTGTTTCTCTGGCTGTGGTCAACTCAAAATCTAGAGATCTTCACCAGCTCCCAGGATTTGAAGGGGCCCCTCAATAGTTTCATGGACCAACTTCAGAGATAATTGTTTTGGACAGAGTTTGTGATGGTTTTCTTTAACTTGCATTAGCTTTAACTTTACAATAGAAGACAGGTCACTGGGTAGTATATTGCATACTATATATCAATATAATATGTATAATATTCAACCAGATAACAGCCTTTAAAACCCAGACCCACTGCAGAAAAAAAAAAAAAAACAAAACCAAAACCACCAAAACAAAAGACCAAGCCAATAACAAAATCCCAATTATTTCAGAATGTAACAGATAAAGAATCATTCATTAAGCAGATGGAGATGTTATACTACACTCCATAAGAGGAAAAAAACATACTACAGCAAGAAAATTTTCTGTATGTTTATTTCTTGAATGCAGTGATTTTCAAATTATAAAATGGGGCAGAGGGGAGAGGGGATGGGAGGGGGGTGTGGGAGGAACACACGAAAAATCCCAAACCCGAACAAAAAAAGCCAAACTAGAAAACCTCCAAAACAAACAATCTGCAACAAAAAGCAAGGTGCATCATTTTCATTCTTTTGTTCTGTGCAGAAGTTCTTTTTATTTGATTTTAATAGAAAACTGATTTACTCAGGGTTAGGTATAATTAAACAGCCCTCTGTCTGTCCTTACTTCACCCTTAAAAATATGAACTCCTTGAACTCAAGTACTGATACAGGCCTCTTGTCATCTTGTCATAATATCAAGTTTATATTTCCTGGCATAAAACTAAACAATTCCTCTGAGTGATAATTCAGAAATACTTTATTTTCCACATTACATGAGTCATCTCTTAACACTTCATTTTAGCATCTTGAATCCTTCTACTACTTTGAATGTGCCAGCACTTGCTGACTTCATTATCTAAGTTGGTATGTCCAGCTCCTCTTTCCATTTCTTAAAACTCTAGATGAAAAGTGAATATTCCTACTTACATGTTTGTCATTAGTTGCTAGCATGGCAACAGGGTGCCTGTGTTTCGTAGGTGCTGAGCTCCAATTGGCTTCACAGATGTCAGCAGATGCTGAAGTTAATCTGTCTTTGAAAAAGATCTCAAATCATCCGACCAAATGACTGTGTCTAACAGTAGGCATTTATGTTTACAGTGTAATTAAGGACTATTAAAACTGGACACTAAAGATATATAGATAAAATAAGACAGAGAGAATGAATATAACAATCACAATATTGTGATTGACAGATGGCATGAAAAATAGTAAAGCAACTTTTGGTCTGAGATATAAATCGTAATCTAACAAGTGTCACTGTGAAAGTCACACATGCACAAAGCCTGGGCTAGGGAATAGTGACAGTAAAGGGCATGCTGACAGGTTTCTGGCTGTAATTTATTTATTCCAAGATGTCCTTATATGCATGTTACATAATGGGGTTAGAATGAGAGGGGAGGAGAAAGCTGATTTTTTTTTTTTTTGTCAAATTTTGCAGCTATTATGCCTTTGCCCATAAGTGAACTGATTGCAATCTCATTCTGTGTCCATGATATGATAACATAATAAAAATTCTCTTTATTAAGCATCTAAATTTTCTGATTTATGCAAATGGATAAACTACCCTCAGCTCTGATTTACCCCCATACCTCTGGTCAAATTCAAAACCACATGGTGGAGTCTTACTCATTCACATATGTTTTTCTCTTCCTCTGTTTCATACACATTCCCAAACATGTGAATCTTTTCTCAAAGGAGCAGAGACATCATTTGCACTGTAGCTGTCTGAAGCTGTAAAAATAATGACAGAGGAGTAAGCCCAATCCAGCAAAGGTCATACTTAAAATTTGTGTTCATAATTGTAAGTGTAACTATTGTTATTTCTTGATCAAAGTGAAAGCTACTGTTAAAACCTTTGAAGTATTTCTTCCCTCGGTTTGTTTTCAATAAGCTTTACGAAAACTTTATAGAATAATTGAAGCTTACATTTTTGTGACAAAAAAAAAAAATAAAAAAAGAATATGGGTATCTTTTCTTATATTAGGAGCTTCCCAGAGGTTTTGTTAACTGAGATGAATGAAATTAAAGGAATTATTTCTTGATAGCTATGACAGTCTTAAGATGACACTGAATTCTAACCAGACTATGGTTGTTTTTCAGAGTGACTGATCCTAATCACTTCTGCTTTTTAGCTTTTAATGTAATGGCTACAGTATTTTCTCTATACCAGCAGCTGAATGGTAAGTCAGGAACCCTTTCTACGAGTGCAGGTTCAGGTAACTGCAACACCTTGCTTTCAGCTATGAGCAGTGTTATTTGGGGGACAGATGGATCTTATTAACTCTTACGGGGTTGAGAAGAAAACATGTTTTGAAAGATGATGTTGAGCAAAGGCAAACTTTGGAATTACTGAGTGTGGTAAAAAATTGTTAGTGGGTGTTTACGGAGTTAGATTCAAGGCCCACTGAAACTAATATGAGCTTTTCCATTTACTTTCTTTTTAACAGATGAAAAGCAGAGAGATTTCTAGAGAACAGCCCTTAAAAATACAGTTAAATTTTGCCCTTCCTAGGGGCTTTCATGTTCAGTGTAATCCAAGATAGGAGTTCCATGATTAAATATACATCTGCAGATTTAGAGGACAATGCTTAATATTAAAGTTATGTAAATCGGTGCTAAATGAACTCATTGGTTAAACTGTTCCTAAATATTTTTGAAATTGTCTTTAAAAAAAATATCAGGCAATGAGCCTGAAAGCACTTCATTAAAAGCTGGGAGAGTGGCAATATTCTCAGCAAGATGAAGAATAGAAAACCACAAGGAATAAGTGATTTCTTTCTGCTTCACTAGATTCTACTTCCTCTCAGCTAGAGTTCTGGATTTTTGACAAAGCTAATTTTACAAAGAAAAAAAAAAACAAACAACCTATTGCCTCTCAAAGTATCAGCATTGCACACAGAAACTAACATTTGTCAGAGTGTATAAGTACAGGAAAATCTAATTACTTTTGTTCTTGTTTTCCTTTTTTCTTCTAAGACGTGTTGAATCAACCATGAAACTTAGAGAAAAATCTCATTCTTGACATTACTTTAAGCAATACACGTCACTTATTAGGGTAAGGCAATGGAGCGTAATTTGCCAAGATGTTTAGAAAAAACAATGGATGGTCAAATTGATAGGGAAGCAGTTTTAGTTTGATTTAGTTTGTTTTGGTTTTCCATATTCATCTCACAATATAGGAAGTAAAATAAAGTCATAATTGTGTTATTTGCTTTGGACTGATTTTCTTAAGAGAGTAATTTTGCATTATTCTAGTTAAGAGAAGCCCAGACAATTACATTAGTGGGTTTAGATCAAGTTCTATTAACAACTGTTTTTTCTTGATCTTTCAAGCCTCTGGATTGCAAAGGTATTTGATGAATAAAAACTGAGCTAAAAATAAACCAAAACAAAAAAACAACACAGAAAAACAAAAAAAGCCTCTTTATCATCTTATAATGCTATTAAAACAGGGTTAATTTTGTATAATGGACCACAAATCAGAATTACAAGGAAACAGAAGTCTATTCTCCTATGTCCAGAATAATATCTATTGATTTTATAAGCCTTTACATAAATGCATTTTAAAAATGCTCTTGCTTGTATAATGAGGTGCTCTAGAGAAGTAGTTTTGGTGTGTATCAGTCTCTGAGAAGGCTTTAAAACTCATTCAAGCATGGGCAGTTGGCAGGTCCCAGATGTGCTCTATAGTTACGGTCTTTTCAGACTATTCTAAAACCATATATTTAAAATAAAATAGTGCTCAAGTTGTTTGTGCTCAAGTAAAGTCATTTTCTTAGTACAAGTAACTGGGAATCAGTTTACCCACTGCTGCAAACAAGGTACTATAAGAAATGATTTCCCAAGGAGGAGATCAAAAGTTATGGTGCACTGAGTATGCTACAGATCATTGCCCTGGAAGACCAAGGCTCCTTTAGATAAACGTCTGCCTAAAACAAGATTTGTTAATGTCTTAAAGAAGTGTTTTATTTACTGCTGGAACAGTTTGTTACTGGAAAAAGGAAAGCTGAGGCCAGATTGTTCATCTAAAGGAAGAGCTTTTACAGTCCGAAGTAATGGAACTGTTTACTAAAAAAAAAAAATAAATAAAACCAAACAGAACAAAACAAAACACAGAAAACTCAGTTGAATATTACAGCAAAATCTATACCTGGGAAGACCTGTATTTATACCTCTTTGACATCACTAGAAAACTGAAGACAAAACTCCAACCAACTCTTTTTCATAGAATCATAGAATGTTTCAGGTTGGAAAAGGCCCTTGGGATCATCAACCTTACTCTACAGAATTCTCCCCTAACCCATATCCCCCCCAACACCACATCTAAATGACCCTCAAACACATCCAGGGATGCTGACTCAGCCACCTCCCTGGGCAGCCTATTCCAGTGTCTGACCACTCTTCCTGTGAAAATTTTTTCCCAACGTCCAGTCTAGTGATACCCTGTTGTAGCTTCAATCCTTTCCCTCTTGTTCTATTGCTAATGACCTGTAGTCAGTCCTAATTAACCTTAGAGAAGATTATGTAGTTGCAAACAAGTAACTTTTACTATTAAGAAAGATATAAAATTGTATACTGTTGGGCAATATTACCCTCTCTGGAGATTTTCTCATTCACATGTGATAAAAATTTGATCTCAGGATTGACCTAACAGCAACAAGTGGCACCTACTTGCACTGCTACAGACATACTTACGGGCATGACCCGTAGATTTACTGATTTCTTGCAATTTCAATTTGTATTAGTTGGAGACCATTTTGATTAAGCTGTGCTGAGTACTGGATGTTAGTGTCCACATAAGTTCTGCTAAATCCATTTCTCTGACTGATCCAGAAAGTATAAAAATAAGTAATTAACTCTGCTTTCTCTCTAGATTTTATTCCGATAAAATCTAAACAGCTATAGGTAACCATGGTGTACAATGCATGTGCTGTGTGCACATAACAGATCTTGCTGTAATGAACACAATAAGTATTAATAAAAAAATATATGGTTTTAAATAAAGTAAAATAAAAACTGATATATTTTTCTTTTAAGAAAATAATTTTACAAGAAAAAAACTTCAAAAGCTAAAACACAACCTATCTTACAGATCAGCAGAGATGCTATGGAATTGGAGATTATAATGCTAACACTAGGCCATATCCATACATCCTCAGCAAAAAGGAGTAGCAAAAAAGATATATTTCAAGTCTGCAAACCTTTATAAGGCTTTTATTTATTTATTTAGCTATAATGCCCTTGAGACTGAAATTCATAGCTTCTTTATCTCAATTTCTGGATTATTTTCAGATAATTAACAATCATGCAGCAACATAGCTAACAACAGAAAAAAAATTCCCACTAAAAATTAATGTTTGTGGAATACCTAAATCCTCAATATTTACTCAAAGGATTGAGAAGAATGTATATTTTGACATAATATCAGACAAAAAATAACATCAAAGGCTCTGGAGATTAATATGTAATAATTAATTGACAACCACAGCCTTACTGTCTGTGATACAGATGGAATTAAAGACACAGATACATCTGGATTAGTTCAATCATTTCTCAGTCATCTGAAGGAGACAACTAATGAAATTCATTTTTGTTGTTTATGAACATCTGGAGTTTCTGACCATTCTAAGTGTAAATAATATCTGATCCAAAATATTTCACATTCTGCATATTAAAATAATATATCCAAATATCTAAATAGAATAGCCAAGAGATGGTACCAATAAAATACAATGACATTAGGAAGGAATTAACTGCCTGAACAAGAATTGAGCCTAGCCTTTCTGTCCATTTCAATATGTATATAGTCAAAAGACATATATGACTACAGTAATTCTGATGAGACTTTAGAAAATATCCACCCAACAAATTTGCACTGTTCATGAGAACAAATCTGACTTTTCAATATTGAATATTTTTGTGGAATTCCCCATAAATAAGAAAGATTATTTCCCTTTTTGTGCTCCCCAGAGAAATTATCAGTCTGAGCTGTGAGAACATTCAGAAGATTAAAATATTTGAACTGCTCAATGACTGAGAAGATCATTGATTTCCTGCTAGGATACTTTTAATTATAAAAGTATTTAGGACAGCTTGTTTCCATGTCTTCTGCCACTCATTTCCCTAAAAGCAGGATCTTAACCAAATTACAAGAATCAGTGTGAAAACCTCCATGATTTCTTCTCTCTCCAAAGTCTTTATTTTCTTCATTCAGGATTACTCATATTTCAGTATCTTCTTCTTTCCCATCTTAATGACTGTAAAAGATAATCTTATTTAGTTAGTTTTGAACTTGTCATTTTTGTCTACCATGACAATATTAAGAATTTTCTAGTTTATGGTAGACACATATCTTCTTTACGGTGTGAGCACATTCTTTATGACGTGTCTCACTCTTTGAGAAGTCTTCCACAAAGGGTCATAAATATTTTTACTTCAGTTAACAGAGGGAAATGGACAGAGGATGCAGTAAGATAAAATTTGGTTAGATAAAAGGAAAATGTTACAATGAACCTGCTCATGTAAAGGAGCAGTTTGCCCAGAGCAGCTGTGTAAATTTGTATCTTTGTGGATACACCACAGATGTAAACTCAATTGCGTAGGACTCTGAGCAACAAGACCTAACTTTGAAGGTGCATCCAACTTTGAAGCTGAATCCAATTTTGAAGCCAGTACTGCTTTGAGGGGGAGAACTGGGGTTAGACCAGATGACATTCAGAAATTTGTGCCAAGCTGTATTTCTTTGTGATCATGAATTAATTGAACTGATATTTGATGTGTCACTAATCAATTCTGTTTATGATGTCAGTATCATTAAAATCATATTTTTGAAATTAAAATTTATAAAAATTAAAGTGCTTCCCTACAATTAAGTTTTAATTTTTCTATTGTAGCTCCCACCTCTTCCATAGATGGCAGTAGTAAAATTTTAACATGAACTTTTCCATACCAAAGCATAGCTTAGGATCATTTTTGTTAAATGAATAAGTAAATTTAAAAGATATGGCAAAAAGCTGCCATCATTTTTCTGAGGGTAAGTTATAAAGATAATACAAGGAAAAAATTGTCATTATATTATGGTTGGAATATTATTTACAATTATTTAGCTCTTTGTTTTTTTTTTTAAGTCATTAAAATCATATTCTCATACAGATGGAAAAGTCTAATAATTATAAGTCAACATTATTTAAGCACATTATTCAGTATGTGCTCTGTATTTATGAAGTAGAAATGGGAAATTGCTATAACTAATTACTGCTACATGCTGTGAATACAGGCTTAAGCAGGATAAACCCATAAATTCCTTTGTGTGTGTGTCTGTATATAAGCCCACAAATGTTTTTATTTCTGGACAAGCATTTACATTTTTATTTGTCAATAAAGGGATTTACAAATATGTATTGAAAATTTAAAAGGTTATTTTAGCCAAAGTCTCCCACTGAAACTACTAGCATAGAAACCATTCTTATTAATACCTAGAGATTAATAAAAAATCTGTGTTTTATTTTGTATCTTTTAGCTGCAACAGTGTGTGAAAAGTATAATAGATTCAATAACATAGTAAGCCTCTCATCTGTCTGCAAATTCAGATTTCTTAAAAAATTTCTATACACAGTACACATTATTCTATTTTACAAATAAAGAAATTCTTCTGCTTTCATCTCCACAATGTAGTTGTATGTGTAGTTGTATGCTTTCATCTCCACAATGTGTAGTTGTATGAATGAACATGAATAAAGCTTCTCTAATCATTGTTTTAATTTCCAGGATCATCTAACATACTACTCGAGCCAGTAATTTCACATTTTTTCTTTTTTGTGGGTCTTTTTTTTTTCTCCTATATAAAGTTTTGACATATTTAAGTTATATTTCTTATCTTTTCCTAAGCCTGTTTTTAAACTTTTTTTTTTTTATCCCAGCCTCTGTATGAGCCATCTGTTGATTTAACATATGTTGTGCAACTATTCTACAAAGACAATCCAAAATCCCTCTTCTGTATCCTTGATAACTGCCTGGTATTTAGTGCTCCCTCTAGTATTGTGTTTCAATAAGCTTAACATATTTGCACCTGGTTTCCCTGCCTGTATCATTTATGCAGATGAGAAACACAAAAAGATTTGGAGTCATGGCACCTGTTGGCCTTCCCTCTGCATTTATTTGCAGATTGGAACATTTCTGTTTGACATGTAATCTGCTTTCCTTTTCTACTTTCCTTTCTGTTGACACATTTGTTCCTGAATAATTTCCTCCCTGTCTCTCTTTCCTATACGAGAAAGTACCACTCAAAACATAGACAGAGAAAGGATATAAATAAAAAATTGTGCCAGGATGTATGCCAGATTTACAACCCTCAGAGGAATTTGCAATATTACTAGTTATAGAACTAGCTGTGCCTATCTCCAGTTTTGTTAAAATGTTTATCATTACAATTGCAAATACAATAATCAGTGTTGTGATTATTATTTTTACTGTCAATAATCTTTCTGTCCTTTCCCTTTCCATAGCCCAATAAGGTTTATATACCCAGCAAGTATGATTAATACTCTTTTGAGGACAAAAAAAATCCATTCCTTTATATACAAAACTGTTATATACTGAGTTGCAAAATTGTTTGCCTGTCTCTGGTTCTGTGCAGGACAAGAATCAGGACACCTTAAAGACCACATATTTTGCCTATCTATTTTTGCCATGCTGTTTAACTGATGGATAACCCATAGACTCTATCCAAGACAATCCATGTGACACAACATACTTTCTTTCTCCTATCCTGTTTAAAACATCCTCAGGTATTTACTTTACTTGAGGGTGAGCTTTGGCACTGTTGTTGCCCTTAAGTCTTCATAGCTTTTATGTGACCATGAGAGCAAAAACATGAGATTGGGTGAAAATCTTGCTGAACTTTATTATTGCATCATGTGAAGAATGATGGGCTCTGTGGGCCTCGTCTGCTCACATGAGAAGTCTGAAGGTGAGATTATGTGCTTGGGAAGTGTCTAGGGCTGCAGAGATGAAAGCAGGCATAGAATCAGTACTATTCTATGCTATCAGAACTATTCAAAGGAAAATTAAGAGGTTGGGAATGAGAAGCATGCTTTCACCTTTCACACAGTTTCTCCCATGTTTTCAAAGCTCTTTTCTTTCTTATTCCAAAATATCTTATCAAAACACAGTGGATCTGGTAACATAATGATGATAAGTGCCTGGATTATAGATCAAATACTTTGTAACATTTATGAAAGGTCAGAATGAAATTATTGTTGTTCTCAAAATAGTATTTACGCTCAGATTTGTTCATTATTTTTTTCCTGTTCTTCTATTAGTCTTCTCCTTTTGATAAGATCCAGACTAGCTTCCCAGTTTTATATCTTGAGATCTAGACAGTACTGTGTAGGACTGAGACTTCACCGTTTTTCTGCTTATGTAGAAAACTGTTTACATTTGTGTGCTACCAAAATACAAACACACAAAAAAGCCAGGAATTATCTGAGATTTCAGTTTTAGAGAAAATATTTCCAAAATACTTCTGAACATGGTGTTGTTTGAGTTCTGATTGCCATTTTTTATTACATAAATATTGTAGAATTTTTTAAATGGTAAATTTTCACTTTCAGCTGTTTTTATTCAGTTTCCTAGACTTACTTACTTACTTTCTTTGCTTTCTCTTTATATATTCCATAGTATGTTTCAAGAGATATTTTACCAAACCTATTTATAATCAAGAGGGGAGATTTTCAAAAGAGGACTTATATCTGTTTGTATAAACTTCAGGAAGAAGAAAGATAGGAATGTGAAGTCTCTATTCTGCTCTAGGCACCTTTTAGATGAGAATTATATTATAAAATTGTAGAAATTATTCTAAATTTTACATTAACATTTCAGTTGTTTATATTGGTTATATAGGGGTTGTAAGGTGGACAGTTGGACTTGATGATCTGGGAGGTCTTTTCCTACCTTGATGATTCTATATTTTCTATGATATTATCTTCCAAGTATGCAAGAAAAAAATATTCAAGAAAATAAATAGAAAAGGATGAAACCCCCAAGAGTACATTAGATTTTATAAAGTTTCAATAAATGGTGTATATTTAGTTATTTGGTGTCTTAAAACATTCATATTGAGTAAAGACCTGCATTTAATTCAATGAAAGTTTGTCCTAAGTAGCTACAATATAGCAGAGAATTTAATCTACTCTGATCTGCCTTGGCTTCTTCTTGTCCTTGTTCACATTATAATAGGAATTAATTTCAAATGCAGTGAGATGTTTAGTCTGACAAAGTGTGCCAAAAAGTTTTCATCTAAAAATATATCTGAATCTATAGTGTGTATTCATAGGATGAAAGTGTGATATGTAAAGTAAATTGTTTACATTCTTCCTAATGAAACACAGATTTTACACTGCACTATCAGTACTTTTTGGATGTACATATGCTTCATCATGATAAGCAAATATTTTTAAAAGGCCATGGGTGCTTGATTTTAACGACGTTGAATGTCAGAAAAGTACAGGCCCCAGGAGTTTTCACAAGGCATGGTTTCTATAAACTGAAATTTAAAAATTGACTATTTTTTTTCATTCCCACTTGCCGTGATTGATTCCTTCTATATAAATTGGAGTTTAGAATACATTTTATACATTAATGAAAGAAAAGATATAAAGATTTTAATGAATTTGTCATAAAATCATTCAGTTCTATAAAACAATTGCCAATGCATTTTTTTTCTATGAAATAAGATATTTTACAAAAATATGGAAACACTTTCATGGTTTTTGTTTGCATACCACTTATTTATAGAAAAAGGACTGATATTTTTTGCTTCTTTCAAATAAGCTTGGTCAGACTGATAGAAAAGATGTAGAACTGAAAGAAATTACTTTCTATTTAACGAGTAATAATCTTGTCTAACAAGGTTTTACACTGAAACCACGGTAGTTATGTCAATTTACATTAGCCTATGATCTTGGTCCTATAAACAATTTGTCTTGTTCTTGCTAATAGTATATATGCTCAGTTTCAAAATGGATACTAATACACTTGATGTAAAACACATGTGGAAATAAAGTAGAAATCAACAAAATCACTTTAGAAGGTGATGTAAATATTCACATTCTGGAAACAAGTTGGAATTCTTAGCATATCAACAGACAGACACTATGCTGTCACACAGGCTGTTTCATTCTCTTAAATTGGAAAAAAGCAATCGTTAGTCTTTCTGATGATATAGGAGAATAACTCTGATGAACTAGAACTGTTACTAAGAAAAGAATTGCCACCTAAGAAGTGATGACATTGCTGGAGTTATGCTGTGAGATTCTACACCAATTAAACAAGCTGATGTTCTAAAGAACTGTGGTGGTCCTTAAAGATAAAATTATGGTACAAATTCACATTTGCATACATAGAAACTGAGAATGTGGGTTCTCAATACTTAGTGATAATGTCAGGTAGTTATATTATAAACTAATATCAAACTTCAGCATAAACTTAATTTACTCTTACTTAGCTTATTCTGTCCACTGTAAAAAGATGTTCCTGAGGCACATTCTTCTGACATGTAAACCTTGTCTTCTGCTATCTAGTTAATTTATTTACAGCTAATTTATTTTGTAGAAATGCATTCTTAGTCCTTTTGTAATTCGTATCTTCATTCAGCTTTTGATTTTATAACGTGAACAAACCATTTCAGCTTGAGCTGACGGAACCAAATCTCCCTTTCAAGGCAGTAGTCCTTTCTGCATCTGCTTTCTTCCAGATAATGTCTTGCTAGTAGTTTATGGAGTCATCTATTCTGGATCTTTAGAATGACTTACTAGCAAGAGGAACACGAGAAGAAAGGATTGGTCTTGTCAACTGGACAATTTCCTACTCTGGACAGACAGATGAAATCAAATCTTGCTTTGTATCTTCCATGTAATTTAGATATAGCGCTCAAATCATGGTGATTACTTTTGTTCATCTGGTTATGCCACTGTCCTGGTTTGGACCGTGACAGGCACTAAGCATCTTTAAGATTTTTCTCTTCTGGAGTCATTTACCCTGAAAGGAATTCAGTTTTCTTGCTTTGAGGCCACTCTAGGTTGCCAAGCACAACACTATAATTCAGATGGTCAGGAGATTTTCTTAAAATATACTATATATACACATACAAATACACATATACATATATACAAAATTCAAATATTCTGAAAAATGTCACAATGCTGATCAGTAGGATATTTCTGATAGCTTGTGCTTACAATGTTCAATGAAATCCATTTGAAGAGAGCAAAAACAAAGAGGGCCTCTTGGAAATTATGCTTTATTTCCCTTTTTTTGTGCCATCAACATCTCTTGGTCAGCCACAGCAGGGACAGAGGAAGAGATAATACGATGTTCTATTCCAAAGGACATATGCAACTCCTTAACAAGTATGCTTAGTCCTACTTTGTTTTATTTAGACACAATCCATATGTAGGGTGTAGTATGGTTCTGGACAAGATTGAAGCTTCTTGGCATCTGAAGTCCTTGGTTTACAGTGGCTCTATACAGTTTCCAGATTTCTTGGAATTCCTCCTGGAATTCATACTGATCTGGATGAAGGAGAACATATGGAGATACTATTCCATGAACTTATATGAGCTTCATGATTGAAAATGTAGCCACATGATTACTTTCTCAGGGAAAAATGGTATATTTTGATGGTTACTAGAAAGGCTAGAAACTTGGTTCTTAATTTTTAATCATAAACCTTGTTGCTGGTCCTTTACTAAACTTCTGAGCAAGCAATGTTTTTTAATGTCCCCTCTCTCAGGGGGCCATTTGTGCATACTTGTCTATTCACCATCACAGCAAGGTCATCCTCACTCAAGAGATGAAAGGTGAACCTCCAATGAAAGACGAAAGATGATCCTCCAATGAAAAGCAGTGAAGAAGACAGTACTGTGGGATCTTCAAAAAATTTGTGTACTTATTTTCACAGAACTCTATTTATTTTGTAGCTTCTATTGAGAGAGTTTTTAAAATGTGGTAAGTACATTCGGCAAAACGTGACATGTATGTTCACTGTGAGGTTTTTTTTCAGCCTCTGCTCTCAGCAGGATACTGGAAATATTCATAAACCATGGAGGTAATTCACACATTGTAGACTGGACTGCAGTTTCTGGGAGGGGTGGAACCCCTGAAAATTATTTGGGAGCTCCTAACTTGTTAAAATTCAACATTTCACATCACTAATGAGGTCTCAAAAATAACAATTTTTAAACCAGATTCTTCTCTCAGTTACACTTAGGAGTAACTTCCTTGAAGTTAGCTGCTTTAAATTAATTACTTGAGCTCAGCTCTGTGATCAAAATTCAGCATTCTCTATATATATTGACTACACAGCTATCTAAATTTTTGACACTATTTGTATATATGTGTCTACCTGTCATGTATTATAATTGAATATTACACAGTTATAATTATGACAGCAAGTCTAAGTCCCACTGTAGTCCAGGAAATCCAGAATATTTTTGCATTTTTGAGTGCTGCCAATTTATAAATTCTTTGTATTTTGTCTTTTAAGAGCTATGGAAAAGTGTGACTACCATTGCTTCAGGATATAAAATGGAAGAAACACCCCATTCCAGCTGAGAGGAGACTGATTTGTGTGAAGACCTGCACCTACCTTCAAAAACTAAACACTGCAAATTGTACCAAAAGTGTCATTGTTAACCATTTGAAAAATGATTGTACCTAAATAAATATGGAGTTAACCATGGAATTCTGTGGAATAAGGTTATATATAAAGGAGTTACAATTGGTTTACTTATGCTAAGAATTTTCCAGAACAAACAGTGAAGTTTGTTTTTACAAGGTTGTAAGTGCAGGAAGTCATCTTTCTTTATGAGAAATGTGAGTTAACTGTCATGCTTAAGATGCATTTTTCAGCCAGCAGTGTCTTCTGCCAGGAATTATGTATTGACTACTGTGCTAAATACCTGAAACTTTAATTTATTCCTCCATTTTTATAAAATCTGACAGCCTTCCACTTACCTATGAGGCCACATCAGTGAAATCAATTCTTGTTGTTTACATACCCCTGATGAATAAAAATGAGTTTTAGTGAGAAAACTTATCACATACATCAGCCAGCTGCCTTTTTTACGTATTATCCTTACTGAAAGAATGTATACAATTCATTTTTAAGTACACATACATATCAATATTAACACAAACCTGTTTAAAGATTCATGGAATTTGAAGGTCTTCAGATCATCGTCTGATAAAACTCAACTGACAACTTTTTTGCAAGATATGCAACTTCTGTCTGAGTTATTCATTAGAAAGACATTCTGTTTAAATTCTAGATGTGGAAGTGATGTTAAAATCCTGCAGTGCTCACTGTAAGTGAGAAATTACCTTCACTGTTCCTAAAACTCCTAGGATCATCTAGCAATCTGTTGATGCCTCTGCTGTCTAGAGCAGAGGTCTTCAGAAAGTTTAGTCTGAAGACCACTTCTTACATGTGAAGTTTTTTGTTTTCTAAAGGAACTTTAAAATCTGACTGTGATCCTAAAAGCATTCCACTACACTTTTCTGTAGTTGTCATAGCCTGAAAGTCTAATCTTATTAAGTAGCTTACAGACATTACTTATTTTAGAAAATGTGAAGAAAATAATTCTCATGTAAAAAAGAAAAAAGAAGTAATGATTAACATATCTAAAGTAGTAAATAATATGGTGTATACACAGATTATATTGTAACATAGAAGCATAATATTGTAATAGAAGCATAAAGGCTTAGAAGACCTAATTTCTAATAGGTAGGTACAACATTAGGCTATAAGAGCTGCAGTACAAGGTGGTTGGGTAGTCAGGATAGAGATTGGAACATTTGCTGCCACATTAATCTAGTCAGAATTAGCTAGGGTCTAAACCAGAAACCAGATTGTTCTAGGAAGATACCTCCTGAAATAATGAAAGATTGGAGGCTAAATGCAATGAACACAGTTATCTTAAAGAGCTGAAGTTTCTTATTATCTGCTGGATTATAAATTGGAAAAGTTACCCCTAAAAGATGCACCAAGATTCTCAGACATAAAACTAATGTAATTTCTTGCCTGCTGGTGAGATATATGTGTCTATAGGATCACAGTGGAAATAAAGGCTTGTGCTATTTGAAACTGAACTACGTAAGTTGCCATACATGTTCTCCAGTCTGTTTGAACCTTAGAGGGTTGGGACTTGGCTGGTTTGTGAGCCCTGCATGTTTAGACTGTCCTATTCAGACTTGCCAAAACATAAATTTATTTGCTGGCAATGTCTCTTACTTTATGTCAAGAAATAGCCTGTTATAGAGGTAAGAAAACATTCTTCTATATATTAGAATTCTCCTGAAGACTTTTTGAACTCCTGGGACTCATTTCCTTTTTGCAAACAATGGAGTCAAATAGGCAGAACTCCGCAGCCATGGTGGTGGAGATGCAACTCCATCTGGAGATCTGGAAACATGAAGGTGGTTGCAATAGCAATGAATCACTGCTGAATGTACCTAATGTCCATAAAAAAATGCTACCAATTACTTCTCATAATTGATGAGTCTCTACTACCTTTTCTCTGTTTATTCTCTGCTATCCATATCATTGGAAAGGCTTGACAGAGCACAAAATGGTCAGACTTATTCTAAGGCAAACACTTCTTTTTCTCATGAAATCATAGAATAAAACACAACTAGCAAAACCCATCCCTGTGAGCACTGAAGACATCCCTTATTATGGTTTTACTTTATCTTGTGACTTGTTAATGTTATATCTGTCATGATTGTCACATTTATAATCTGGGAATTACTGCAACTCCAATAATGTGCTGGCATCATGGAATGAGAGGCAATATCATATTTGACTGCATTACAGTAGGTCAGTCTCGAATGAATGGATTGGCTTCAAGATCCACACTTGAAAAGCACCAAAAGTTTTTGGTCAGATACAGATTATAAAAGGAAATTCATGTGCTGTCATAGATCTGAAGGAGTATCCAGACTGCAAAACCTCAAAACTATTCTGATGGATTGGTACTTTCATACAGGACACACAAATAAATATACATCGGCACATACAGCATTTACATAATAATAAAAAAATTTATATGGTGAACAAATGCCCCTTTTTGACTCTTTTTTTTTTTTTTTTTTTTTTTTTTAAAGTAAAGTGCTGTAAAAAGTAAAGCACAGTAAAGTGCTGTAGTTCTTTTTGCTTAATGTTATGGACTTCAAAATGAAACTTCTATTATTTTGGACTTCTAATGGTCAAATTAGAAAGTTTTGTCCTTAAGGAAGAGCATGTCCAAACAAAGAACAGTTTATTTACCTCTTTTTTGTACTAGATTGTTTTTGAGGAGTAGGAGGAATTCAAATGGAAAGGTGACTCTATCATCATTTAAGTATCTGTTTGTTAGCTGATCACTAAGGTAACTCTTAAGATTTTTATAAGATAAATAATTTGGTACTGCATTAAGTTTAATGGGCTTATTAAGTCAGTGGGAGATGTCCAGGTGAAGAGAAGCAAGAAAGCACATTTCAAA
Source organism: Phaethornis superciliosus (assembly GCA_023637945.1). Classification (NCBI taxonomy): domain Eukaryota; kingdom Metazoa; phylum Chordata; class Aves; order Apodiformes; family Trochilidae; genus Phaethornis; species Phaethornis superciliosus. Next base: position 10,996,602 of record JAJQWJ010000001.1, read on the forward strand.
AGTTCATCATCACCATGGCCCGAGAAAAATGGACATCTAGAAAGACATACCCACAAAATTATGTGGAACTTATTTTCCTACTTATGCTTATCTATGTCGGTTTGAGTGGTTTCTTCATCTAGTCTCTTTTATGCTATTCACACTGTGAGATGGAGGAAAAAATAGTGTCAGTCCATCTATCAGAACTTCTCCCATAATAGGATCACTGCATTTTCTTTCAGAATTATTGCTTTTGGACATCTTTCACTCCTTCACTAGCACAAATGGTACCTCAAAGACCAAAATTATCTGGACTATTATAAAGAGACTTTAAAGGAACTGTAACTTTAATTTATTCTGGTTATGGGTTAAAGCTATTAATTCAATTGTTAGTTGACAATTGGGGCTGTATCACGATGTAATTTAATATATATACCTGGTAGGTAAACTAATTAGCTGAATAAGAGCATATAATTTTTTAAAATGAATAAACCTAGTCCAATCTGGGATAAGCAATACTGAATTTTAGGTAGTGGGATGTTACAGCTATGTATGCTATGACTGAGATCATAATAGATTAAAGCAAAATAAACCGTAATATGCATAGGAAGAATATACTAACCCTTCTTGAAAAATATTTCAATGATACATGGCAATGTTAAATGATAGGAGCCATGGATTTCATTATTGTGACATCCATGTCTACGTAAGAACACAAAGCTGGACATGAGATGGCAATGTACACTCACACCTCAGGAAGAGAACCCTATCCTTGTTCAAGGGAGGTGATTTTGCCCCTCTACTTCACTCTTATAAGAACCTATCTGGAGTACTTTGTCCAGTTCTAGAGCCCTAGGCACCTGAAGGATATGAACTTATTGATATGGGTCTAGAGAAGGGTCACAAAAATGATCAGAGGGCTGAAACACCTCTCCTATGAAGACAGGGTGAGAAAGTTGGAGTTGTTCATCTAGGGAGTCCTGATAGTGGCCTTTCAATACTTAAAGGGAGCCTGCAAAAATGGAGAAAAGTTTCTGGCATTAATTAATTAATGGTTTTAAACTAAAAGAGGGTAAATTCAGACTAGATATCAGTAATAAGTCTTTTACTATGAAAGTGGTGAAATGCTGGAACAGCTTGCCCAGAGAGGTGTACATGCCCCTGCCTGGAAACATTTAAGGTAAGGTTGGATGGGGCTATGAGCAACCTGATCTATTAGATGTCCCTGCTTACTTCAGGAGTGTTGGACTTCATGACCTTTCAAGGTCCCTTCCTATCTAAACTATTCTGTGATTCTATGATAAGATTGAAAGACAATACTGCACACATGCACCTGCAAAATAAATGTCTCTCTGCTTACTCTGTGCCTTGTCTGCAGAGAAGTGTGCTGCAGTACCTACTAAGGCTTATTTCAAACTGTTTGACTGCTCAGTATCAACCTGTGAAGGATCATGATTCTATCTTAGGTGTCATCTCAGGCAGCACCAGCATTTATATTTGCATGCAGTTCAAATTTAGAAGATATATTTTATTCCCAACAAGTGCAATCACAGAATGTTTTGATAAAGCCTGACGTCTAGTAAGTAAATAATTTTTGTTGATCTTGTATATGATAACTTGAAAAAGATGTTATTTTAAGCAAATTCTGGAAAACACATTATACTTTTGTGAAAGTGGATTTTGAAGTCATCTTAGGAACTGAGGTGTAGCTAATCTACTAAGCTGGATTTCATGCAAGGACAAAAAGTGTATCTCAGGCACATACTCTATTTCTGCTTTCTGTTTCCCTGCAGACACCTTCACAGATAAATAAAAACACATGCTACAGCTACAAGATACATTATTTGTTCACTAAATAAATGTATTTTATTATACTGTCATGGTTTAATGCTGGCCTGGCAATTAAACTAAATAACAGATGCTCTCTATTAATCCCCCTCCCTGATAAAGAAAGGACAGAAAATAAGGGAGAGATACTTAAGGGTTGGAAACTAAACTATACAGCTTTAATGTAATAGTAATGATAAAAAGGAAAAACTACCAAATATATACAAATATACAGGAAAATCAATACCACATTCCTCCCCCTCTCCCCCGATAGCTCTCACGTCACCACCGAGGCTGCAGGGCAGCCCTGGGAAAGTCCAGGCTGGAATCCTGGGGTCAGCAGCAGTCAGGAGCTGGAGGCAGGAACACACAGATTCAGGCTGGCACGGATCAGGACCACAGGCAGAGGAAAGGATGGAATCCTCCCAGGATGCTGAAGCAAACAGGGACAGGTGAAGAAGAGAAGGGAAGGGAAGGGAAGGGAAGGGAAGGGAAGGGAAGGGAAGGGAAGGGAAGGGAAGGGAAGGGAAGGGAAGGGAAGGGAAGGGAAGGGAAGGGAAGGGAAGGGAAGGGAAGGGAAGGGAAGGGAAGGGAAGGGAAGGGAAGGGAAGGGAAGGGAAGGGAAGGGAAGGGATGGATTTCTCAAATTTATACCGAGTATGACATGTATGGGATGGAATACTCTGTTTGGTCAATTTTGGTCATTTCTCTTGTCCTCTTCTCCCTAAGGGAGGTTTGCAGATGTGTCCCCTTTACTCCTTTTCTCCTTCCGGAGGGCAAAATGTTGCTCAAAACTGAGCAGTGGCCTTGGTTCTGCACACCAGTGTCTTGCTATAACTGTAAACACTGAGCATTGTAAGACCCAGAAGCAGCCACTGACTGAGAAACTTGCTGTTTATTTCAGCAATTGCAGCTACTTGTGAGAGACTTAGCTGAAAGCAACAGTACAAGGCAGATTATTACCTTTATCCTGTCCCAAACCAGGATATATACTTAGTATATGAAGTAAGGTTTACAGTGTTTGTCGTATAAAGTATGGACACCTAACTCACCTAAACCCAAGAATGCTTTATACTGGGTGTGTTTCTAACTTGACTTTTTTGTCTTGTGAAAAATTAGGCTACACACCAACATCACTATGATATTTTGATTCACTTTATATTGCTAATTCCTTATCATCTCTAAACCAAATTTTATCTTGGTGTATATTATATCCTATAAACAAGATAGTAATTTTTCAGATTCCTTAGCACTGTATAATCTGCCCATGCAAGGGGTATTGGAACTGGATCATCTTTAAGGTCCCTTCCAATTCTAACCATTCTATGATTCTATGATTCTATATTAGGAATGCAACTTCTAAATTCCACCACTGAACTGAAAAATAGTTTTTAAAAAATCACTATAGTAAAATATGAAAGTAAATATTTATTTTGTTTTCAATTTCCCATAATTCATGAGAACAGTGGGACTGTCTCTGCCCACTTGCAGAGCATCTGGAAACGTAGGATTCAGCTCTCTTTGTAAGAAGACATTCCACATTCGTACTCCAAACACTATAAAAATGCAATAAATCCTTATTGACACTGTTGCATCACACACATGAACAGCTATTGGCAGTTTGATTCAGATCCTTGCTCAAAATCCATCAGAGTTTATTCTGTTTGTTTGCCAAACATCACAGCTAAGTGACATACCTCTCAGTATGACAGTACTAGGAATATTGTTGAGGAATAGATAACTGCTAATGTTTGACAAAGATATCCATCCAAACATGTTGTTTCTTTTAACTCATTGTTGGTTTAACTGCATCACTGGCAAATAAATTACTGCTAAATAAAGTGATCCCTGCCCTCTTATAAAGCCAAAACTCCAATATGCTTCCACTCAGAAAACAACCTTGTAAAATTTGTATTGTGAGGCTCTGTATTTATTATCTCTCTGGAATTGAAGAAAAACTTCTCTTAGGTATTTCCTACATGTCAGTCCTGGAAACTATGAGAACTGCTTTGATTTCTTTCTGACTTATACATTAACACAAGTATTAAGGATTCTGTCAAAACAAGTCTACTGGGAACACTTTCTTGTCTTCAATTTCTGCCTCCAACTGCCTCAGCTTTTCTAAGCAGGTAATTCTAAAACTGAGGGAAGAATCTTGTTCTACAGCTAAATCTTTGTTCAAATCCACTGCAGATGTCAGAAATAAAGCAAAATATGACTCATTTTTCCAGAGCCACTTGGCTCTGCAATGCTTCATTGCAGACCAAAAGGCTCATTTTTGGTCACTAAAATATTCAGCTGTAAATTGCTATAAACAGGATTACTAAGTTTTAAAAGAATCTTTTTCTGATTGCTTCAGTATACAGATTCAGAGATCAAACACTAACCTGAAAACATTTTTCTGGAAACCTAGTGACACAAGAACAAGAATATCAAGACAAATATTTTTATTAATATTTTATAGATCATTAATGCATTACATTTCTGTGTCATTTATGGTTGATATGAATTCATATTTAACTTTTCCATAAAACTTAGGGGTTCTTAATTAGGTAGTCAAAAATATAACTTTAATTACAGGAGTACTAAACAAAACACAGAGGGTACATCAGAAACTAGACACAAGGTATAAGGAACATCTCACATAAAAGATAAATGAGGGCACTAAGTTGCCTGCCATGGTCTATAGAAATGAAAAAGAATTGAGAAATACGAGGTATTTCCTTCCAGATCACACAACACAAGGATTTAAAGCATGGAACCAGAAAAGTAACCAGAGAGGACAATTTTTCAAGGGGAACATTGAGATGACCAAAGGCATTGGATGAGAATAAAATTTACCAGTATGGGAGAAATGTTATCCCTGATTGGATCCAGAAGGATTAGGAGATAGAACAGAATAGCTATACTGAAGAGACAGAGCAGAGTATCAAAAATGAGGTGGAATAAAAAACCCAACAAGTTTATATTGTCCTAAGTGTGTTTTTACAAGAAAATTTCCATACCTCTGTGTAGTGTGCTTTCAGAAGTGATTCTATGATTCTATGAAGTGACACTAGATCTTTCTATGGGAAGCATGCAAATTCACAAAAATACCAGAGTCTAAAAAGTCACATATAGTCCTACTTCTTTTTATATTTTAATCAACTGAACAGAATGCATTGTGGATCCAGCATCCATCAAAGCATACACTTAATTCTGAAAGCAGACTGACTTCTTTAAAGGGAATGCAAATCCTCTCATGTTTGGTTAAAAGCACCTACTAAAGTACTTAATTTCAGAAAAATCCATTTTACTTTTCCTTCTGTCTCCTCTCCATTTTCAGTTTCCCAAAGTTATTACATTTATTTTCCTGCATTACTAAATGTTTTTAAAACAGACACATAGAATGGAATAAATGGAATTTTTCATGCTCTCAATTCCGTACAAGAATTAAACAACATGGACTACTTTGCTTTTTCCATGGACTTTGTTATTCTCATATCAACATCAAACCATCTGAATTAATAAATATGCAAACTAAAATTAATTTGGATGATAAACACATAATCTATCAAAGTTCAAAACTTGAATTACATAACCTTATATGGAAATTATAAACAATTCTTTTGCATATGTTGGAATTCAAAAGTGTAAACTTGTCTATTTTCTTAAGGAATTTCTGTGCTTTTTAAGGTCAGAAGTGAAGAAAACAGAACATAGCAAATATTGGTGATATTTATTATCTCCTCCATCTATTTTTATGCAAACATGAGCTCAGTAACTATAAACAATCTTATTATTTTCTTTCTCATTTATTCAAGCTTCAGAAAAATCAGCTTTCACATAATTTAGTAATACAAATTAATTTCATTGACATAAATTTGTAGAAATACAGCAAGCCCTCTCTCTCTTCCTCTTCCTGGGATCTGATACATCTAGACCATTCAATTGGTCTAACTTTTTAAACTGTCGGGAATTCCTGTATTTCTATGCTTACTTATCTCTCTACCAGAAAAGAAATTTCATTAAGATACAGAGCAATCCTTCTCTGCTGTGGAGTAAGTTATTATTTTGTGTCCGACTCAAAATAGACATGGGAGATGATGGATGGTGGTCTAATTTTCTACTCTGGTCTAAAAAAATCTCAATCATTTAATCTTTTTCTCATAAGTCAAATTGTCATTTTTACATCATCTTCTGGATATTCTCCCTTGATTGCAGACTAACCATGGTTTCCGCTGGGATAAGGCTGAATGGCATGGTGAGAACTGGATATAGCAAACCAAGAGGAGACAAGTGAGAGAGTTAGCCTTGTGTCAAAGAACAGTTAAAGAGGGTCATCAACTGGGGGTCACAAGGGAAAAAGAAAAATGAAGTTTTAGAGTCTCTAGAGATAAGCATACTCTCAGATTTGTAACCTGGAACTGTGACCTGAATTCATCAACCCAAGTTCTGGACTAATTTGTGGTTTTATCTTCCAATTCCTTGCTTTCAACATCCAAGAAAGGCAGGTCTTCTACCGTGGGACATGGATGATTCTCTTTGTGAGCAAATAGAAATTCAAGAGAAGGTGGCTGACTTACTCAGGTTGAGACTTACCCATGATCATAAGATACTACCTGACATTGATTCCAATAGCAGATACAAAACTCGGGAAAAACAAACAAACAAAAAGAAGAGAGAGGTTTTTTTTACTGTAATTACCACTGCCAAAGTTGTATAGATTAAGCCTTTTTACAAAACTGTAAATGTCTCTCACAATCAAACAAAGTTACAGTGCCTGAATACAACACAATGAATAATTTATGAGAAGTATGGGAAAAGTGAAAAAAAAGACGAAAGAAACCACAGAATCCTTCAAAGTCACTGAAGTGTAGTTGCTTTCCATATTTCTTGTTTTGTTTGTTCATTTGTTTTGAAAAAACTTTTCAGGAGAAGTTTGAAATAAAAAACAAAATTAATTTGAAAGAGAAACCAGTTCTTCCCATCTGATCATGCCTACTGAAATTTTGACTGAAAATTTTTTTTAAATGCTCAGGTTTCAAATTTAGAAGATTTGAATGGTAACAAACCTGAAAGCCCTGTTACTAGTGTCTGTGTTTCCATTGTAGCACATTTTCTTGTGTTATATCAAAAGTATCCATCTTTGTATCCCTAGCAGAGCTCATGTTTTATGTAGCAGGGGAGGATTTTAGTACAAGAAAAAGGGAAAATTGTTCTACAAAATCATAAGGCTGTTGAGTAAGAACAGGATTTGAAAAAAAAAAAAAAAAATCAGTTGTTTGAAGCCATAAGAGTTCCCTATAAATATTTTCATTCCAGAAAGTGTAACACCCTTTATATCTTACAAATACTAGGAAAGTATTTAGTCTGGCCTTACACATCATCAGAGAGTATCGGATGTGTATCTTATTTTACTTGTGTTGTAAAGCTGGTTAAAGGAGAACTTTAACATTAATTAAGATTCTCAAAAATAATTTTTCAGTGAGATTTTCAAAGTGATGCTTTGAATTCTAAAGTAACAGTGATGTTCCACAGTTAGCTAGCCCCATTTTGGTATATTTGCACCAAAGTAGTGTAGTATCTGCATATGTGCATATCCCTTTGTTTTTAAGGGATATGAAAATTATTATTTTATTCTTATCCTATTTAAGTTTCAGTAAAAACTAAATTAAGTTTATGAAGAACACCTCCTCAGCCTTTTTATATAGATCTGGGCTTTTTATACAACCTTTGTTGATGCTAGACTTGGTGAATCTTTGTTTTATTGTTTCACATATTGATTGTTTATGCTTACAGGCTTTCCAAATTGCAAGGTAAAGCACATTAACTTGAAGCAGTAATGAATATTAAACACACCTTAATTCATATCTCAGGTGAGCTAAAAATATGCACAGTCAGCTCCTAATGTATAGCTGATGAGTTGTAACTCATTAAGATGCAATTGCCTTTGACTGTATGGCAAGACCTGAGAGAATTCACTCAGCAGTACCTGGCAGTAATCCTCTGCATACCTCTTTAATTTCATAAACAGTTTGAATTAAATAAAAAAGCTTATGCAACAACATTGACCATAAGGAAACATGTAGAAACAGTTTAGGAGGAGCAATGGAATCTGGCTACTTTTTCCAGATCATAGCATCATCATGCAGGGATCCACTGAGACTATCTGTGGAAGCAATGGGACACACCACTAGTAGTGTATGTATTCATCTTGTTTGATTAAGATTTCTGTGTCATATCCTTACAAAATTACTTGGTCTAATATGCTTTTTCTTAGCCGGAGAGCTCCCAGTTGTTAAAACGCTGATGCAGTTTCATGTTAAGTTGTTTCTCTACTTTTCTTCCCTTAGAAGTATGTATTTATGCAAGGCCAAAGGGTTTAAAAACGAGGAGAAATTAGGTTTGGATTCAATGGAGAGATAGAGAAAGGGAAGGGGGGGTGGGGGGGGTGTGGAATATAGTTCCAGGGCTTAATTTATCTTTCTTCAGATTTCAGTCTGAAGTGATCTTTTTCAATAAGTGGCTTCTGAACTTTTAAAATATCATAAATGTGTAACTTGTAAAACAAAATGAGGTCTAACCTATATTGTCCTTAATAATAATGAATAGCTTACCCTGGAAGAAACACTGGTTGAAAATATTGACAATTTTTTTCTTCTTGAGGAAACACCAATTTGACAGTCTTCCCTCATGTCTATGTAATAGAAATACATGTCCATATGGTAAAAATACATTTGACAAAAAATAAGGTAATAACTACATATATTATATTTTATTTTTTTCATTTCATTACCTTTTAAGTTTATTTTATATTTCATTATATTTTTATTTACCGCAAATTCACAATCAGAATTAAATCATTCAGATTACGAAAAATATTATAACAATGGAAAATACAGTGTTTTCAGGATGTGTTTTGGAAATTGACTGGTACATGTTTTGGTATCGAGAATTTTTTTTTTCCCTTAAAGAACTAAAAAAAAAATAATAATGTATTTTATGTCTACTCTGTAACAATAGATCAGCATTGCAAATGGAAATACATTAAATATGCAATTTCCTGATTGTGGGAATTAAGAATCTGAGTCATAGACTTGTAGTGCACACATTTACAGCTGAACTAATTACTGAAGGCTCCTTTTCTTGTCAGCAGAGCACAAATTGAAAGTTTGTGGAAGCCACCTCCTGAATACTAAGATGGCTCAATTGAAAAGCCCTAAAATTATCTATTTACACCACAGAATGCAAAGAGACCTTAGGGAAACTATGGTCAATAGGAGACATTTACATTCATGCAACTGTCTATAGCTTATAGATAAATTTCTGTAGTCTTTAAGGAAATTATTTTACTCTATGTACTAGTACGACTTTACTAAGATACTGGTGTTTCTATGAAATTTGTATTAAAGAAGTGATTTTATAAAGATTAATTAAATCTGGATTTTAAAGGCAATATAACACAGAAATTTTATTTTAACAGTATATGCTTTAAAATTTTAGTTGAAGAATTGCATGGTCTAAATGTATGTATGTATGAGAAAGAAAATATATAAATGTAAAAGGATAGAAATATGAAAGCACGGACAAGAATATTCAGCCTATAGAATTCCTCTATATACATTGAGGAATTCTATCTATATAACTCTGAATTCGTATATCTTCAGTTTAAGTATCTCCTTTATAACTATTAAACACTGGCAAATCTGTTTATACGAGAAATTTGGTTTAGTCTCTATGAACTATGCAAGAACTGTTATTAAATATAACTAACTTTTAGGATACTTACTGTAGAAAACATTCCAAATGTTTATTGGAAACATGTATAGCTTACAGAGTTTTGATGATTCTTTTGGAAAGCTGTATTTGTTAAGTTTCAATGAATATTTGTTTACAATCAGTCATTGGATTTCCCTATAAACTACTGCCAAGCATCATATTAGACATATAAAGGCTGTGACTGATTCATCTCTTATTTTTTGCAGATGTAAGGCATGGTGTATTTTCATAAGAAAAGATTGTGTTAGAACAGAATAGACAATTCAAGCAAGACAATAACTCCTATATTAAATGTTGATACTATACAGCAATTAATCAAATTACTTTTTTTTTTTCCACAAATAGAAAGTCTATTTAATATATTTAGCATCTTTCATTAATTGTACCCCAAGCTGTATATATACTGTGAAAATAGACTATCACACGACTGTCCCATTTCTCATTTAGTGCTACACAGTACTGAACTTAGCTACACTGTGGGGAAATCTGGAAAATCAGACACTAAGTTCATTGCCATCCAAAACTGGATGTTTCATTCATACAAACTGAAGCTGAACTGATAACACAAAAAATAAAATGTAGGTTTGCTGCTAAAATAACTTCCTGAGAAAAAAAGGGACAGTGATTCCTAGAAGTGAAACTTTTGTTGTCACTGTATCAGAAGAAAATAGCTCATCAATTCCATCTTTTACTTCATCTAAGATATCTCACAACTGTTGTTTTCACGTTAGAGGAATACACTTCCCAAACTGAATCCTCTTTCCAATATTCCTATACAATTTACTGTTTCTTCAATCATATAAGGAGACAGAAAAATAATAAGTGAAAAACAAAACAAACAAAAAAATCATGTAAAATTGAGCAGTATTCATGAGGATATTTACATTTTTGAACTTGACTCGTGATATTTAGAGTTTTGGAGAGAATGCTGGTCTGACTGCTAGTATGGCCTGGTTATTGAAAGACTTTTTAATATGATTAATAGCCAGTACAACAAGGAATTGCTTAATTTCAGGACACTTGAATTCAAGAAAGAAGTTAGACAATTAATTGTTTCCAATACAGAATTCCATGGTATTCGTTAATTTTGCTGTTGCGATTTCATCAAATGTTTGTTTTTTCCCCATAACCCTGAGATTCTTTCAAACTAAAACAAACATCATGTACCAAATAAACTTGTTTCAGCTTATATTATCTTATAATTAATCATTTACTTACTAATAAGGTTTTTCAGATGTAATTGAAACTCAAGTGTAAGGTAAAGCTAAAAAGAAAAAAACAAAATTCATATAAGATAATAAAATAAGTTTTAAAGTTCTAATACACTAGGAAGCCGGTAGGGCAAGTAAACTGGGCAAAGACATTCAAAGATTTAAGCGTGGAGAAGATCTGTAATTTCTTAAAAGCAAGCGTGCACAAATGGTTTGGAGTTACCACTGCAATCAAGGGGGACAGAACTGAGAGGAGGGCTCCAAGAATATCCATGAATCATCTCAAGAAGGATATTAGGAGCAAGTAAAGAATGCTACCTATGAGATCAGGAAATGCAGAGTAACAGTTCAATACAGAGCAATAAAAACTAACAGCAAGTGTTTCTTTAGTCATATTAAATGAGACTCAGAAAACAAACAACCATAGATCCAAGTCTGGATTGGTAAAGTGTAGATTGATTTTGATAAGATTTAGTAACAAACTTTTGGTCTTTGTGTTCAGTGGAATGCTGCTGTATGTCCTGGCTCACTGGGGACATCCCAGATGATTGGAAGTTGGTGAATGTCACTCCAATCCACAAAAAGGGACAGAAGGAAGACCCAGGAAACTACAGGCCTGTCAGCCTGACCCCAGTGCCTGGCAAGGTCATGGAGCAGATCATCCTCAGTGCAATCACACAGCACCTACAGGATGGACAAGGGAGCAGACCCAGCCATCACGGGCTCAGGAAGGGCAGGTCCTGTCTGACCAACCTGATCTCCTTTTATGATCGGGTGACCCGCCTGGTGGATGAGGGGAAGGCTGTGGATGTGGTCTGCCTGGACTTCAGCAAAGCCTTTGACACCATCTCCCACAGCATTCTCCTGAAAAAGCTGTCAGCCCACAGCTTGGACAGGGGCACTCTGTGCTGGGTTAGGAACTGGCTGGAGGGCTGGGCCCAGAGAGTGGTGCTGAACGGTGCTGATCCAGTTGGCGGCCGGTGACCAGGGGTGTCCCCCAAAGATCAGTGTTGGGCCCAGTTCTGTTTAATAACTTTATTGATGATTTAGATAAGGGGATTGAGTCCATCATCAGCAAATTTGCAGATGACACTAAGCTGGGGGGGAGTGTGGATCAGCTGGAAGGCAGGAGGGCTCTGCAGAGGGACCTGGACAGACTGGAGAGTTGGGCTGATTCCAATGGGATGAGGTTCAACACGGCCAAGTGCCGGGTCCTGCACTTTGGCCACAACAACCCCATGGGGAGCTCCAGGCTGGGCACAGAGTGGCTGAGAGCAGCCAGGCAGAGAGGGACCTGGGAGTCTGGATTGACAGGAAGCTGAACAGGAGCCAGCAGTGTGCCCAGGTGGCCAAGAAGGCCAATGGCATCCTGGCCTGGATCAGGAACAGCGTGGCCAGCAGGTCCAAGGAAGTGATTCTGCCCCTGTACTCAGCCCTGGTGAGGCCACAGCTCGAGTCCTGTGTCCAGTTCTGGGCCCCTCAGTTCAGGAAGGAGATTGAGGTCCTGGAGCAGGTCCAAAGGAGGGCAACCAGGCTGGTGAAGGGATCCAGCACAAGTCCTGTGAGGAGAGGCTGAGGGAGCTGGGGGTGTTCAGCCTGGAGAAGAGGAGGCTCAGGGGAGACCTCATCGCTCTCTACAACTCCCTGAAAGGAGGCTGGAGCCAGGGGGGGGTTGGTCTTTTTTCCCAGGCAGCTGTCAGTAAGACAAGAGGGCATGGTCTCAAGTTGTGCCAGGGGAGGTTTAGGTTAGATATTAGAAAGTAGAGGGTGATCAGAGGTTGGAGTGGGCTGCCCAGGGAAGTAGTGGATTCTCCATCCCTGAAGATATTTAAAAAGAGACTGGATGTGGCACTCAGTGCCATGGTCTGGTAACCACAGCGGTAGTGGATCAAGGGTTGGACTTGATGATCTCTGAGGTCCCTTCCAACCCAGCCAATTCTATGATTCTATGATACAGGAGACAAAGCAAGCTGGTTGATAGAAATTAAGATAGACATTTATGTAAAATGACAAAAACTCAAAGAACCTAAAAGACTCTGGTGAGTTGCCCCAAGTGGCCAGCTAATCATCCACTTGGCCACTTTGCTTACTCCACCTACTCAGTGGGGAGAAAACAAGAACAAGAAAGACAAAATTTGTGGGTCAAAATAGTCAGTGAATTCACCTCTCAGGCACAAGCATGACAGATTTGAATAGAGGAATGTAAGTTAATTTATTGCCAGCTAACATACCATAAATATTTAATTACTGATATAGCCATAGGAAAAGAAGGAAGACAAACATATAAACATTACAGCTGTTGCAGCCTTTCCCTGTCCATATACCAAATCTTACCATTTATAAGTGTGTGCATTTGTGTGTATGTGTATGTACATAAATCTCCTGACACGGAGGAAAAAAAAGTTTCTTTTGTTTTTTCATATTGCCTTTTTTTTTGTTTCTACTAAACTGACTTTGACATACACTGTAAAGAAAAATTCTAGCAATGCTTGCCCAATATCTTCAACAAAGTCATGTTTGCAAAATAAATATAACCATTGTTTTTCTTCAGATCCTTTTATAGGTTTGGCCTTCAGAAGTTTTCTTACACCTAATGTGGCCATAGGTGAATAGGTCAATCCCTTAAACTTGATGAGTACATCTAACATCTGAAGAGAAAAAGTCTATTAAAAATTCTTGGAGTAATTGGAGAAATTCTGGAGGTTAGTTGTTAGACAAGAGGGAATTCTGTTACATGTTCTCAAGTTCTGCAATCATTAAAAGAGGATCTAATGGCTCTTCTTTTACAGGGAGGGAACAGAGGTAAGGTATTCAAGATAGACTTTTTGTTTACTTAGAGAACAGACTAACGGAGACTTCAAGCCATGAGACCTATAAAAAGAATTATGATGTTTCAGCCATTTAAGTGTAAACACGGTTTCTGTATCTATTACCTTACCTTGTTTGATGAAGTCTGAGGGTTTCTGTTATGAACTTTATCATATTTCAAATGTTGGGTGAGCTTTCCCCATCTGTGTATTTTCATTAGCTAGAGAAAAAACTGTTTTCTGTTCCACCAACTGAAGAAAAAGGATTTTACGTAAATGCTGCTACGTGGAAACATGGAGAGACTAATTTTTTTGTGAATGTGTAGATTTAATTTTAATCTCTTTCAGAGGCTCTGATTAGAACTAGGAATTTATCAGCTCTTCCTTTTTTGTGTCATGTGATAACACATTAAACATCTGACAAATGTTCTGAGTTTAGTACATCTCAGCAGAGCACTTGGTTTCAAGAAACAGCTATGCTGAAGGATTTATCAAAAATAGTCAAGTTATTTCATTTTGACTTCCAGATGACTTAGCAGAAACATTTGTGTCCAAATATGAATTTATAAAGATGATTGAGAAAGTCAATTATTATATTTATTTGTTATATGAGTGAACATTTAAGAAAAAAGTGCTTGCTTGAGAGGAAATCCCATGAGTCATTCAGATGTTTCCTACTGAAATAGAACCTACATTTAAACACCTACATTTAAAGATAAAGTTTTACACAATAATATGAAAAGTGGGAACAGGACAGAAAAATGTAATCACTCAGAAAGTCAATGCCCTAGATGTCATCTAGGTAATTAGTCAAGTAAGTGACTAGAATCAGAAATTCAATAGAAATTGTGTAATGCATATAAACAAAGTAATTTTAAAGTATGAGTGTAGTTTGGAAGCTCACATTATAATCTGTGTTCAATAAAGTGGATTTTTGTTCTATCAAAAAGCATTACTTTTTCTTGTTATTAATAAGAAAAAAATTAGTTTGAAAGTCATATTTTCATCTAAATCCTCAAGTTTATAAACCATGCTTGAAATTCTCATTCTAAATCCAAACCCTTGTTTTCATAGTATTGTAGGAAGCTTACTTAATAAAAGTGATATTTAGTTTATTCTTGCTGCATTTTGTTTCAGTTGTGGGGAAGTGCTGCATAAAGTTAAATTATTCAATAAAGCAAAACCATCAGTTCACAAGATACAATGTAGCAGGCCAATAATACAGGGATTTTTTTTGTACTTCCCATCAATCATCTGGTCAATCTGCATATGGCTAAAACACAAGTTTTTATTTAGCTGCTTTACCATTGTCTACTTCAGAATGTATTCAATTTGCAGCCTTTCTTTTTAGTTCATTATTAAAAAGTATGCAAACTCTTTTTACAGATTATGAATTCTATGTCTTGATCCATGACCTTGAGAAGCAAAGTCCTGACTGGCTCATAACCATAAGCTTCTGTTTGAATCTTTTTTCTCCCTCCCTCCCTTTTTCCTTTTGAATGAAACATGTCTTACAAGGAGCACAGTTTTTGGCACATAGACCTGAGGCCTTCCTAATATCTTATTGTCTCTGATACAGTAAATCTGTTAAAAATGTCATTTATTGTATCAAATCATTCAGCTAAATTTTTTGAAACAGAAAAATAACTAATGATACCATATTTTGTGGAACACATTTTGTTCAGTTCATGAATGACAATAAAAACTGAACTGCAAAAGAAAAGCAATTGCATTTATTGATCTTTCTTTTCATATTTATTACATATTGAGTCTATTTGGTATTTGAAGTGTCTTTAGGGGAGTAAATACAAAACAGAATAAATGAACATTGTGATAAAGGTACAATTCTTTGCATTCTTTTCAGTAATGAGTTAACTGAATTCCTAAAATAATAGAAAAAGAAATATTGAAGGCCAAGAATTTGTGGACTGAATTCTACCATAATTAGTCATGCAAAGTGGCATTTTTCTTAATTGATTAAATTGAAACAACATTTTTTCTATCCATATGGTCCTCCACCTGAGGAATGCAGACCAAGTACAGCCCTAGAGAAAATTACTCTTCACTGCTCACATCAGTTACTGGTACATCCCTTGAGACTTGGGTGGGATTACACAAGGGAGGGTTTTCCTTTCTGACTAACATTTTGTAATCTGACACTTCAAATGAGCAAATGCAGTCACTGTGTATTAATCAGCCCTAAAATGTTCTAGGACTGTTAATCAGGAAGTGTACGCAAGAAGCATGCAAATAGCTGATCCTGAATCATTTTAAGGGAATTGCTCAATGTTAGCTCAGTGACTCTGTTGCTTTGCTCTTTATGTTCAGCTGCATATGCTTGACCTTGAAAAAATTCTCTCCTCTGATTATACTGCTGCTACTGTTCACTTGATATAGTCCTTTTATTCTGTAGAAGTTCTCTAAGTGGAGGAAAACTTTCTGCTGCATGAGATGAAGTATTGTAGACTGAATAATGTCTCTTGATATCCTGCATTTAAGCCTAGCTAAAAAATCTAAATTTCTGTTATATATCTTATTGATGGAAAACAGAAGCTGTTTTTCTCTCAGTCTCTTGTAATAGCTACAGCTATTTACCATTAACAAGTGCAACTTAAAGGAAACATCTTCTAGCTGTTTTGTTTTCATTAAATCATAGAATGGTTTGAATTGGAAGGGACCTAAAAGATCATCTAGTTCCAGCCTGCCCATGGCAGGGGCACCTCCCATTAAACCAGATTGCTCAAAACCTGGGTTGGTCCCATTCAGCCTGGCCTTGAAAACTTCCAGGGATGGGCATCCACAACTTCCCTTGCCAGTGAAGACTGAGGCAAAAAAAGCTGTTAAGTACCTCAGCCTTCTCCATCCTGTATGATCAGTTCTCTTGTTTCCTTTTGGAAAGGTCTCACATGTTCCCTAGTCATCCTTTTCTCACTGAAGTACCTGTAGAAACTTTCCTTATAAGCCTTGATGTTTGTGTCCAGTTTCATTTCTATCTGGGCTTTATCATTACTCTCCTGATCACTGGTTGCTCAGAGAACTTCTTTGTACTTTTCCCAAGCTACCTGTCCTTGCTTCCCTCTGCAAGGGAAGCCCTTTTTTTTTCCCTTCCCTTTTTTTTTTTTTTTTTTTTTTTTTTTAAACATCTAAGTGTGTCCAGGAGGTTCTTGTTCATCCATGCAGGCTTCCTGGCATTTTTGTCTGCCTTCTAGTTGGGATGCATTACTCCTGAGCTTGAAGGAAATGATCCTTGAATACTGAGCAGGTTTCTTAGGCTTCTCTCCCCTCAAGGGCTCCAAGGTACCCTACCAAGAAGATCCCTGAAGAGATCAAAGTCTGCTCTCCTGAAGACAGGGGTAGTGAGTTTGCTGCAAACCCTCCCTTTTATTTATTATAAATAATTTTTAAAAGGACAAATAATCTGAAAGCTGATTTACATGTACAGGTTATGAGTGCTGCTTTTATGAGCTTTTCTGTTTTACACGTTGGAGACTGCCATTAAGGAGAACACATCTGTCATAGTTTAAGATGCTACATTTTGCAATGATATTTCAGCATATGCTATAGTTTTGTAAAACCCTATGCAGAACCAGAAAACCAGACAATAATAAGTCTTTAATGTTCATAATTTGTTTTTATTTATAAAGGAAAAGCTTAAATAAATTCTCTCCTCTGACTAGATGAGTAATCTGCAAACATTTAACAACACTTCTGGATAACTGGCATGGATAACTGAAGCCCATTAAATCTCTTGCCAATAGTTCCCTGCCTGGTCAAGATTTGTAGACTGAAGCAAATGAATCATTAATTATCTCCGGAATCCAGCAAAAAGTGTAACCAGCTGGTATCAGATTCATGGCTGACCTTCAGTTTCTACCAAACCTATGGGCTTCTTTTGTGGGTATATTCCACTCACACTGTAGCATACCTCAAGAATATGGAGTATCACTGATACTTTGGTATCTCTGACCCAAATAGTATGCCTAAAGTCTGTATTATATATAGCAAGTTATAATGGATACTCACACTGGGTATTCACAGAGTATATGTAATTTTTAACAACTGTCCTCAAAGATCTGATGGATTCTGACTTTTAGGGTGTATCACATTATATTCCCTCCACACTGCTGCAGTGTGGACACACTCCAGCTGCAGTTAAAAAACCCTTTATAGCATGTCCTGGAGGCTTGGCCAAAGTGTAATGTATGGAGCTGATATAAACAAAGTTTTCATCTCTCTTAACAGAATTGTTTTTTCTAGGTGTTCTGAATTATTTGTCCAGCTCCCAGATTCTGAGCCTTTATCCCAGTCCAGCGTGATGTAGATGATGGGACATGGCATTTCTCTGTCAGTGAAGATTCCTGCTGTTCTTTCAATTTGCCAAAGAAAGCCAGTGTCACTAGAAAATCAAAGTCTATGACAATCATATCAACTGTGAAAAGTGTTGAATTTTCTGCTGTTTGCTGTACACTCTAGTCTGAGCCACCAAGATAGAGGTTTGTCCTCAAGAGATGTCATTGAACTACTGTAATACTTTGTTCCTTCTCTTTTAAATTTTCTTGTGAAATAATCAGAAGGTTATTCAAGATGAGGATACTAGATGTAGTTTCAACTCAAAATACCAAAATATCAATGCCGGATTTACTTTTTGTCATCAGCATTCCATACGTATTTGTTAAGATATTTTTAGACGAGACCAGCTAGCTCACTTTTTGAAAAAAACTGAATGCAGTTCTTAATATAGTTTGGTCTGAGGTCTTTTTCCAATAGACTGCAACATATAATCCTGCTATCACACTATAAAAACATCATCTAGGAAGATGTAATGTTCTTTTTCATTATGCATTTTTTGTTGTTTAAACTAAACCAAACTAAAATTCCTAACCATACATAAAATAGCAGTGTGTAGGATACATTACTTTGCTCCCTGTCTGTGAAGAATTGGTATGTGAACTATTACAGGAGACTGAGTCCAGCAAATAGATGGGCCCAGATGTCCACCTGAGGGTATGAAGCGAGCTGGTTAATGTCATTGTGAGGCTGCTCTCCATAACTGTTGAGAAGTTGTACAGGTTGAAGTATGACCCAGAAGACTGGAAGAAGGTTAATGTCACCCCTGTCTACAAGAAGAGCTTCTAGAAAATTATACTGGAAATTATAGACCCAGCAGTCTTACTTCAGCCCCTGGGAAAGTTATGGAACAAATCCTTCTGGGGGCTAAAACTTGATAAGTAATCTGACAGGTTGATGTGGAAAGGATGGTGGGCATTGTCTCCTGGATTTCTCCAAAACTTCCAATATGATTTCCTACTTCTTCCAAGAAAAACTGATGTGTTATGGTATAGAAAAATGGTCAGGAGCTGGATTACAGGCAGTATCCAGAGGGTGGTGGTAAATAGCTCCTTTTCAAACTGGCAAGCTGTCAGAAGCAGGGTTCCCCAGGGTTCAATATTACACTAACACTGTTAAGCACCTTCCTGAGTCATCATGATGCTGGGGCGAAGTGCACAATGTTGAAGT